>JABFEA020000038.1:10989830-11012949 GCA_019775915.2 Cyphomyrus plagiostoma
CATGATACAGTACTGTCTTTGACTTAATAGTTTTTTTTTAATCCACCGTGATGGTGATGAATAGGGCAAGAGAACATAAACCACAGAAATGGATCTTGTGTGCTAGCCAGTGACAAGGCCAGGTGGTTTATCCTGTATGGTTTAACTAGAGAAGGTATATTGCTATAAAAAACTGATTGTTTTGTTTCTCTTCTAAGCCTAGGCTCCCTAGGAAGCACATGCAGAACATATGTACCTCTACAATCGAGGTTGTTTTGAGGATGCACATATAAGGACAACACTACAAATTAGCATACACAGGCAACAAAATGTATTAGAGACTAATATCAGTGCCATACCATCCTTGCTCGTGGTGGGTTTCTAAAACGTAAGCTTAATAAAAATCTGAATATTAAATGAGCAAAGTGTTTTGATTTGTTCTTCTATCCCAAGTTGTGGTCTAAAAATAAAAGGTACTGTTTCTGGCCACTGTATCTTGTTTATACCTATTTATGCAAGGATGCAACAATGTGTTGTAATAAAGTGGACTGTTGCAGTAAAATGGCTTTTGCATTATTTAGTTGAGTATGAGCAGTTTTATTGGTTTTAAGTGTAATGTATTAGATTGACTACTTTAAGTTGAACTGACTTGAAAAAAAAGATATTAACCAAACTTGAAACAATAAAGTGTAAAATTAAGCAATATTTTAAGTTGATCCAATGTTCATTTTTTACATTGTATTATTTATTGTTACTGTCTATTCATGTCTAAATGTGTCTTTGCTGTTTAAATGCATGTGTGATTAGCTACTATAAACCTGTGATTTCTATCAGGATCTATCTATCTATCTATCTATCTATCTATCACAAATTATACATGTCAGAATAAATAGTTTAATATGTAGACTGAATAGGTGTAGTTGCTGCTTGTTATTTGTTATGCAGCTGAGAATTTATACGACATAGTAAACCGTTGTCCACCCCCACCCACACCCCACCCGTGGGGAGGGAATCCCACCTGGATGCCGCTGTCTAGAACACACCTGCAAAGTCTGAGCCATACTTCTCCTGAAATTGGAAAACTTAAGAACAATAGCTAGCAAAAGACCAGGCCAGTTACAAAATGTACAGCTGAGACCTCAGTAGCATCTGGTTCCTCCGTAAGGAAGTTTTCTAAGGTTAATTATGTGACTTTCTCAGGAAATAATAAAGGGCTGCAATTTTCATTTCCCCCCCAAATGTCTTTTTTGTACCCCTGTTATTTTCCTGTCATTTCACTTTCTTTAGAACAATGTCTCATTTTTGGTAACAGAATGAAGATAAATTTTAGTTGTTTAAAGTTGCAAGGGGTTTTATTTGTGAGAGAACAAATAAAATTTAACGGTGTGTTTCTCTTTATTTTGTGATATCTAAATAAAGAGACCCGACCTCCAAAGAAGTCGTTTCAGGTTCTTGTTTTTAAACGCAATTTAACAAATTTATATTTATATTAATAAAGCATTAAGAATTTCCAACAAGTATGACTTCAAGATGAATAGAGGTTGCTATTCAAATGCCAGATTACATTAGCCTCCTTCATATCTACAAGTTGGTACTACTCTATGCATGACGCTTAAAGGTTGTATTATTTACAGGCTGTGTGGTTTTTGTTTTTTTATGTGGTGAAACCACAAATTATGACCTCATAGGAGGCATTTTTTAAATAGCTAAGTTCTATGGAAAAATGTATATCATGCTTAATGATCCTCTGTGGTATTTCAGGATTCTGGAGCAGTTATCAGCAGATCTGTTAGCTGCATGAAACATGTAAGCTTTGTGGTCTGCACTTGCTCTGCACCTTGTCTATCATTATTATAATTGCATTCTAGGACTGAAAATGCCATCTATTCATTATGGACATGTCTTTTTCTTTGACTGTTTACAGACCGAGGAATTTATCAGAATTTTTATTGTAACAGTGCAAGTTGAAAATCAGAAATTCTTAAATTGTGAAATTACGATTGTTAATTTTATTTATTATTGCATTCCTGGTCTTAGAATTCTGCATTTCTAAACCTTCAGATTGTTTTAATTTTTTTCTCAAATATGCATCTTGATTTGGATGCGTATCCATACAGGGTAAAAACTCGCTCCCCTACTTTGCTGTTATGACTTGTTATTGCAATCTGCAGCACAATCAAGATGCACCCCTAAAGGTCAACCCTACCATACCAATTAGAGCTGTACTGGTCAGTGTTCCCCCTGAAGGCAGCATGCACCAACACTACAAAAACTGATCCCGACAAGTGTTCTAGCTCCATAAAAATTACATTTTAAGGGATTATAATTCATTAGCTGATTAATATTTGTGAGCCGTTGGTTCCAAAGGCAACGGTAAAGAGTTTAGCTAAGATTTTAGCTAATCCGTAACCTATAATAATCATAGCAAACATCCTTTCAAGGAATGATGAATGCTGTCACATCACATGATACATAAAATGCTTCTTTGCATGTTGATCACATGAGTCCAAATTTGATGGATGTTTGTTGTCAATATGCTTATAACATTATGTGGTACAAATGTTTTGCACTATTGCTAAAACAATGTTTTTTATGAATTAAATATTTTATATTTAAATATTGAAACAAACCATCCCATCTTCACGCAATTTGGGTCTTTATTTAATGATACACAGAACACAGAGGGTACAGAATATGATATCCATACAGAGACATTTTTAACGAACGTGAATAAATTTAGATTCACCAAAAGGAGAAAAGCTTGGAAAGGCAGCAATAGTTAAACTGGTAAATCACATTCCCAAATGTTATTCTTGAATGACATAAATATAATAGGAATTTTCCAGCTGATGTGCTCATGACCACACCCAGTAAGACATCACTCACATGAAAGCTGAGACCTGCCCAGAATGCACAGCTGCCAAAGCCAGTGCACTGCGCAGCATATCCCCCAAACACAACCAACACAAGGTGATTTGTAAAAAGCCGTGTAGTGTGATGGAGATAAGCGCGCGCTACTCGGAAGTGTCAGTGAAGGGCTGGCCGTAGATGCAGCACACACCTATAGGTCAGGCCCGGCCTGTACAATCCCAGGTGTGCTCCGTAATAAAACTTCCCCTGACAGGTGGGGCTCTGACTGTGCTGGTGCACATATTTCAGCTTCTTTAATTTTAGGATTCCGGAGCACTTTCACATGGCGCTCACTCCCCAGACCATAAAGCACTAGCAGGGGTTATAATCACCAGGGGTGGCATGAATGGCTGTCTGCTATCAAAGCCACAGAGTGTGTACCCCTTTCACTCCACACTCTAACTTGCTTGTCTGTTTATCTATCTATCTATCTATCTATCTATCTATCTATCTATCTATCTATCGAATTGCATCATCCATCCATCCATCTTTCCTTACTTTTTCCATACCTGCTTGTCTTATGTAGGTGTAACAGGGTTGTATATGATTCCGCTTACCTGGAAACCCTTACTGGAACATACATTGTAGAGAGAGGATTGGCTGATACAACTGGCATACAACTGGATAATATGTGGTGGGGTTTCAACTGAATTTGCCTGATTTGGGACACGCCATGTCAGCCTGTACAAGAGACAGAAATATTCTGTATAAATCATGATGAATATTGTGCTGTTGTTTTCGAATTAAAAACAGATTGGAGACTGATTCCTTGCATCATCCTTTGCACACAGCACAAAGCAGTTACACTGGGTCTTGGGCGTCCATCTAAGAATCAACAAGGACAAGGTTGGGAAATACTCAGGACAGAGTCCAACTCATTGCAGCTAAAGACCCACTGAGTCCAACCCATCACAGCTAAAGAATTCCAGAATTATATTTTAATACAATAAAGAATCTTGAAGTGTACATGTTACTATTGTCCAAAATCTGCATTCCTACTCAAAGTTGTTTTAACCCATTGCAGTGAAAACCAGTAGTGAATGGAGCAGTCTGATAATATACCTGTTTTTGATTTTGAAAAAGACATACCATCCATATGAGGTGTATAGTAATGTGTGAAATACTGAAGTTCCTTCCAGGGTGTCTCATTCATTTACTAACTATTCCACATTTCACACGTAAGCTGTCCAGACACTGAGAAGGTATTGCCTAAATAAATTCCTGACCAGTTCCCTAAGCCTTACAGATTTTTTTTCCCTCAAATTACATTAATCCTGAAGGCAAGATTTGCACAGAAAGAAAACAGAGAAAATTTCAAAGGAAGCCGGTGGTATCGTGCAGTGAAACATTTGATGACAATTAAACATTAGTGGTTTTTTGAAATATGTATTAAAACTTGCGCCCATGGCCACTATGGCAGGCTCCATACCCCCCGCAAGCCTGGATAGGATAAGCGCCTACAGAAAATGGATGGACGGATGCATTAAAACCTTAAGACTTCTTTTTTGGAAATGGCAATTTCATTAAAGCCTGAATGCTTACTGAATTTCATGGGCTGTCAGCATTGGCCCACACAAACCACGGGGTGTGCTGGGTTTCACTTTTCACTTTCACTCAGGCCCTAATTGCTTTATTGTACTGAACGGTTTGAGAGTCACCTCACCTGGTCATATCCTGAAGGGCTTCCCCCCTAAAGCACCAGAGCTGGACACCCCTGCACACTGTTAAGTCACTGATTATGGGTTTCTAGACAATCAAGAGCTGTGGTTTTGGATTTTTTTTCTAAAAACACACAAGACATTTCGCATCTGTGGAATCTAAATAGGACTATCCAACAAAATATGCAATACCTGCTCTATTAATCTTTTTTTCAGAATCTTTATAAAGGAACTGCTACAAACAAAATTACTTCTAACATGTTCAAAAAGCAAAGACGCCTTGTAAAGAAAACAATTCACAAGACCAAGGTGGTGCGAGACCGAGACAAGACCAAGACCAAGGCAGGGCTAGACCAAGTCAAGATCAGATACAGACTAATGTTTGAGTCTACATAACACAACACACTATAAAACGTGGAGCACAGGCACCATCTTGGGGCTAGGCGTGATGGCCTAAAACTTGTGTCACAGCTTAAGTTCAACCATGGACATCTTTTTTTTAAAAATTTCAATATGAATGCCTCTGTACAAATGTAACATTTTTTTTCAAATATGACACACCTTATTGGTTGCATTTGAGCTTTTAAGCAGGATGTTTTATACTCAAGCACAGTATTGTGTTAACCAATTGAAGCCTATCAATTTTTGAGTGTTTTTCTATCTCTTTGATTTTAGGTTTATTACATTGTATGTGCATGACTTAGCCATATATGTGTCATGGTTTTGTTTTCATAATATTCAGGGCTACTTAGATATGTCATAATTTGTTGTGTAAATGCTGACACAGTCTTGATATCCCTCTTACGAGGAAAAACTACTTGTGCCAATTGAAATTTCTCAATTTTTAGTCTCATCTAATATAAAAAATCAAAAGCACTACAAATATAATCTTATAAATGTTGAGATTAGAGTCTCTATGATGTGGGAAGGCAGGGGTTTCATTGGGGAGCTTTCTATGGCTTAGTATCTGATATCGATGGTTTTATATTTTTCAAGTAAGTTCTCTCGAACGTAAAGATACGTGATTCATGTCTGCACATTATGCCTATCCAAAGTTACGAGCCTGAGATAAATGGGAGCAAAAATCACACATTTTGCATTTCTCCGGTTGTAAGGATTAACCCTCTGTGCCTGCGACCGGAAGGTCGCCAGTTCAAGCGCAGCTTTGGCAGAATAGTCTGTGGGCCCTTATGCGAGACCCTTAACTTTAGATCCATGGGCGCCGCCACAGGTGGGTGCCCCCACGCTGTGACAAAGCTAGGCCCTCACCTACATATCTGTCACGGGCAGCAAGATGGGGTAGGCAAAAGGAGAATTTCCCTATGTGGGATCAGCAAAGTCTCATTATTATTATCATACTAATTGTATTTAGTTCATCGTGTCATGTTGATTTAATATCACAACTGCCACAAAATTCTACCATTTAAACACCATATTTACACAATATTCTAATATTACTTTCTTGTGCAGCCACTTGCTTTAAGTACTAAAATATGGCAAATAAACATAATAAGCAGTTCCTGTATATGATTAATTCATGTTATTCACTAAATAAAAACTGTTTGACTGTCATTCTATACTGGGTAAGTGATTATGGATGGATGGACGGAAAAACTAAGTGATACACTTTTGTGGGGAAATGCTGCCCCCTATGCAGTTTTTCTTAGTTCTATGTCAGCTGTCGTTTGGTAGTTACCCGTTCATCCATCCTCACTGCTTATTCTGCACGGGGCTGTGTGGGATCTTGGAGCCCAGCTCAGGCAGCAACTTAAATGTAACTGAGAAGATCATTCTTTCATAGCTTACTATACCTGGCCAATTCATTTTAAAAATCCAACAAAACAAAACTATAATTTTAGCAATTAAAATATATTATTATATCTGAATCAAAACTCACTATACTGCTAGTATGCATGAACATACCAGAGCTGATTGTGGTCCAGTGCCAAACAGAAAATACATAACAACATAACACAACATGAAGAGGACAACTTCATAGAACATTACGTATCAAAGGCCTAACACTATTTTATTTTTAAAAAACTAATTTTAACATAAAGCGCAAAAAATCTGAATTACCTCTAAAATTGACTTTTTAACACTATTTTTAAAGGTTCATAAAGATAACCTTTGCCTATTACAGCAGTACTAAATATGACTAGATTCAGGTGAGCATCTTCAAAACCCGGCACAAAAACCGACCACAAACACCCACACGTGGTACTAGGAGTCCGCGCATGCCCGATGGAGAGACGTGCGTGTTTACGTCTTGACGTTTACACGCAGGGTTACGTCTCCCTTCGGAAAAGTTATAAATGGCTGTGAAGCTCCGTCCCCTTCCACCTTCAGCCATTTTAACCATGTTGGGATCTGTGGGACGCTGCAGCGCCGGGGTTTTGCAGGCTTTGAAGCCTGTTGCCAATCCGCTGAAAATCTTCAGTGGAGCCCCGGCAGCTCTTTATTCGCGTAAGTTGCGTAGTGGTATCTGCAGAGGTGTCCTTCTGGCGTTTATCTCATTTTAGAGCTTCTGGTTTACTAGCTTGCTAAAATGGGAGAAATGTTGCCATGCCGGCCGGATGCGCTTTACTTGAGTTTTTTCTTAGTGATTATGAATTGGACATTTAAGTACACGCGTCCTGCGCATTTTTGTATGTTATATTGTAGCTTTAAAACATTATTGAACCCGATTCGCTTTTAAAAATACCAATGACCTTAGTCTTTGGGTCGTTATCGGTTTCTCAGGAGCTGGCAGGCCACTGTGTTAACTTAATGCTGTCTGTAATGTGTCTCGTCTCAAGGCCGGGTAGTTGTCATTGCAGCTTTCGCAATATCACTTTGTGCATGCTACGGTTATTTATTACTGTGGAAAGATGTGCTCTTGTTTTTGGGTCATGTCGAATGTAACCTCCGATTTGACATTGCACTGACTCGGAATCGTGCAGTGATATGGCATATTGCCGGTTGCAGTATCGTAACATGGATATTGAATATGGAAACTTGAATTAAATGACAGTATAACAGACTCCTTTATGACAATCGGAAGCCATCGTTTATTTTTAAAAGATTGTAAATGGGGTGGAAAAAACACCCCGACACAGGGTAGGGATGTTATTCAATTAAAATCATGGTATCCACTGCGGTTAATTAGTGGCTCTTTGTTGAATTGATGGGGTGATCAATGTTGTCATGCTGATTAGCAATAATTATCAATGTGTAATCGTCATTTCTGCATGTTTTATACTTTACAGGCAGGAACTATGCTGCTGCGGCTGCGCCGTCGGCCAAGCCCGCTGCCGCCACTGGCCGTATTGTGGCGGTCATCGGTGCCGTTGTCGATGTCCAGTTTGATGAAGGTCTTCCTCCTATTCTCAATGCGCTGGAAGTATCTGGTCGTGATACCAGGCTGGTACTGGAGGTTGCACAGCATCTAGGTAAATATCTCTTATAGAGTTTGTTCCATTCGGTATTATTGTATAAAAATAATTTATAATGCATTAAAGTTAGACTTGTGTTTTAGGGGAGAACACAGTGCGCACTATTGCCATGGATGGTACTGAAGGTCTCGTACGTGGGCAGAAGGTTCTGGACACCGGGGCACCCATCAGAATCCCAGTGGGACCAGAGACCTTAGGCAGGATCATGAATGTCATTGGGGAGCCAATCGATGAGAGGGGGCCCATCACCACCAAGCAGTGAGTGAAGTTGCTTTCTTTGAATTCATCCACAGAAAGAAATGTGGTATTCTTTTTACCTAGTCAGGATAGCTGGCTAAATTTGATTGGTTTATGAACATATCTTTGTTTTATCCTATGAGGGAACAGGGATATATATGGTTCCAACTTTGCAGGAACAATAGAGGTGGTCGGAGGTTAGGGTGGTTTTGCTGTAAAAGCTCTGGGCCTTTCTTGCAGGACTGCTCCCATCCACGCAGAAGCCCCTGAGTTCACAGACATGAGTGTGGAGCAGGAGATTCTGGTCACTGGCATTAAGGTGGTCGACCTGCTTGCTCCTTATGCCAAGGGTGGCAAGATTGGTATGTGAGGAGAAGCTAGATGACATCATACCACAAGTCACCTAATTTACTATAACTATCCTAGTGCAATTAATACTGTTGTATTACTGTGTAAATGTATTACTTGTGTACAGTGTATTACAATTTTGCTTGATAATATAATACTTTGGCACTTTATTTACCTCTGCTGTATTGTAGCATCCTGTGTAATTATGTACATTTTGTTCTTTCTGTACATTTTTTTGCTGCTTTTGTTTGTATTCATGCTATTGTATTCACCCTATCTTAATACCGAATGAAATTTCTGCCTTAGGTCTCTTCGGTGGTGCTGGTGTGGGTAAGACTGTCCTCATTATGGAGCTGATCAACAATGTGGCGAAGGCTCATGGTGGCTACTCCGTGTTTGCTGGGGTGGGAGAGCGCACCCGAGAAGGGAACGACCTGTATCACGAGATGATTGAATCTGGTGTCATCAACCTGAAGGACACCACCTCAAAGGTAAACCCTAGGTCCTCGCAGTGTGGCCTTTTGAGTCGCTCGCGTTTTAAGTTGTTGTAGAGACCGAGGTTATCCCGTTGCAGGTAGCGTTGGTGTACGGGCAGATGAACGAGCCCCCCGGTGCCCGTGCCAGAGTGGCTCTGACTGGTCTTACTGTTGCCGAATACTTCCGCGATCAGGAGGGACAAGACGTGCTGCTCTTCATTGACAATATCTTCAGATTCACCCAGGCTGGATCAGAGGTCTGTGGATCACCTTTCCTTAAGAATATTCAGAGATGTTCACCTATGGACGTATCTCCTAAGAACTCTAGCAAGCTTCAGTTTGTAAATACTTGGAGGTGCATGGGCATAATCAAGGAGCCTTCCAAAGGGTACTAGCATGTCGTCTTACAGAAGTTCTAGCATGTTAATCTGTCCCAAAGTACATTAAGGTACAAAGATTTCCCTTCTGGAATTAGCTTTAATAGACCAAATTAAGTTAAATTCTGCAGTAGCCCTCTGATTAACCTTTCTGCCCACTTAGGTATCTGCTCTGTTGGGTCGTATTCCATCTGCTGTGGGTTATCAGCCCACTCTGGCCACTGATATGGGTACCATGCAGGAGAGGATCACGACCACCAAAAAGGGCTCCATCACTTCAGTCCAGGTGGGCAAGGCTGGCATCCTGGATGTAGCAGTGCTCAATTCTGCAAGGCCATGCAAATTTAATCTAGATATTTCCAATTCTTTTCCAAGGCCATCTATGTGCCCGCTGATGATTTGACTGATCCTGCTCCTGCCACCACCTTTGCCCACTTGGATGCCACAACTGTGCTGTCTCGTGCTATCGCTGAGCTGGGTATCTACCCTGCTGTTGACCCCCTTGACTCCACCTCCCGTATCATGGATCCAAATATAGTGGGAACTGAACACTACGATGTGGCCCGTGGTGTGCAGAAGATCCTGCAGGTTCGTCCAATTTCTACATTTCCATTGACTTGGACTGCTGGTGCTGTGTGGAACTTTCAGTGATGGTTCCCAGTTTTGGTTTCTTGCAGGACTACAAATCCCTCCAGGATATCATTGCTATCTTGGGTATGGATGAGTTGTCTGAAGAAGATAAGCTGACTGTTGCTCGTGCTCGCAAGATCCAGCGTTTCCTCTCTCAGCCATTCCAAGTGGCAGAGGTCTTCACGGGCCATCTAGGCAAACTTGTGCCCCTCAAGGACACCATCAAAGGATTCAAGAGCATTCTGGCTGGTATGAACCTGTCAACTGATCCCTCTGCAAAGAACAGCCACTTGCATGAATTTTAGCCAATGTTGGTTACTATGATGTGTGTGTGCTGCTGAAAACCAGTGTGTTTGACTTTTACAGGCGAGTATGACGCCCTGCCCGAACAGGCGTTCTACATGGTTGGGCCTATCGAAGAAGTGGTCCAGAAAGCTGAGAAGCTCGCAGAAGAACATTCGTAAATCACTCTCAAAGAAATGGGTTATGATGAAGCTTACAGTGGGAGGAGCACTTTTGTGAAATGTAAAATTTAAGTATGATGTCCTGTCATCCCGAAAAAGTTTGTTTTCATTTCCAGGAGAAAACGAAACCATTAAAATCTGTCTTGTTGTAATAGTGCTTCTTCGTGATCCATGACTTCTAATCTGTTGTGATAGTCCATTTCAGGCAAGCATAGTTAGAGATTCATTAAACCTGTTAAACTTATTGAAAAACAAATGTTGTATTCTTGTACTACCACCTCTCCAGAGAATATGAACATTTAACGAGTGAAGGCTTATGTGAACAGATCACAACAAATTTTATTCAGGCATATGGCACTGACATGCAACTACTACATCGATTTGGGGAATGTCGGTCTGGTATTAACCGATCATTTGACGTAGTTTGGCATTTAATTCTTTTTCCTTTGCAAGAAGCTCGCTGCTGTGTTTTTTATAGGCCTCAAAATCCTAAAAAAAGAACAATTGGACATTGCTGAGCATTTGGTGTTGGAAGAGCACTGGCCCTTAACAGCTGACCCAAGAAACTGGGGCTGAACTTGGGATGGCGTGAAACCACTACTTGTGTCAACACACCTTCTTCAGCTCGCTGCAGGCTTGTTCGGATTGGCCAAGGGCCGCTTGGAGGTCTCTCACTTTCAAATCTGCATTCACAGCCTCCGCTTCTGTTTCAAACCTTCAAAGGAAACACTTTGATTACAAGACTCCTTATCGCTACATTTGAAATGTCCATGAACCAGCTGCTTGCCTCTGCTCTGCTGTTGCTCTTGCCTGTTCCTCCTCTTGTCTCTGACTTTCCAGGACCTTAATTTCTTCTTCTTTTTTCTGAAAGATGTTATATTAACCTTAAATTGGTTTTAAATCTACTTTATCTGCATGAAAGGAAATAATTCATTTGAAACATGGTGAGATGTAAACTCTCCTTCATACCTGTATTATTCTCCTCAGGGCTGACAGGTCCTTTAGCTCATCCTTCTTCGTTAAGACCTCCAGCTTATCTTGCAGTTCAGTCGCTATCATTGCATCCTTTTCCCTTGTTTGTCTGAGCTGTAGGTTCAGCTCTGTGAAGAATGTATATAAACAATGGGGATATAATTAAGAAATGCTGTGGATATTCAGAAGATCAGAAGTGGTAGGAACAGCAGTAGAGTTAATGTGGCTGCATGATGCTCTATTATTACCTAATGTGTTTTTGTCTAGATAATGGCTTAACACTGTAGTACTTTGCATATCATGAACACTCACCTGTGTACATGTCCACTGCATCTTTGAGCTGCTTCTGGGTGCTATGCAATTCATTTTGTAAAGAAGCTTCTTTAGATTGATGGAGACTCATGAGTTCTTTGAGTTTTGTCTGAAATCCAGTTGTTTTTTCCCTGTATAAATGAGAAAGGCTAGGTTATCTTGTAGTTAACAATTAACATTTTGACAGTTCATTGCTTTATTAAATTGTTTATGCTCACTGATACTCAGACTCTAGATGTTTGTGTTGCTCTGCTAGATCCTTCAGTTCCTGGGTTAATTTTAGGATGATATCCTCTTTTTCTTTGACTTTTTCTCTGTAAACGTTCTCGTTTTCTTCACGAAGTCTCTCGTTCTCTTCGGTCAGCTGCCCATTCTGCTTTTTATACTCGTCTTTGAAGTTAATTAACTCCTCGTGATTTGTTGCCAGATGCTTGAATCGCTTTTCCAGCTGTGAAGACCTCTCCTTCTCGTCTTCCAGCTCTTTTTGCACATCCTGACGCAGGTTCTCCAGCTCCTCGTTGATCCGCTCAAGAGCCTGGCACCTCAGAAGCATCTCATCCGCCCTGTGTTTCAGGATGCAAATCAAACCGGACTGCTCGTCTATTCGGGACCGCAGGACCTCCGTGTCACTCACGTCTTCCTCGGACAGACTCCGGAGCTTTTCCAGTGCTACGTGAACATCATCCATGTCCTAAGCGACGGCAAACAAAAAAGCAGCCATATCACAATACACAAAACAACTTTTAATGAGGAACCTCAGCCAGGAAGACTATTATAGCTGACAAAGCAATAGTTGCATTGGTTTAAAAGCACCATGCATAAATGCTTCGCTAACATTTCCAATCTTAGCAACTAGAAGAAAGTAAATGCGCTGCACATGTGAACCCTGAACTGCTCACTAGTGTGAAACCTGTCCATTTGCATTAGAATTATCGGAAAATCTTTTGTACGTCGACATTTTACTGCTGTTTACAACCACGCTACGTTAAAGGTTTGTGTTAAATGCATTTACCCGGAAATTTAAAAATCTAACCCGCATTAGCGACCTGCAAGCTAGCCTAACTGTAGCTATATGGGGACATGCCAAACGCACAATGCACTGAACCCAGAATGCAAATACCCGAAGCGCAGGGCGTGGATAACCAGGGCTGTAAATTGGCAAAGCACCCCAGTGAGTCACCTGCTTGGTGTCCGTAATCATCTTTTCGAGGTCCTTTGGGTTTTTGTGCGGTGATGCCATGCCTGAATCGGCCGTCAGTCTCCAGCTATGAGCAGCTTCAGAAAAACCATTGTTCAGCTTCGCTACGCCTCATTCGCAGCACAGTTTTCCGATGGTCGGAATACAAAGTTTCAGCTGTTGCCAATAGCAACAGCCGTACGGAAGCCTCATTCGGACAGGGTTGGTGGCCGCTCCAGTTGTTTAGCGTCATTCATCAAATTAATTAGTCCATACTTCTTCTGCTGGACTGAAATATCTAGATTTCGTTCCAGACCTTTGCAGTATTCTTCCGTAATATAGCGGGTGCATTCTGAATATGTAGGACTGTTTACAAATAGGATTTGTGTTTTAGATATGCTTTTTTGTGTATGCTTTTTAGCGGTCTGTGGTATTGCAGTGCTTCATGTGCGTACACATAGTACAACGTAATGCTACCTCAGCAGTGATAAAAGCAGCAACATCCACTATTAGGGCTTTTATATATCAACAGCAAGGACAAACATGCTAAGTCTATGCATAGTTAGGCTCTAAATATTTATTTAAATTTGATCATTCTTTCAACTGTTTTACAGACTTTTTAATTGACCTTGACCGGATATAATCCTTCTGACATAACACAAATGATTTAAAACATGAATTTTATATCGGTGTCTGTGGGCAATCAGTATCCTGACAATCAGGATAAATACATTTTCATATTCATATGCTCTCTATATATAATAAACATTTTGCCACCCTACCCCTAATTTCAGACAACAGAATAAATAATATTCATCATAATCAGCATTACTATGCAGAAAGGGTCAGGTTGAGCACCACTGCTGATTCTCAAGGTAACTGAGACAGATACGCATAAATGCGGAATTATGGGTTTGTGACATCCACCTGGTTTAGACAAGCCATCCGGTCCCCTTTGGGTACAGGAAACAAAGCACAGACGATAAAGTCAGCCATGAAAGAGGGGAGGTAGGATATGGGGAGCCAGATAAGTCTGGCATCCCAGCCTGCAGCGTAACGGCTGCGGGGGTGCCGCGCTGTCAGGGCGTGCTCCATGCAGCGTGTCACTTTGGAGATGTCCTTACTGCACAGGAGACTCATGGCAAAGCTTTGAGCTTTCATGTCTGTGGACAAAGGGAGACGCCTTCTTCCAGTAGCAGTACATGTGATGGCGCTCAAAAGCCGTTCCATGCAAAGGTCCATTTGATCTCACATTCATAACACGGAAATGCTACGTATCTCCAACACATGAATTAATACGGTATATGAATTTGTCTATAGTCAGCCTTATAGGGTACATGAAAATATGTGCAAAATTACTCACTGATACTATGCCGTTCCGTGCTCTAGGTATTTTGTTTACCAGTATGAGTCTAAATCTCACATCCATAGTACTGGAATTTCCTGTGACTATTAATTTAATTGTTTTTTTTTTTTTTTACAAAGTAATGACCAAATATTTGGTGATACTATCTGGAGATGACTCATGAATCAGCTTCATTTTGAAATGAATTTGAATAAAATATTCACATCTCTAGTGGAGTTCTTCTGACGGCAGATCGACTCACAGTTCTCCAAATACTTCTCCCCATAGGTTTCCTTGACGTCTATGGGAAGCTGGTCCCACAGTCTCCTCAAGTCAGCATCTATAAGGTTGACGTTCGTCACGGCCGTCTTGAAGAAACCCGGCTCAACGATGCTCACTTTCACACCAAAGTGCCTCATGTCCCTTCTGAGTGCAGGAATGGACACGTGAAACACAAACATTCTCAGAAGACGTGCAGTAACCATGGAATGATATACCTTTCAGAAGTACTGCGTTTTAGCTAAAAGAGCAAGTCATTGCTATAATCCAGAAATCATCTCTGTGTCTGTAGGCACTTACAAAACCCAAGGGGAACACAAACTCGACACTCATAAATTTTTGAACCCTCGACACTGGAACTGCGACACAACAGGGTTTTCTCTGAGTCATCTGTCCATGTCTGATAGCAAAAACAAGTCTTGTTTGTAACTCTTTCACCAATGAACATTATTAAATAGTTCAGGGTTCCCCAGTTCCAATTCAGGAGGGCCAGTCTGCAGATTTCCCTGCTTCAAACACACATATTAAACCTGGTAATTAGCTGGTGATCTGAATAAGGTATGTATGAGGAGGGAAATCTGCAAACTGTGTTGCAGGCTGGGATTGGAGAGCTTTGATGTAGTGTAATGGTGGAATAGTGGAATTGTGGGTATTTTCCATACCTCAGACTATCTGAGAATGACTCCACAGCCCACTTGGACACACAGTAGCCACCGCCAGTCAGCACCAGCCTCCCCATCACACTGGAAACGTTGATGACTCTTCCCCGTGCCTTCTTCAGCAATGGGAGTAGCTTGAGAGTCAACTCAATTAGCCCAAACAGGTTGACATTTAAAACCTTCCTAAAATCCTCCATCTGCATCCACTCTGAGGGCCCAATTGGAATGGACCGGCCAGCGTTGTTGACAAGGCCCCATAGACCTGCGTGTGACAAGTGTTAGACATAGGAATTCTACTCAGAATGACACTATGTTCATCTTTGACATCATTATTTGTATTTATATTCAATGTTTTGGACTATGTAATTAAATCATATAGTTATTTACATAATTTTAAATATAATATTAATAGAAATGATAAAATACTTTAATTTTTAGTAATTATAAAGACAAAAAAGGTTTTCTAGATGTCAGTTTCTTGACTTTACGTTTCATCTACATCTAGAAATGTCCAGCAGCATTTCATCCTTCGAAAGGTTTAATCTCCTTATCTGTGTTAATCTGCAGCCACCTTTAAACCTTGTTAACACCTGAGGGATTGTTCCAACTTGTAAGCATGACGCCTCATGGTAATTTGAAGCTAACGATTGGAACCAGTGGCCCATTGTCTGACTTACCACAGCTCCCAGTTTCATTGCGCACAAATCGCACTGCGCTGTCGATGCTGGCGCCGTCCGTCACATTCAGCAGCACTGCCCTCAGTCTCCGCGAAGTCTCCGCCCTTAGATCCACGCAGCCTTTCTCCGTCAAACAGGTAGCTATCACGTGGAACCCTTTTTGGTCCAGTTGATGGGCAAGCAAGTGCCCAAATCCGCTGTCACATCCCGTCACCAAGACAAATTTCTCAGCGATACCATCGACTTTCAATGAGTCTCTTATGTACCACGCAAGAGTGACGACAGCGAAAGAAGCCAGGATACATGATAATACAGGGTTTGACTGGAATGCCTGCAACACTGAAAGAGAAACAGTGGTGATATATAAAATTTCCCTTCGGCCATTGTAGGATCAGCTTAGGATTGTTTGTTACTGCCTTGAAATTTTGTTATCTGTCACCCGAACCCACATTCTGTAGAATGCCTTTGACTCACCTGAATAATACATTCTCGGGTGTATTCCACTTCATATAACTGTATAATAGAATAAAATAATCAAGAATTAAGTAATACGTGTAACTGTACATTTATGTCTTTAATAGTATATAACAAAAAGGTATAGAGATGCCCAAAATTATACGTAAATGCTATTAGTTACTTACTGTGGCACCTTACTGTCATGGATTCCTGGATGTTCACTTTCTAAGACTAGGAAGTACAACTACTAAGGAATGACTTACTTCTGAAGAGATTATATCTTCATCCATTAATCTCTAAAAGTCAGTCAGATGCATCGGAGAAAAAAAAAATCTTTGTGATATAGTGATATAATCTGTTCCGCAGGAGAGCAAAAGTATATCTAATTTAATTCAAATGATCCTGAATTTTGTCTTGACACAGGAAATGACACGTCTCTGTCCTCCAGCCCATGCAGTAATCCTACTTTGTCTGTCACAGCACATGGATTATGTTAATATCTGATCAGTGCCACTGCATTTCCATTGCAGTATGTGCTGCTGTACTTACACTCTTATTATTGCACATATATCTTAAATATTTACACATTTTTTGAAGAACAGTTTTCTGGATATTAATCAATAATTAATAAATGAGACCACACACAAGACAGTCATGAATTAATGAAGTCAAGCAGCTTTTAATGGAACACTGTATGGCGTTAGGTGGGCGGAGCCACTGCCTCATTACACATCCCAGCCAATCCCTGACGAGCCTCACTTGTGGCTCATTGTGAGGAAGGAACTGGACTGCATTTAAGTGCGCCTCGCCCACTAGGCACTCAGCCCCCATGAAGTGGCACAGCTGGGGCAACCTCCAGGGACACAGATGGTGCTGGAGGGCTGGGGGGGCAGAACGGGGTCGCCCTCCGGTCGGGGGGAGCAGCAGGGACAGCCTCTGGGCAGTAGGTGGCGCCAAAGGGTCAGGCAGTGCAACAGAAGTGACCTGAGGGCCAGCAGGAGGCAGCAGAGGAAGGAGGCAGGTCGGGAAGCACTGGGGAACAGCTTCTGGGGCACCGGGTGGTGTCGGGACGGCCAGGCGGTGCAGCAGGTGGAGCTGACAGAGCAGGAAGGGAGGGAGGAGACTCCCAGCACACAATGTCCTTAGGCTCCATCTCCTCAAGCGTTTCACAGTAATAGCAAAACTTTGGTACCATGTGACTGCAGAGCTGGGGTTGACATCTGGGCTCCATTCACCACTTCTCCTCTTCCACCGGACCGCACAGCAACTCAATCCATACCTTTAACTTAAGGCATGTGCCTCAAGTCCCTGCCTGCATCTGCGTCAGGCAGAAGAGGTCTAGCGGGTCGAAGAACCAGTACGGCATCGGCTCGCTGCCTTCCACAGTCCTCAGAGTGTGACCCCTCTTCCTGCCGCTTCTCCACCCCACGCATCAGTACCTTGTAATTCTTCGGCTGGAGTGGGACTTAAAACAACCCGAAAAACTGAAGCTCAAAGTGACCTTAACGCCAAAGAGTCGGCAACCGCAACCAGAACCAAGGAGCATCCCAAGTGCCGTACAGAACCCAGCTGACTAGGTGCTCACGTTCTCCACCAAAGCGGCAGGGGCTCAGGGACAGGCCCACTCCACCCTAGGTGTAGTGCCTAGCAGGAACTTTGTAAAGTTCACTCAAACATGAACACACAACTGGTGTTTGTGATGCAACAAGATGAGAAACAAACCAAACCAGGTTCATAGTCCGTGCGGCAGAGTCAGACACCTGTGTCTGATTTGTATGGCATATTTTTAACCTAGCAGCACTCCAAACATGAATATCCAATTCTTGTGTTTGCATATCCAGAGAGGGTTACATATAGGGTCCAAGAACTGGCCATCTGAGGCAAAAAGAGGAAGACGAGGCCAAGCCTTTATAGAGAATGTGGCACTAAGTGTGTGAAAGGGTAAAGGCTGAGTGTATTTTGGCTCATATTACTGTGAAGCTCCAGTCTGTGGCTCAGAAAGGCAACTGAACAATTCACACAGTGTTCTTTTAAAGACAGCAAGGAACTCTGCTCCATTCTACATTGTGCTTTGCCCCCATTCTCTCTGCCGCATGCCTGTCCTATTTGCCACAATGTATTCTCCAAAAAATATACTACACACACACACAGTATATGTGTGTTGTTATACACATAAATGCACACATATATAATCACAGACTGCAGCGTAGTCAGTGAGGACAGCATTTTATCCACTCTACCATTTTCTAGGCCAGCTGGATCACACAAACAGTGTTCAGTGAACATTTAAGATCTGTGACTGAGATGGAATCACTTTGCATTTCAAAGCCCTACTGAAGTAGTTTTGTTTGTTCGAGGAATGACAAGGAAGTCTGTATCCTGTGATTAGACAGTATCTTTTTACTAGAATCTAATTCTGGAGTGCTATATTAGACAAATCCTCTATTAGGGGGTAGTGTGTGGCTCTGCTCTGCAACCATCAGCAGAAGGTCATCAGTTCCGATCCCAGAGTCATTTCACCACCACCAGGGACTGGCTGACCCTGATTTGTGACCGCCATCAATATTTTACTTTTGACAAAAGTTTCTTCATATATAATATAAGACTCCATTTCAGTAATGTGCACACTTTTTGAGGGGTGTGGTAAGTTGGTAGTATTTGTTGGCTGGGGGTGGCCCCCATGGTAAATTTTTGCCATCGTTGGTTATAGAAAAAGGACACTTAGAACATTGAGGGTGGGGGGAGGCACTTGGATTTATTCAGGGGAAAGAGCTGGGTGCTCAGGTGGGTGCTGGTATTGGATCCAGATGGATGTTCTTATTTAAAACGTAAGTCTTTGGGAAGATATGGCAACGATGAACTGGAGTAATTAGAGAAACAATTTTCAGCCATTTTACTTAAATGAAATGGTTAGGGTAGGGCGTTGATATAGTTTCATTTGATCTATGAATGCATTTGTGTTTTAGTATTATAGCAAATCAAAAGTGGTGCTGCATACATACTGCAGGTGATGGAGAAACACCTCCCTGTCTCTTTGGACTGTGAGGGGCCCCCAGAGTAAACAGAGAAGAACAAGGTAACGAAGGGGGGCGCAATAAAAACAGAACTGCATGGGGCTGGGAATCAAAGGCAGTGTTAAGCCTATAACCTTACTGAAGAAGCCAGCACACTACTGACAATACATATTGTGTTCCAGTATTTATGAAATGAGAAAGAAAAGAACAGAATTCTGAGCAAAGGAACTCAATTTAATAAACATGAGCAGCAATGAGTGTCAAAGAAAACAGACTCTTCAGAGTATCAGTCTCTATTTATATACACAATCCAAAATCTGAATAGTCCAGTCAGATTGGGGGCTAGAAGCCACACCACAGTAACCTATTAAGAGGGACAAAATTAAACATCAGACAAAAAAAAAAACACCCGGAGAAGCAGAAGTATAACAACATTAAAACATACTTACTATACTTTTAACATATTAAAATATACTAACCAAAGTAACACACTCAAAGAACATCTTTGCTTAAAACCACTAACTTGTATGAAGTCAATTTTAATTTATAATTCAGGCTTTGCAATGTCATTTCCTGATTACATGAGAATCATAAAACTTTACAAAACTACATAAAAATTCACATTTTAAACATCAATACTACTTTCCAATTAAAGTTTCATTCATGTAATTAGCACACTCAACAATGAACGTATGTATTATGTTATGGTTTGCCAGTGTTAGGTAGCGATAGATAAGTTCACTATAGCATTATGTTGTTCCCATACTAAACAAAAATATGAGACTATATCACAGATTTTGCTGGTTTTGCTCCATTTCTGATGAGCAGGTAATCAGAGATGAAGGACGGCATGTAGGACAGAGGCAGCCACAGGAACTTGGAGTCCCAGCCTGCGGAGTAGCGGGTGCGAGGATGGACAGCACAGAGGGCATGCTCCATGCAGGACACCACCTTCATCAGATCATCATCTAGCATCTTTTCCAGAAACGGCTTTTGGTGGAACACTGCGGCACAGAGGCGATTCAGATCACTCCACTGCTCTCTTTGAGCCTTTGAATTTGCATACGAATCAGTCTAGAACTTTTTCTTAACCTTGTTAAATAGCAATATTTAGCTTGCTAGTAATGTTTTCTAAGTATAAGTATCAGGAAACTTATTTATTGAGGGATGATGGTATATCAAGATTAAGCAAACATTCTTCTGAATTACAGAGAATTACACAACTTCAGTTGATACAATGGTAACATTTTACTTGAGGGGGCACAAGTAACTTAGTAACTCAGTTACTACTCAGGTACAAATCATTAACAAATACAGTAACTGCATGAAATACATGAACCATTATGATTGATGAATGAACATGGGACTAGTACATAACTAACTAGTTTCTGGTTAGTAAATACATTAAGTAAGAGAGTGTACTACTACATTATTTGTGCCCCCACAAGTAATGTGTTACCAATAAACTTTAGTTGTAATTCAGGTATAAATTATATACAAAATAAACCTCTATGAAACAAATTAGTTTTTATATGCAAATTACCTTTGTCGATGTAATCATTCCCATAATCCTCTCTGATTTCCTGTGGCAATTTGGCCCAAAGTTTCTCAAATTGCCTTTGAATAACATCGCTACTACTCATATTGGTTCTAAAAAACCCTGGTTCTATGCATATGACTTTGACTCCAAAATGAATCATCTCTCTCCTGGAAAATGAAGAAGCAAATTAGAAGAAAATAAGATAAAGAAAACAAATGCCCCCTTATGCTGTTTTTGTATGGTCTTACCTAATACTGTCATTGAAGGCCTCTACTCCAAATTTGGAAATGGAATACGGTCCACCCTGTAAACTAATCCGACCGAGCACACTGGCCACATTCACCACACGCCCTCTTGCTTTCTTGATGAGGGGCAGCACGCTGAGGGTCACGGCGATCAGGCCATTCAAGTTAACGTCTAGCAGAGCCTTGTAGTCTTCCATGGTCAGCCAGTCACAGGGTCCACACGGCACGGACACCCCTGCATTGTTCACCAAACCCCACAAGCCTGCAGGAAACCCCACATTCACCAGTCAGGCTATTCCGGCTTCCGCAAGGTATCTCAAGGAGAATAGATGTTAGTGCAAGGTGAGTATTGTTAAAATGGGACACTTAATAAAAATTTGCTGTCGGGAAATATCATCTCAATGATTACAGAATAATCTCATAGTTTTGAATCCCAACTTGATACCATTCAAGATACATTAATGCCCCTTAAACACTATACTGAATACAAAATTAAGTATTACTAAACATATATTACCTGCAAAGTTTAACGGTCTCATTTTTACAGGAGTGCCATTTTAACAATGCTCACCCTATACTAGAGCTGCTTGATTATGGAAAAAAATCATTATCACGATTATTCTGACGAATATTGAGATCCCGATTACTTACCATAATTACTCTTAACAGCAGAAACAATGTATTTATTGAATCTTATTAATGAAACGTATACACATACACTGAAATTGAAACCAAAATAAAACTTTAAGATAACATACGTTGAGCTTGTACAGATATATTTTTTAATGAATAAATAAGTTATACTGAGATTAACTGTTCTCTGATATTCAAAAACACTAAACTTGATTTTTTCTTTCCCCAACTATATATATTAGAGTCGACAGCTCAGTCAACTGATATAAAAAGTGCGACTTAAAGATTTTTAGAAAGAAAAACTAATCTGTTTACATGATCTGGCTTCAGTGATGCACGATAGCAGGAAACAAAATTTCCACCTGTGCTGAACAGTGTTGGGGAGTAACGAGTTACATATAACGGCGTTACGTAATTTAATTACAAAAAATAATAATTGTAATCCGTTACAGTTTTACACAGACAAAAAAGTGTAATTAAATTACAGTTACTTATGGAAATATTCATGAAAACATTTCTACTATCTTTAAAAACAGTATTTTTATTGCTTTTCATGTCTTTCTTTTGCAAAACATAATAATAACTTTGCTATTTCCCTCCACAGCCAAAAGTTTGAAACTATTCGATGCTTCCGATTGGTTATACTGTACCCTCTACACTTGCAGCGCCTATTCTGTTAATTAAATTGCCTGAGCGGTCTGATTTAAACAGAGTAAGTGATTACACAATCAGTTGAAATTTCATATCCTGTCTGATACAAGAACTGTTCAGATCAGAAGTAAATGGAACCATTTATTTTCACAAGTAGGCTATGTAAAATGTTTGTATCATAATGTAATCCTGAAGCGTCACTGAGTGATCAAATCACTCGTAGTTTATCTTGTTTTGACTCCCAAAAAGTTTACATTACGAACACACATTAGAATTTAATAACTGAAGGGTAAGTTTTAATTTTTTTTTTTTTTACATTTCAGGTGTATTTTATGTAACAATGTTATGACTTGTTACACTGAGCAGGGCTCCAGATGGCGACTAAAATGGACGCCAAACCCGACTTGATTTTCTATTTTACGACTAGTTTTTTCATTCTAGGAATGCAAACTATACGACTTTCTCTCTCAATCTAACAAACGTTTTCAATTTAAAACAGCAGAAGCGGCTATTAATTAATCTGATACAAACCTCTCATTTACATTATATGTGGATGCCATCTCGAAGGCGTGCTTCCTACAGCTACGCAACTTCGCCAAATTGCGACGATTCCTCAATGTTCAAGACACTGAGAAATTGATACATG
>JABFEA020000038.1:11023383-11036637 GCA_019775915.2 Cyphomyrus plagiostoma
ATACGGCAAGACCAAGAAGGACCATAGACAGTGAAGTAAATAACCAACCCCCCTCTGAAGACAGCCAATAGCTGTATCACTTATGGTGCAACAAATCCTGTATTTTTAATAATTCTCTGAGCTACCGATTCTCAATTGGTGACCATTTTCTTTGAGTGGTAAAGTGTGTGGATTTTGTTTTCTGTTGGATTTTCTTCTTTTGTGCGTGAAGGCATCGTGTTACTGTCACTCCACTATGCCCTTTCACTATTACTGCACTAATTTTTGTGAAATAATCGAGGGAAAATACGGCTCCTGAGGTCGAACCATCTAAACCAACACAGATCTCTAGGCTTCCCCAGTGCTCACTTAAGAAAGCAGAGCTTGATTGGAAAACCGCTGGCCCTAGGCCTGGAGTTGGAGGGGCGGCGAGAGGAAGCGGCTTCCCTCACCTTTCCCCGGGAGACGGCCCTGCAGGCGATTCTCACGATCAGGTAGGACCAGAATGAGTGCAGAAGCAGCAGCAGAAGCAGCAGCACGTTGAAGACCCACCAGGACGGGAACGGGCCCACGATCTCCCAGCTTTCAAACAGCGTGCTGTTTAAAATCCTGCATCACAAGAGGGAGAGAGACCGGGATCAACTGGGAAAACGCCGACTGGCATTGAAGAGGCATTGAAGGTCACACAGAGATCCACTTTGTCAAAGAAAATGTTCATTCAGCCAGCCATCAGCAATGAGTCTATTTCAGGAAGCAAGCGAAACACTTTAAGGCTAGTTCATTCATCCATCCATCCATCCATCCATCCATCCATCACCAGTAAGTCTACGATACACTTGATCCATGAAATTTACAGGCACAAATTCTGTGTTTGTGGACTATGGGATGAACCTCTATGCAAACTCCACCACATGCATAGCTGGATTCAGGAGTCAAACATACCACCTATTGACTCCCCAACACTTCTCTCCATTTAAAAAAAGCCCCTTGACACAAAAAAACTGCCTGTATAACCACAAATCGATAATGAAAACTAAAAAATAGATCCAGCAGGGCAGTGAAGGTAACATTTCACGGGTCACTGCCTGCAACACTGGCACTGGCTGGAAATTCCTCCACAGTGAAATATTCTCTTAGTTCCTCGTATGCGGGGCAGACGTGTTAAACAATGAATAGGGCAGAAGCGGAAACCAAAACACAGGGCAGGGCAGTGGTGCACCCCCCCGTATCCAGCAAACTGCCCCAATGGCCACCTACAGCAGGGGCCATTTTTTTTTATGGGGGGGGGGAATAGGAGAGGCCATAATTCATAAAGAGAGGCAACCTTAGCCAATGAAATGTTTTGAATCTGTGTGCAATGGGGAGGGGGTACCCTGGGGACTAATCAGTTTTCAGCTGAGGTCAATGCCCCATTGGCCCCACCCTTGTATACACCCCCCTCTGCACCACTGCCTGTTACACCTCAGTGTTCACGCTCAAACATCACGTGTGCAAATGTATATGATAGATATGTTACAGACTCATGTGTAGCTACTCCACCATCTGCTGAGAAAGTGCCAGGGAATCGTTTTCAATTTTCTCCCGTTTGATAGCCCTTCAGTGTACCATCCGGTGGAAAGGCTATAAAATAAAATGGCCGACTGAAATAACTGAGTTTTAATTTAAATTCAACTCCTACATCTTCTTATCAGTTTACAGGGGGGTAGGAACAGGGGGGGACATGTACTCTGCAATATTTAATTTTGATTCATTCATCCCACCCTATAAAAACACCTTTCTATTTAAAACTATTAAGTTGTGCCCCCCTCTCCTACGCCGTTGCCTGTTTGCTATTCATTACTTGCACGCACAAGACTACAGCAAAATCTTCTGGTTCAGAAAGCAATGTGTATGAAACTGCTACCATTCCTCTAAACTCTGAGTGAAATGCGAAGGCGTTAAAGTTCAGCAGGCACCATGCGTCAGGCACGTTCACGCACGAGCTGCCTGACAGCGGCATCTCCAGCAATTACTCAAAAATCTCCCGACCTCAAGCGGTTCAGAGAGATACAAAGTAAAAGCCTCTTGCTTTGTGATTCTATCACCAAAGAGAGTGAGCGAGAGAGTGAGGGAGAAGACAAATCTATTTCAGGACTAAAATAAGATTTTTTTTTTTTACATTATGCAAGAGTAGCGAGTCCTTAAAGAGAGGTCAGCACCATGGCAACTGGTTTACAGCAGTGTGATGGTGGCTGTTATGAAAAATATGAACCCAGGTGGAAGTAGAGTTTAGGCGAAAAAACCCCAGATATCCTTAGGAACCTTACAGCTTAACAAGAAACGGATTGTAGGAGGATGTTCTTGGAATGACATTGCAGCTCTTGCCATCACCGCGTTCAGCCGACGGAGTCTAGGTAGTAACGTGACTTCATGCCACCATCTCATGATGCTCCTCCTAGTTACAGAATCACCGGCCCACCAGCCTCCAAAGGAGTCTGATAATCACGTTCCTATAATCTGAACCCCGTATTACCCCAACTGTGCCGTGACGTCTTCCCCACTCAGAAGCACACAAGCCGAAGTTTAAGGAACAGAATCTGAGCGGTAGTAGGAACGGGGCGAGGAACGCAAGGAACGCAAGGAACGTGGAGCAGCGACCAGGAGGGCATCGGACTCGAGAGGCTCCAGTTCTCTCCTGCCTCTGACTCACAGCCTATTTTTACACGCGACCCCCCCCCAAACCTGTCCCCTTTCCGGTAGCTTCTCTGTACATTTCCCAGCACGACCAGCCTGTCAGAATTGGCCCTGGGGCCCCGTGGCCCCAAACATGGCTGACTGACAGGTACAGCACTTTTCAGCAGCTCAGCTAACCAAGGCTGAGCCTGGCTACTTGCTGATGAGCCAGCAGGTTCGGTCTTGGGGATCCTCCCCGAAGCGACACTCCCAGCCGGGCCCAGTCTCAGGTCCGGGCCCCATGCCAAGCCTCTCTCCCTGGCCTCAGAGCCCAGCTCTGTCCTGGCGCTTGTTGCCGCACCAAAGTGCCAAAGCTGGACCCTCTGGTGCTTAGTAAGCAATTCTGATCACTGCTTGTCTGCGGTCTTGCAGCGAAGACCAAAAAAGGCTCAGGAACTGAAAAGCAAATGGAGCTTCTACAACCTGGACAGCTGCTTAAATGAATGTAGGACCCCAAGATGAAGACTTGTACTGCTACCACTCAGGCTGCTTGATCTGTTACCGGATATCATCTCTCTCTCTGTTACGGCAAACATCCAACTTACTAATGTCAACTAACCGCTATTAATCGCCTCTCGCAAACACCCAGGCTTTCTAAAACACTCTTTGCAAATGATACGGTTTAAGTATGGATTAAATAAATAAAAACCACTGCTGTAGCTATGGTTACGTTTACTGGGTGCTTTGCCGCGACTGAAGGAAGTCACTCATATAGCGGAATAAAAATTTAAAAATCCACCTAAAACAGCAACGTATATATATAACAGCTATACACGCATGATAGCAAGTGGAGGTCAGCGAGCCTGCTTTGATCGAGGGTGGAAATCAGTTTTATCACTGTCAGATATACGAGAGCACAAATGAAACAGAAATTCATACGATTTAAAAAAAGAGAAAAGAAAAAAAACCTCTAACAACAATCTGATGGAGACAGTGTGAAGACCATGGGAATCTTCTAGCATACTTACCAAATAGGATAAACACCCAGCCTGGAACTGATGAAGACCAGCGCAAACATGATGAAAATCACGTTGCAGAGTCTCTGGCACTTCGCATAGTTGGCCATTTTAGCGGCCTGCAAAGGAACAAAAACTAGTACGTCGTCGTAACGATCAAGTGAATATATCGAAAGCACGTAGGATAAAAACATGTAAATATTATTCATTACGAGCTGTTTTATGGAGGCTGCCAAATTTGTGCGCTTACTTGGTGCAAAATTTTGTGTTTATCTCAGTATCTGTAGAGGGAGCTTCCCGATTCAAGTTGGGGGCTCGCTGTCAGACCGCTGGCAACCCTGTAAGCTACATTATTTATGTGTCGAGCACACGCCAGACTGTCAGGCTATATATTTAATCTCTTTTTAATCTATTCAGTGACATCATGGATGAACCTTCTAGAAGAATTAATCAAAAAAAGAGCATTATGCTAGAAGGCCCGCAGGGGGTGTTGGATCATGCTCCTGCTCTCACCTCCATCAAGACGTCGGCAGCGTCGTGAAGGCATATGACCAGAGTCCCCACACGAGCCATGTTGTTCACATAGGAGAAGGTGATGAGGGAGATGGTGACCAGGTGATGCAGGAACATGATCAGGAAGTCCTGGGTACCAGAGGGGTGGGACAGTGACCAGAAGGCAGTGACAGGGCTATTAAAATTAAATCATCGACATCTTATAGGCGTCTGCAAGGACAGAGAAGCCAGAGAAGCGGTCGTATAAGCATTTCACTGCATATCGTACTGTGTGTATGTGACAAATAAAGTTAATTTGAATTTTGAATTTGACCCACTGTACACTTTGCTTTAGTGCCTACAAAAACACTAACTTTTGAAGTTCTAATATCTTCAAGATGTATGTATAATTTATCGATAAAGAATACGGCATTGTTAATTTAAGGAAAAACTATGGTCAACATCAGGTTATTGTAAAATGTGGAAAAAGTACCGTATTTAATATTATAAGAACAGCAAAACTGTAAGGAGCAAGTTCCTGAGAGAGGAACCCAGAGAGGAGGATGCAGAGCTGTGAGGAAAAGCTTCTGGGACAAATTGGCACTAACTGGGAGTTTGGGCCCCAACCCAGAGCCACCAGCAGAATCATACAACATCCTGACAACCCCCCACCTCTGTGCGATGCTGCTTAACCCCCCCCATTCTGCATTACACACAGGGATGGCTGCAGCAGCTGCATTGCTAGGGTGACATCACTCCTGTGACCATTTTTACATTATTCACTCACTTCACTTGACTCTGTTTATACCCCAGGGGGGCAACAATGAGACAGAGCTAATCCGGATCGGCATACGGCCCACGGCAGGATGGCACTCGCCCCCCCTCCGCCACCCCACCCACTTTTCCGGGGGCTATTCACATCCGCACGTTTTCCTGTGATCCTTCCCTAGGGTGCGTTGGGAAAAGAGCCGGCTGGATTAGCGGATCTGCTATGTAATCTGTTCAAGCAGCCCTAATTGCCCGTTAAGACATATCATGAGCACCTATGCTAGACGCTTCCCAAGGTAAATTCTGGAAAACACAGAATACATTCATGAGTCCTGCAAATACTAAGAGGCAGCTCTGACAGATACTCTCTTCATTTGGATCGTATGTGGCTTGTACAGGGAGGGATAAGACAAGGACACACACACACACACACGACTAAGGGCATAAGCAGAGGCGTGGCCTCAGGGGAATTGGCCCCACATAAAAGCTGATTGGCCCCAGAACTGCCCCCTTCTCTGTCACTCACCAATTCAAAACATCATTGGCTAATAACAGAGTTGGTCCCTCAATGAATTACGGCCCTTCTTATGCCGCCGACCTTAAAAAAAAATGGCCCATTCCAGTATTAGACTACAACAGCCTTAAACCTAGTCTGAACCAGGCTACACCAATACCCTAGAGGGCTCTGGGACACTGGTAGATTGTAGCAGATGGCATAAAGACAGCCAAGGGAGTGAGGCAGGAGGAGGAGGAGGAGGAGGAAGAGAGGTGGTGTAAAACAGAATGGAAGGAGGTCGAGAGAGCAGAGGACATACGGGACTTGAGCAGGGGATGAAGGTGCTCTCCTCAGTGCGTGGCTTTGTGTATGAAAAAACTGAAAGAAGAAGGGGAGAAAAAAAAAACAGACAACATGCCAAAGGTCAACAAAGGTGATTAAGAGGAAGAAAGAGAGAACAAAACATGGTGGCATCTACTGACAGCTGAGAAGTGAGGAATGGGGATGGGTAGGAACAGAGCTGCTGTCCAAGGAGGACACAACGACTGCAGACCGCAAAGAGAGGAATAAAGCAGAGGAGGAGAATGGTAAAGTCTGACATGCCCTGCGGCTCCTGAGAGACCACACTGATCTGGAGTCAGCTTACAGGGTGCTTCAGTAGGGGCCGGAAAACCCTGAAGAGAAGCGACCAGCAGTCTGATAAACCCTGCAGCAAATGAAGATTTAAATAAGGCCTTTTTATAATATTACACTACAAACACAAGATACTGGGCAAAGCTTTGTACACTATATTTCCCTGCGCATGTCCAGAGATTGCAGCTTCTTTTTTGGATTCGTATCATAAAATATAGATTTTAGACGGAAAAACATTTTTGTAATGTAATGTACCGAGATGCTGTTTTACTGAGTATGTTTGACTTGCAAGGTGCTCATTTTCATGGGTTCTGCTGACGGTGGATTACGACTGTAAATTTACACCGCAGATACTTTCAAAGCAATGCAGGGTAGAAAAGAGAAGAAGAACTGCCATCCCCCACCTTCAAATGTTACGAAGTATTCGGGAAGCGTACGGTTTGATGTTGGGAGAGCTGGGACTTCTATAAATCAATCTGAATTCCAGGAAGGGGGATGTGTGTGTGTGTGTGTGTGTGCGTGCGCTTGAGGGTGTGTGTGTGTGTGCCTGAGGGTGTGTGTCAGATATACATTACATTATGGTTAAGGTTAGGGATAGGTAGGGGCTAAGGGTATTGTGATCGGGCTTAGGGTTTTGCCCATAGAATTAAATGGATGGTCCCCACAAAGGTATGAGTACAGACCTCTGTGTGTGTGTGTGTGTGTGTGTGTGTGTGTGTGTGTGTGTGTGTGTGGGTGGGTGTGTGTATACCTTCAATCCTAAGCAAGGAGGCTGTATGTGATACAGTTTACAGGCAGACAAGCTATTTCAGAGCCTGTATTCTACTCCAAATTACGGATTTGACATGATCAGGTTCTGAACAAAAAATAATTCAAAACAAAGAAGTGAGATGACTATGCTGGGGAGGAAGGAGATCCGGGAACCGAGGATTCTGCATCCTTGGAGGTTCCATATCCAGATGGGTGACATGTCAAGCGCTGATGAATGTGTGGTGTTTGTCCCTGACAGCGATACTATACCGAAAATATCTCATTAAACGGGAATGGATTGCATTTTGCTGGTTCAGGCCGTGTCATTATCACTCTCTGCTGTTAATGTTTCGCATTTGTGACAAAATGCTTCACGACATTTCATCGGAAGAAATATTTAAAAGCCGACGCTGGCACAAAGCGACACCGCTCGGAACAAGAGCAGGGTGGGGGAGCAAATGTGCCCCCTTCTGCGGAACATCAATCAAAGAGATTTTCAGTGTGACTTGGTGCATAACTTAACTCATGCCAAGTCAAAATAATGAGGAAACTATTAAGGAATTTCTGACTTCTTGGTGCAGGTGGTCGTCTTTTCATTTGTCAGTTAGGAAATTTGTTGCAATTTGCTGCAGTAATAAATCAGCTTTCCCTCCAAAACGTTTGCTAACCAATCACAGTGAGGAACCACAGCCCACCCACACCCCACCGTCCAATCCTTTCCCTTCGGCTCCTACCTTCCTCCTGATGTCCGTGAACTGCGAGAACAATAGGGAGAGGTAGAAGGACAGCTCCACTATGTAGTAGTAATGGACGTCCATGGTCAGTGGCTGTGGGGAGAGTGACAGAGAGAGTGAGCTGAGGTGACTCAGGACTGAGGAGGTTGTGACACCTTGGTGGACGGACGACCTTCTGGGCTGTCAGAGCATGACGGCAGCTTCTACTCGAGGGGCAACATAGACCCCCTGCAGAGTAGCAGTTAGAAATTGGGTCGCTGACGCAAATACTGCCCTGTATGTTTCAGGGCAGCCATCAAGGATTATGGACACAGAAGTAGTAGCCAGGGAGATTTCTGTTGCATTATTTAAGGCCAATAACAGACATAGGCGAATTACTGCAACTGAAATATCTGTACTTCTACTTTATCATGCATATCATACATTATTTATACATTCTGATGTGGAAATGGTCGAATCCTTACCTGATAAGGGTAGTTGTACCAGCATTCTCTGGTGTTCCATTGCCAGGAGGTCTACATCATGAAGGTACAGAGGGAGAGGAGGGAAAATCACATGGATTGGAGTGGAAGCTCTTAGGATTTTCAGAACGTGATGAAACGAGTGGAAGGAGAAGCCAGATGCAGCTATGTGTCAAGGAGACAGTTCAGTGCCTAAAAGTCGAAGAGATCTTCCCTCATGTAGAGGCTCCCAATGGTGGACTCACACAAATGTTAGTCTGCAAGCCTTTTACTGCAAAACCTCCTGAGGGAGGAAAGCTGCAGGTAATGATGTGAGGAATCCTAAGCAAAACAATCCACCAACCTGAATACGGCGGGTGATCAGCCTCTCCTCCAGACCAACCCTCCAATGAAATTTAGGCCTGTATTTTTGGGGGCGGGGACTGTGCCAGTTGCTATTGACTAAAAATAAATTAATAATCTACCACTAATTAATAATCCACCGCTGCAAGAACAAGCACCATGGCCCAGAAGCAACGCTCACACAGCAAACAGATACAGCGACGTGACGTTAACATATCGCCACATGGCTGACTGGTTGCAAGGAGCGTCAGAGATGTCCTTGTAGCACACAGACACTAATTATCTGTTACGTTCCACAGAAATCCTATGATTAGCGGTAATGGCGGCACGATGTTTTTGATTACGATGTGAAAGACGTCAAAGAGGCAGCTTGGGTGCGTCTCAGTGGCAGAGCGGACAGCTTATCTGAGAAGGTCACAGAACGACAAGCGCGGGATAACGCTGAGCTTTCCCAGCCTTAGCGAGACTGTCGTACGTTTATTCTGCATGGCTCACGCCAAGCCGAAGGCCTGTGAGCCAAAGCTCACGTCTCTGGAGTGTGGGGATGGAACCAGAGCCATAAGACATGGGCAGAACATGCAAAATCCAGCAGAGCAGAGGTGGGATGTGAACCAACACTGGAGGTAGGAGGCAACAGCGCTACCAATTAACAACCATGCCACCCACTGACACCCCGCTGATCATTGTAAAGAAAATTTTAGAACTATAAATGCTCTAATTTACCTTCAAATAAACCATAATCATAAAAAATCTGAAAATATAGTAAGTTAAATATGAATTTGATATGATGAATAAATAACTACTGTAACTAGCTAAGTACCAACAACTTTAAAGTAAATTGAATAGTTCTGTAGAAAAAAAAGAAAATATCCTAAGTCAAACCATCATTAAGCGAGAAGTAACTGACGACTAATTCTAACTTTGAGAGGATTTAAAAAGGATTTTTGAGTGGACTGTCTGTTTGTCTTTATTGGGTTTCTTACGTACTTAGTATATTTGCGTGTGCGTGTGTGTGTTTTAATACGAAGACCCCATATCTGCCCTACCAGTGAGGAGTTGGGTTCAGTCCGGGACCCTCGTGTTCCCTCTCGGCATGCGAGCGGAATCATTGATGAATAATAGATTAGGCTGCTCTCAGACAGATGATGGTCTGGATTTTAAAGGTCCTAACAAGCACATTTATAGTCAGGGATCCATCAATTGCAGCCCCCCCCATCCAAACTTCCCTAAAATGTCATCTTTCATCTCAGTTTCTCACCATTTTTTCAATGCACTCTTTTAGGTGACTCAGCTCAGATGAAAATCTAGCTTCCTCTCCAATTGTCAGGGCCACAGATGACATCATGAGGGGGGGGAAGAAAAAAAAAAAAAAAAAAACTCCCAGGGTTCTTTGAAATAATTTCCGCAAGCCGGTTAATCCAACGTCTAATCTGATCACTCGAGAAGCTTGGAGGTTCTCAGCATCATCATCAGCACAAGATCCTTCCAGCATTTTCATGTTCACATCAGAGATGATGATTAAAAACGTAGCTGACAAGGCCCACCCCCCCCTTACCTTCTTCAGGAACCGCACTCCGTAGGTGAATATGTAGAGGTAAAATGTGAATCTCCACCTGCAAGAAGCAGAAATAGGGAGGTGTGAGTCAGTGATATGTGTCAGTGAGATGAACCTGCGTACGACTCACAGATGAAAGCAGGTGGAGCTGCCCGGCCCGGCCGCCCTTCAACGCTAGACGGATGAGGGCACGAGAAGGACGAGCTTTCAGGCCACATTATGTCTGTGTGCTCAGCCCAGACTCTCATTACAAATTCACAGCATCATTGAGAACCCTTGGTGCTGCAAAGGCATGCAAAATAATTAAAATAGACAGACACAGGGTGATGGGGGCTGGTTGTGGCTCAGTGGCCAGAAGGTCACCAGTTCAAATCCCATCCTCAGCAAAAAAGCCACACACCACATTAACTGCTCAAACTCCAAGCTTCGCTCTCACCTGTATGCGTCTCAAAGGACAAAAAGGATTCCAATGTACTTGTACAAATGGAAAATACAGTATCATTTCATGCTCTTTTCTTCTTCTGAGTTTCAAGGCAATGAGAGAGCGAGCTGGACAATTTTAAGAAAGGAGCTTTGTGTAAATCTCATTTACTGCTCAGGGTTCTTTCTGCAGGAATGTCACTCCCAGCATGCACTGCGCACGGCCCACGCTCCCTGCTCCGTTTCCAAATTCTGGGAAGAGTCTCTCCAATTCGACAAGTGACGCCACGGACGGACGGGCTCCAGGGTGGAGAGAAAACACCCATAAAAAGAGGTTAACGAGCCGCGCATCTGTTCTGCGGGAAGGTGGCAGAGGGGCGGCCCTCTCCCGATCTAAACGGCCCGTGGCGGGACAGACATCCGCCTGCAAGATGGGGCACACATCCTAGCCACAGGTGGCCGCTTCATCCCTCAGGTGCCCCCCCCCCCCCACAAGTGACAGTGACGGTGGCCGTGCTAAATGACGGTCTTTATGCTTCCGGCTCCCTCAGCACCCCCGGCACTCTCTCTTTTCCCCCCCTCCTGTACCCGTGACACTTCCACGAATCTCGGTGCGGGAACTAAAATTCCAGTGATAATCAAATCATAAAAAAGAATATCACCAACAAATAAACTAATTTAAACCGACAGTTTTATTAATCAAAGTCTGAATTACATCCATTTTTTTTTCTTCCAAAAGAGACCAGGTATCAGTACTGGTGGCTCCCGAAGCCGAGTGTTGCAGTTTGACTGTGTTTAGGTCGCAAATCTAATGTTATATCATCAACAGCATTAGCCAAATCTCAACATGCACCGCGATGCCATACCCCCCCCCGCCATTCAGAGGCAGTCTGCGGTCCAGTTCTCTGCTGAGCTGCTTCCTACTGAGCGTCGCCCCCCCCCCCCTTCCCTGTGCAGGAATACGGCGGCGTTACGGAAACAGGGCCGGCACAGGTTTCAGCCACAGGGCACAGGTTTCAGCCACAGGGACCCAGTCACGCCAAGCCCAGACTTACGCAAGTCGCCTGGGAATTCACAGCAGTATGTTCCGCATTCATCTCCCCCGTTGTGCAAATAAACTCGTATGCCCATTTCCATTGGTTCCCTGCCTGCATGGACGCCCGCAGCTACCACAGGGGAGCACTAGGGGGCAGCCCTCACATCAAACTCACCCCTGTCTGTCTCCCTTCCAACATGTCAATAAACTGGCAATTTCAATCTCGGGACACTTTAAAGTAATCTACCTTACAGTAAACGTTTAAAGTTACTGCCTGGTCTTACACGTACTTATCAGATGCTTTTATCCAAGGCTATGCAGAAAGCAATGTCAGACAGTCCATGAGACAACTAGGCCTTGCTCAAGGGCCCGATGGTGAAATCACTCTGCTCACCGTGGGATTTGAACTAGCAACCTTTTGATCACAGACACACTGCCTTAACCCACAGTGGACATTTTAGTAGACACCTGAGTGTATTTAGTTCTGCAGGAATTTTCAGCATGTCAATTTCAGTATCGCTATGAAGCCTCGGACGACAGGTGTGGCAACCAGTCTTGAGGCATGAAGGCCAGACCTGCCCCCTGACCATCTCCAGGTCACATGACAGGAAGTTGAAAGTCCAGCCAGGCAAATAAATAAATAAATATGCAAAATACACTGTGCCGCAAAACTGTTAAAAGTGGAAACAGGAAGTCAGGATCAACAAAAAGAGGATCAACAGGACATTCTGGCATACAGCAAAAGCCAGAAATCTAAACCCTTTTTTTTTTTGGACGGTGCCCTCTGAGAAGTATCTAAAAGTCAAAAGGTCTTTAGATGAACGACCAAATGGAAAACAGACAGACCAAGAGCGAAGGACCCCTGACACGCACACGTAACGAAAATCTCGGATTCCGCAAAACTTTCTATTAGTCTTTGTATCTGAAAGTATGCGTGCTAGGGACTGCAAGCAGGGCTAATGTGGAAAGAGGAAACGCACACGAAACAGGCATATGAAAGAGAGACATCACTGGCCATAAAAGGTCATAAATGATTCAGGGAAGCAGCATTTGAACAAACACTGCGGCTCACATGTCACCTACAGCAGCCCCTCCAAGGGCTCCAGAGGTATCAGGGGTCCCTAAACTTGGGTGGGACAAAACTGACCCCTTAATTTTCCACTGACCTCTAATTAAAATCTCAAAGGGAGAAGTCATCTGTAGGTCTCACCATACAGCTAATGAGGTCCATGACACTGAAGCTGAGAATCTATAGAGCTCGGAACCAAGAATCACGGGGGTCCCTCAAGGCGAGCGGGAAGCTGAACAGGAAGAAGCCTTCAAAGATCTATGGGTGGCACAAAGGTCTTACATGCTCTCGCAGAAGCGGGTCAGCGTACTGGGCTTCTCCTGGTTCCGCCGATGCCGGAACCAGCGCTGGATGGTCCTCACATCCCAGTCTAGCTGCTTGGACAGGCCTTCTAACCGCTTCTCGTCTGGGTGCTGAGCAAGAACGTGAGAGGTGAGCTTGTAACCGGGAACATCAGGAGGATTATTTAAAGTGGCGAGGCATAGGAGAGCTCATAATTCACATAGAGGGGATGACCTTATTAGCCAATGATGTGTTTTCAATCAGTGAGTGACAGGGCAGGCGCTACTCAAGGGGCAAATCAGCTTTCAGATGGGGCCAGGGTCCTTGTGGCCCCGCCCCTGCATACACCCCCTGTAGTGATACAAGGGGCTGGCGATGTGCCACTTGACCATGTGAGGGTGACACATACAGTGGGATACAGACATCTCACCTTTCAACGTCATCGGCGAATGCGCATATTTGCATACATGAAAGTACGAATTCGTAAAGGCTGCGGGGCCGGGGGGGGGGGGGGGGGGGGGGGGGGGGGGGGGGGGGGGGGGGGGGGGGGGGGGGGGGGGGGGGGGGGG
>JABFEA020000038.1:11082430-11093038 GCA_019775915.2 Cyphomyrus plagiostoma
CCCGTTGCTTCCGGGATAGGCTCCGGACCCCCCGCGACCCAGTAGGATAAGCGGTTTGGATAATGGATGGATGGAATATGCAGAAAGGCAGCGTGTGTGGGGGGGGTGTTAGGCGGGGACACGTGGGGTTAAAATAAATAACACCGGTAGCACAAAACATGAAGGTTTCGAATAGCAGAACTCAAGCTTCACTAAAATTCCACGGCGTGACGCGTGAGTTAATAGGCAGCGAGTTTTCCCGCCAGCCCGGCGAGCGACCACTGCCTATCACGCTGTCAGATGGCGAAGTAACGGGCCACTAAAGACGCGGGGCGGAGCAGCATTGCCGCCCGAGGCTGAAGGGAGGAACTGCCTAATCAAAGGCGAAGCGACGACGTCTGAAAGTGGCAACGATTACGGTGGAAGCGCCGCCCTCACGACTCGAAAAGTCCACATTAAAATCAGCCCGCGTTTCGTCTCGAAGAGTACCGCTACTAAGCCTTGGGCTGTGTGCTTTTTCACGAATTTGTGCGCGACTTGTTACTCGGGAAACGTACGTTAGACACCCCCCCCTCCCAAAAAAAAAAAAAGAAAACTATAAACGGTATTCCATACACGTAGGTGATGTGCCCGGTCCACTTTATGAAACACCTGCCGGGTCTATCACTGACATGGACATACACAAAAGCAGATTTACTTTACAGAAGGGTAACTGCTCCCATGTCATGGTGTGTTTTGGGGACAGAGCTTCTTTCTGGTTGAAAACAAGGTGTATTATGTACAGATCCATTTATCCACACGGAGCCCTGGAGCCTAGGTCAGGCAGCACAGAGCAGAGGGGTGGGGTATGCAGGACAGGACGCCAGCCCATCACAGGACACACACACACACACACAGAGGGGTGGGGTATACAGGACAGGATGCCAGCCCATCACAGGACACACAGGATTTAAACCCTCAGCTCGGCAGGTATGAAGTGACAGTGATGTGCACTGAGCTGTGCTGGTCATATTCTTTGCAGATATTATAAAAATGACACATATCTCATTGGACGGCTCAGGATTATCATCTTTCCAGGCCATTTATTACTGGCTCACAGGGTTGTTTACCATATCATTCAACTTAATAAAAACATTCACATCAATTCCAAAACTTGATGTATATTTTTAATGTAAAAAACAACATACTGTACATTACAACAGTCCATTTGAGGATAGTTTTCTTTTTTTAAAATTAATGCTTACACATTAAAATATCACAACAGCTTTTAATACCAGAGATTAAAAAAAAACACAAGGTTGAACAAATCTCACTGTATTCTAATGTCTCAGTTATCTGGCTCAAATTATACAAAATATATTTATTTTTTGCAATAATTTCCGAAGCGGTGACTGTGCACAGAATGATAGGTTACTATACATGATAATACATTCATGTGTGAATGTAAATAATTCCAGTTTATACTCTATACAACGTAAAATTCATTTTGATATATACATACATATGTAGATATATAAACATATTTATGTATATATTACATAGACACAGCTTTGTACACAAAAGGTAGTACAAAGAGTAGGATTTGAAGCAAGAACAGAGGATTCACTACCATTTACAGAAAAGTAAGAAAATAATTTGCATATTTAAAACAGTGCCTTATATCTAAAATGCAAATGATGCTTAATTTACAGGTTTCGTTTCTCTTCCCCAGAACGCGTTCACTGTATTGTTCCATCGACACAATTCGTTGCCTCTACAGTGAATACATCAGGGCCTTTCATTCAGTGAGTCACACACTGACAGCCTACAGATTTATAATTTCAGGACACGTGGGTCTGTAGGGGGTAGGGCGAGGTCGGCAGTGGCAGGACCACACGGGAAGTGAGCTTTTCAGGTACATATTCAGGTCCCCACCCTGCTTTTCATGACGATCATCCTCATTACAACGTTACTAGAAGGCATGTACATAAACCCCAGTAACAGCCTACACGAGTATAAAATCAATGAGCTTGTGGGTGGCCATGGTTTTTCTGTATTACTTGGCTAATCTGGCAATACATTAGCTGCTGTTTTATCGTATATGTATGGATTTGTGCCATATTCTGTTGGGCGTCTGCCTGTGCCTACAGCCCTAACATGGGCATGTGTCCAGGATTCAGTTCCTCATAGTGGTTGGTCGGCTGGCACCTCTGTGCATCGTAATCAACACAAACCATAACCTGGTTGTGTGTTAATCCTCGATTGTACGTCTTGGTTAAAATACATGCGAACTCACAAGCTTCGCCATGACCTCCAGTGCACTTCTGAATGGTTTAGCTATACAAGAGGTAAGAAATAAAGTATGATTTACTAAATAAGAACAAAAGAAATCCATCTTCGACCCCTGCGGATATTGGCAAATAAATAGAAAAAGAGGCAATAGTTTGCTTTTGTCCCGCCTGGAGCTGTTAACATCTGAGGTGCTTCTTGCTGGACATGTCATTCCAGACCCTGTGCATTTCCTCGGGGGAGATCTGGTGCACTGTGACGACCCGGCGGTACCTGCACAGGCTGTAGGCCATCTTCCAGTGGTTGAAGCCGCTGTTCTGGAAGGGGTGGATGCCTAATTTGCGCAGACACAGCCCTACATAGACATCCTCTAGGTGCAGGAGGCGCGTGTGGAGAGACGTCTTGTATATGAGCTCGGCCACGTCCGCCGAAAACACATAGCCAGTGCCCGAGCAGAAAGGAGGGTATTTGTTGTCGGGGTATAAGTCCCGGGGCATGTACCATTTGCTGCGCATGTCCCGGATGGGCCCCCCGTTGATCACGTAGCCCGTGAAGTAGCGTCTCCGTGGCTTAGTGGAAGGCTTCAGCAGCTTATAGACCAGGTTGTCCATGTTGACGAAGATGTCGCTGTCCGTCTTCATAACGTACTTGGCCTTGGGGCAGTATGTGGCCACCCACCGCATTCCCATGAGAGTCTTAAGCGTGAGGTTGTGATAGGAGTCGATGAAGTCTTCCACCACGATGTCATGGAAGATCTGGCTCTCCTGCTCCACCATCTGGTTGAGGACGGCATCCGTGTTCTTGCCCAGCAGGAAGAGTGTGACGATGCGGATGTCGCTCAGGCTGCCTTCGTCCCCCCACGTCTCACGGATGGCTTGTCGGGCGTCAAACTCCTTGTGCGTGGTGCTGATGAGGATGACGAGGAAGGGTGCTTCGGCATCGCACTTCCTGGGTTCATTGATGATGAAGTCAAAGGCATGCGGGTTCAAGGGGCGCGTCCGGATGTTGGTGAACGTCATGTTGCTCTGTTTCGGGACCTTTCGGACGGGAATGGACAGCTGCGTCACGTAGGAGGACGACGGCCGAGATATGCTCAGGTACCAGAGAGCACTTGCCCAGCAAACAACCGTCAGGATGTACAAGCAGGAGACCTTTGAAGGCATTATGCTGCATTTACGTGTGTTTCGTGCACTGAAGTGTCTTTCTTTTCATCAGAGAGGATATTTCCAGCAAGGCAGCATTGAGCTGCTCCCACGTCACTGTTGGCATTTATTGTTTATCACAGACAGCTCGATCAAAAAGTGATGCGTGCCATAGCTGAGACTGGAGATTTTTTTCTTCTTTAATATACTTTCTCAGCGCATGACCGATTCCGATCCTTCGCAAATCCCCAGCCTATCTTCTTCCTCCTTCCCCATTTAAATCTGCAAAACAAAGAAATGAAAGAACTGAACCAGTGAACGTCAAAAGCAACCATCGGCAAGGCTAGCAGCGCGTGGCCGAGCTTCGGAAGGGCCCAAAAATGCCGGCACTGAGCTACAGAGGTACTCAGGAAGTTTTATGAGTGCCTTACGGCTGCTTTAAATGTCTGAGTGAGTTACGCCCCTTACATCAAAGTCGGCTTGAGTCACATGGCGTTTTGATGTCTCCAGCCCCGGAGCGATCCCCCAAAAAGCAGCTCGTCTGACACATGGAGTTTCATTACAGCTGGCAGTGCTATCCCAGTTAAGCCGCAGTCTCTGTGGCCCGACATTGAAGTCCTTGTCATTCCAGGGGTGTTTCAGGCGAGCGGGCTAGCAAAGCACCACCTACCTACTGCTCGGAAGGCAGCCACACAGGGAGGTGGGCCAGTTAGGGATGGGGTTTTCGTTAGGTGGCCCCTAATTTGCAGTTACCCGATTGAACCTGAACACTGTCAACTGCAAAGCGTCACATCTGAAATAGATCTCCAGATCGTTCCAAACATACAGTATCACACCATCAATGGCACACATATCATTTAATTAATGAAAAGCAACATACAGCTAAAAATTTTACGGTGCGTTAATACGCCTCAAAGACATCCCGTGCTTTGAGTTCGCTTGACCCAGTGAACTCAATATGATGAATCAGTTTACATGATTGTTTAGTCGTAATCTAGAAATATTTGTTTAATAGATTGTCCTACCTTCAGTCTCCACTTTGTCAAGATATTTTTAAGGCACTTTTAGTGTGAAGGTGAGAACTATGTGAATGTTCTCGTGGTCATTCTGTCCCCATAAAACTGTCCATGACCATGACATAATGGACACACCTCCAGGATTGGACGTATGACTTCTGCATAAATCTACTGACAGCAGAATCTGTATCATTTATATAACCCAAACACCTACATACCTGATTTCATTTGATCAAACCTGTAAATTAACATTTTGCTCTCTCTGTATTTTACTGTTGAGTAATAATCTCTAAAAGAGAGAAAAACGAGAGTGATTTACATTCTCCGTGGGCTGTCAGCCTTGGCCTTATTAAACACGATATTTGTAACTCTCGTTGGGCCTCTCGCACGTTGACTTTAAAAATGAACCCGTAAGATGGAATGTTCTAATGCTTAGCTGGCACCTCACCATTAGAGTTCTCCCCTTTCACCTCACTGGCAAAGTACTCAGAAGGCGGCTATTTTAAGTCAGTTTCCGTGATGTTTCCCCCGTGTGCTGGGGGAGTCACCCGCCGCAGTGATGAGTGCCGGGCGACCTTGCATAGGCCCTCCTAATGATGGCGGTCGATGGTGACTTCCTGCTTGCTTTTTACTTTAGATTTTTACATTTTATTTATTTAGCAGATGTTTTTACCCAATATCATGCACATTTTTTTTTTAAAAAAGGATGGGCTCCTAGGAACAATTGGGGATTAAGACCCTTGCTTAGGAGCCCAGTGGTGAAATCAGTCTGCTGATGCTGGGATTTGAACCAGTGACCTTCTGATCACAGACACAGCATACTACCCTAATAAGCATCACCCTGCCCCCACACTCTGTCAGCCTTCTTCCTTTGCACAATGGTGAGGTGGAGGTAGGGGTCAACAAGCACCTGCTTGCTCGATCCACCTTAGGATGCTGTCCCCCACCCCTTGAATCAGCCGGGTCTCAATCCGCTGGTGAATTTCCCTGCCTCTCTCTGCCCCAGACTTGCAGAGGCTTCTCAGTGGCAAGGTGATCTAGTAGTGGAGGTTACTGCTGCTGCTAGATAATGAGCCTCTCCCCGCTGTGGCAACTGCACCATCCAGGGCCACGATATGCCGAGATTCTGCCGCTATTACCCAGGCCGCGTAGCCTCACGCCGCCTCGATTCTCATCTCCGTATGCCGGAAACAGCGCGGATTTTTGGGCGTGTACACTGAGCCAACGTCTCATGCACAGCAAGGTGCAGCTAGCAATTATGGGAAAAGGATTTGCATGTCATCGTTGACATCTAGTTATTTTAATTCGATTTACTTTTTTTTTTTTTAAATGGACAGCATATATTTGGAATAACTACCTCACATGCGCAAAATTGCAGATGATTTAAGTTTGGATTGTTTCGTGATTGACTCAGTGTTTGGCAGCATTATTACATTTTGCCTGACTGATGCAGCAATCAAGCTTCTGTCTGGTTTTTGCATTTACACTGGCCATCTGCACAGGGCTGCCGGCGAGGCTTGGATGACCTGGACTCACCTCATCCAGGCTTGAGAGGGCTGAGCTTTTCATGGGCTGGCATGAGTCTCCACCAGTGACCGCTGCAGCGCAAAGATCTACAGTTCACGTCAAGCAGTGACCCAACAATAGCGTGATCTACGCATGACCCTAGCATGACCTTAGCCATGCTGGGAGGGGCAGGCATCCCATCCAGGAAGCATCCTTCTTTGCATGCTCAGTTTTTTTGGGAAGAACTACAGATTACCAACGCCTACAGAACAGAAGGATAGAGACAAAATGTACTAGATGGAGACTGCAAGGTTTACATGGCGCAGAGATGTAGAGGGCACAGGGAAGGCAAATATCAGAACAGAAGATGATTTTCTTGTGGTACAAGGTAACAATTATCTGAACGGCTGAACTCCTGCTTTTTAGGAATAATGCTTCCCCAGGCAAAGGTAGGGGTAGCGTTCCAGACAGGTGCACATCCGTGGCCAGACACTTCCCAGACATGCGAGCCGAGCCGGGATCAGTCTCTTGTTGCCCCAGAAACGGAGGACGGCCCTCAGCATCACTAATCGCTTCACTTATATTAATACATGAGCTCAGTCGTCACCTGGCAAGGAGGGCAGGTAGTCCAAAAAAAAACCCTGAATTAAGACAAAAATCACAAGACCCCTCGCTGAAGAGAAATAACAGCTCGCTCTCTGCGTTCAGTTGACTCAGAACATTTGAGTTCAGGAAAGGACCTCCAAGAGACAGAGCAGATTTACAAGCTCCTGACACTAATGTATTCAGCCTTTATGAAACACTGTCAGGGAGGGAGAAAGAGAAAAACACCAAGGGAAGGTTTACCTGTGTTTACCAATATGTGCAGAGGCCTGGAAATACGTTCGGTGCTGTCTGTGTCAACAGTGGATACAAGGAGAAGAAAAACAGACAACCCAGTTTATGCTTGATTTTTGGGTCGAGGTTCCTGGATGGTGGAATAAAATGCAAGAAACACCTCAAGAGCCATCTGTTCCAGGAATTTGTCTACCAGCCAGACGCCTATGGTTCCTAAACGTTCTTAATGCTGGCCATTGAATATTAGGTTCTTGCTTCGTTAGAAGCTACGTAGCTCTTGCTCCCAAACTGCATACTCTTGTACCTGGACACTCACTGGAACCTCAGCCAGGCTACCCTGATGCCCAGTTGATTCCTTGACAGCATGCATGTTTGCAGTGTGTTACTTGCCTCGCTCGTACCTCATTTTGGAAAAAAAATAGTCTGCGCAATATGTAAAAGTATATATATATTGCTGAAAAGGAGTGCTGGGTTTGAGGGTGAGGAATGTGTGGGAAGATACACACACCCTCACACACACACACACACACACACACACACAAGTGGCTGCCCCAGCCCGACTGTCACAAGTGCACTGTCGTTGTCTTCATGGTGATGTGCCAGTTTTCAGTAAGTAAACAGCAATCCCACAATCATGGGGAGCCCCCAGTGGAACGGGGGGCAAATAAAGAAAGCACATTCAGGACAACCCTGTGGGGCAAGCAGGAGGCAAAGAGAGAGACCTATAAAGTTCAACAGCGGTTTCACTTCAGAATCGATCGTCGCATCAAAACAAGAGCAGCAGAATGTAATGGAGACAAATTGAGAGGTACACAGGCTAATACTTTGACATTTTGCCATTGATATAAGTTTTTTTTACAGAGTTATGATATTACACAGATGTCAGGTGCATGATTCAGGTCCAGAATGGCCATTAATATCAGATTTACTATAGTCAAGTCATAAAAATCAATACTTCTGTGTGGCAGCCTCACACCAGCGCTGACAGTACAGACGTATAAACAAAAATAAAGCAGCTGACAGGTGACAGACAGCATATAAAACCGTCTTAGGGTATTAAATTCACAGCGGGGTATTCTTCAGCCTCACACATAACCTTTCTAGGACCAGTTCTACATTATTTTCAGAGTAGTATTAATCTTATTATGTGTATTCATTTAGAAAAAAAAAAATTCAGAGCAAAAATTAGTGTCCTCAGGTGACCCCATTGATGGATATTCTGGGTGGTTCCAAGCTTTGCGCTCATTGCACTTTTCTGCCCGGAGCTGGTCAGGCTGGTCACCTGACTGTGAAGCTGGTCACATGACGGTGAGACTGGTCACATGACAGTTCATTCATTGGAGTTTAATTACCTCGATCGGTGTAAGCGGTCAAAACTAATACAGTGTCCCTCTCAGTAGGCCAGTGATTACTACGGTAGGTATGCCTGGAGTGAATACCTCACCCCCTGAGGGAATATTCAGAAACCACATGGGCAAACAGATATAGAGCTCCGTGGCTGATATCTGTGCAAGGAGTAGCGCCCCAGACCGTTGAGGGATACGATGGATCACTATGACTTATTTGCTCCTGGTGTAGTTTTTCTAATTGACTAAAAGGATGTCAGATTTTTCTGGCCACCTCCCCCCCACTCCCACCCCTATAAATGTGCCGCTAAAGAGAGTGACACTGCAGCAATGAATCAGCCGGGGAGCAGCCTGCTAATCCCGGGATAATGTATGATGTCTGGGGGGCAATGGGCCAGAACTGCCACTGACATTTGCGGTGGGGGAGTGTTCCTGCATAGTGCAGCCCCACCCTACAACTAATTAACATATCATTTCTTTAAACTGAAGGGCATGCTTGATTCCTGATGCCTGCGTCCCCATCAGCGGCTCCATAAACCGGATTTTCTCAACCCGATCCTCGGGGAGCCCCGGACGGTCCACGTTTTTGCTCCTGCCCAGCTCCCTGCCAGACTGTATGTTGACTGTCTGGAGGTCCCCGAGGACTGGATTGAGAAACACTGCCATAAATAATTACTGGCTGGGAGGGAGGCAATGCAAAGCACTTTTTTTGCATTCTGTTTGAACTCAGAAGTTAAAGTTTCCAAATTCATAGTTAGAAATGTCAACTGGCATGCCCCCTGCAACCTCTGCAAACCTGACCTCAGAGTCCAAGATGGCTGCACCCTTCATCAACAGAAGAAAAAGCTGTAGTTATCATGGGTCATGGCTTGGGGTAGTGTGGGGGTACATTCTTTATTGTTTTGGAAGCCATTAAGAAAATAATGTTACAAATGGTGTACAAAGTTGGTGTAGTGTTCGCGAGAAATTGCAGCAATTTGTTTAGTATATGCTCTTTTTGTTTTATCCTGTTCATTTTGTGTTTAAATGCTAAAAAAACATATTCAGGAGTCATTTTTTGGGGCTGGGAACCAATTAATTGGTTTTCCATTATTTCTTATGTGGAAAATTCGATCAGAACTCAAACTTTTTAGGATTCGAACCCAAGTTCTGAACGGATTAAGTTTGAGTTCTGAGGTACCACTGTACTGTGTATTAGCACTTCTGTCTCATTAAATCTGTCATACATACAGTACTGTCCAACAGCTATCTGCGGACACGTTGCTATGGTTGTCATCAACTCATGTTGCTAAGAATGGCTAAAAATGACCCTGGTGAGACCTGGTACTGCTAAATGGCTTTCCAACTTCTCGTACTGGAACACAGTGATGTTGGGTTTCGCATCATTCCTAGCTCCGATTACCGACCTCTAAGGTAAATAGAACGCAGCATTTGTTGCTATGGAAGCGGGAAGCAGCGAATAAGAAGTGGGTGAGAATCAGAGCTTGGGGTGTGGGGGTGTGGAGAGACTAAATCCTGTTGAATTCTAACATCCAGGCTGAATGGCTGTGAAGAGCTACCTGTGACTCACTTCAGCTCTCCTGCGGTGTAATTATGTTACACAATATTACACGCCACAGCACCAGTTCACTTCTCAGAAGCGTGACATCACTGTCACTGAGACCACCGTGATCTGATCTTCTGGTCATTTCCATAAAGACCAGCGTTCTGGTAACTGGGAGCAGGTCTTACCTGAACCTCCAACTTAGAAATCTGGCTTTCAGTAATTCGGCGTGTCTGTTTTGTGGATAAGATGCCACGTTTAAGGAAAGCAATCACTTCTGGATCGAGATGTAAGTTTTAAATATGGGATATATAAATTTAGGAGTTTTAAAGGGTACTTTTGGAACTAAAAGTACACAAGCGTGGCTGTAAAGGGCAATATCAGTATTAGCTGATAAATCCCAGAAAGTAACGATAAGGTCTTAATGACAGATGATAAAATATACAGCACTCTTGGACAAACACGAGCCACAATCAGATTAATCTGCACTATATATCCGACGTGATGGCCGACTGGCCGCAGAACACCGTTTGATTTACGGGGGCATCTGTGGAGGGAGACACCCACCCCCCAGGCAAGACGCCAGCCCACTTCAGGGTCATTCCTGACATCCATCTCTCTGACAGAAAGTCCTGTTAGCTGCCACCTCTCACCATGTCCAGGTTCAACTGGATCAGGACGCCTGCAAGTCTGCAAGAGCTCCTACCACAAGGGGCAGGGGCATTCATTCATTTAGCTGGGGCTTTTGTTCAAAGCGACATATGAGCATGCATAAGAGAGCAGGGAGCAACTGGGGGTAAGGGCCTGACTGAAGAGCCTGAAGGTAACACGACACTGCCAGCCTTGGCATCTGACCCATCAACCTTCCAGTCAGGAGCACAGAGACCTATCCTGCTAGGCCAGGGTTCTTCAAATCTGGACCTCGATTCCAAATCCAGGCCTTGTTTTCTGTTCTCCCGGGTAGTTGGTTT
>JABFEA020000038.1:11106037-11133946 GCA_019775915.2 Cyphomyrus plagiostoma
GTTGCTTCCGGGATAGGCTCCGGACCCCCCGCGACCCAGTAGGATAAGCGGTTTGGAAAATGGATGGATGGATTTTATGGCACAAATGCAGACATGGAATTAAAATCATACTGCAGCAAATTACTCTGTTCTTCATCTGTTCCAGAGCGAGTTTGACTTAGGAAAGTTCAGTCATTGTCTATTTATATATTAATTATTATTTTCCTCATTTTCACCCAATTAATGCCACTGCATCTTGCTAATGCAACTCCTGTGTCGCTTTGGGAGGGGTGAAGACCGACACCCCCTTGCTTTCACAACTTGGACAGCAGGCTTAATTCCACAAGTAACATTCATGGAGAAAGTAATAGGAAAATAAGCTTTCATTCCCATTTGTACAAGAACAGGTACATTGGAATGCTTCTTCTCGCATATCCCATCATGCTCTCCTTTGAGACACAGACACACACACACACACACAGCGAGAGAGCCTTGTGGTCTGAGCACAGGGTCAGCCATGTACCTGGCACACTTCTGGAGCATTTCAAGTGGTCAAGGGCTTTGCTGAAAGGTCCTGCAGTAGCGCAGAGAGTCTGCTGAGTGTGGAATTCAAAGCAACAACCTTCCATAGAGGCCCAAACTGCTGACCGACTGTAGGGTGATGAGTGAACCCATTGAATTAACCCACTCAAAGGAATGGGAACCAGTTTGCATTCTCAGGGAGTCCTCCCCATACTCTCTTACTCTGAGACAATTATTAAAGCACTTGCATCAACAAAGAGTCATGTGACATGTCCCGAGTTGAATGGACTGAATGTGCTACAAGAACGGAATTGCATGATGGATCTATAGGTGCCATGTTGTCTCAGAGATACATGCTTGTGTTTGCATTTCTTTTTAGTTTTTTGCAGCAGCTAGCATCAGTCAGTTAGAAACTAATGAAAAAGGAGGAGGAAGACAGCCAACAACAAGAAGCTAGATTCAGCCATCGCTGAAGCTGTCACTGGGAATCCTGTAATTCTGAAATTTCCATAGTTACTATTTTCTTTCATCAGTAAGGTTTATAATATGATATTGCACTGCCTCCTCATTAGTAATCTCACAACAAATAGATGTTATTGGATCACAACCCCATCGGACATGCTGTTCTGCAGCTAAAGTCAGTCCTCACGGGCAAATGAGTAGGAACCAGCTTGCTTGCAGTAAGTAAGGTCTTACGAACTACTATACCGTAATCGCGTTCCTTATTAAGTACCATTAATCAGTGTAAAACTTTTAAATAATCCACAGCCATACATAATATACTTAATTATTCTGGTATTAGTTACTGAGGAATTTACTAAATGATATGATTAAGGATGCATAAGGAACTACTAATAATAACTAAGATTTTATTTGCTTTAACCACTCACAGATTAAATGAATCACAGATTAAATTAACACAGACACACACACTGTTCATTTTTAGGTTATATTCTTTTTGCTTATATATAGTGATGGTTTATATCATTGATTTTCCCCCAGCTTTCTATTCAACATGGACAACTTTCTGCTGGTTTTGCAAGGATTATCCTTAATGGTTTTCAGCACAGCTTCAGTGGGTCAGACTGGGTCAGCACATCACAGAGTCATGCATAACCAGTTTCTAGCCAATAAAAAAAGATTTTATTTATTTTGATTGAATAGGCTTACATGAGTGGAACCATAGAAAAAGTTTTTTTTTGTGAAAAAGGTATGCAATGCACAGAGATTCTTCTCACCAGTATGAACTGGCCTCCCAGAAAAGATCTAGGCCCTTGCTTGTCCCTCATCTCTGAGCCTGAGAAATGATTGCATCTTTCCTCTCCGACCCTTTGTGTCACTCCTGTGCTAACTACAAAATCTATCAGAAGTGGACAATTATATGAAACGTACACCTACACCCTGTTAACCGAGTGAAACTGCTTACAAGGAACAGATTGTATGAACGTAAATACCGGACAGCTATTTTTGTTACATCTTATGGGGAACATTACATTTTGCACGATCTAAAACACCACAATTTATCTCCCCAAAATATCCCTTTACTCAAACATGCAAACGTCGGCATGATGAACACCAACTTTAAACAACAATTACCTATTTATTAAACAGTAAATGAGGTTGGGGAGAATGTGGACGGTTACAACATGGGGCAGTTGCATCATGTATTATTCCTAAAATGGGGAATGAGCTACGGTGATGATGTTCATACTACACATGCTCAGTAACCCCCCCCGCCCCCGCCCCCGGAAGAAGGCAGCCACCTACGAGCATTCCTAATGTTCGCAAAAAAATACTTTTCAAGGTGAAAAATATTTTTTTTTGTGGTCATATTTTCTGGCATACTGTCTGAATGCGTGAGGCAAGTCACATTATTTTAATCAGTGATTTCTTAGCTTCTAACAGGCATCGCTAGCATGTGTCAAAGCTATTGCGTCAAGCTAATATAGCAAGTTTAATGGTGGCTGTCAGTGTGGGGACAGGTGCAACATGTCATGAAAAACTGAAGGAAATGCAAAAAGTGCTGCAACCGTCCCCACTGTCCTCTAACATGGGTCTTTGATGTTTATTTACAATCTTTTTCCGCAGTATAATTAATGACGTTTTGTACTAATAGCAGCAGACCTTTAATAGTCACATTCATATAAAAAATTACAAATATGAATCAAAATTGGAAGAAAAAAAACGTACCTACTCTGAGGAGCTGTTACTGAAATGTTTTTTATTAAAAAATTCATTATGACGTGATTTTGAATATGTCCTTACCAAGATTAGGCTCTGCTCTAAAGGAGTCGGTATAGCCATTGTACCTGGACCACGGGCGTCCTTACGTCCGATCACTCGGGGCTCTGACAATTTTAGCCCTGATGTTTCCTTAAAAAAAAAAAAGTCGAGCCCCAAGTAATCCTGACTTGACTTAGTCCTTGATCTTTTCAATAGCTAGAGACGGCGCTGACCTGGACCTCATCGCTTAGATAACCAATATGGATATTAATACTCGGGGATAATTTAGGGGGACACTTGTAAACTAAGATTTAGAATTCCTTTGGCATATCTATAGTAGTACAGTTCGTATAGCTTTAAATTATTTCAAGATAAACATTCTTCTAAACTGGAAAACCGGAGAACATCTCTCCATCGCTTAGAGATCACAATGGACATTTCCTTGAAACGTTCACTACCCCTCCTTAAATGCTTAAAATTATCATTAATTTAACCCTCTTCTTTACTGATTCACACAGCCACATCTTTCCTCATTCATGTACAAAACCCAGATGTAAAAGGCCTACGGAATTTTATTAATATACATGTATATATTTTCTCAGCAACTATTTTTTTTTCATTTGTTTATACGAGTATGCCTGTATACTCCAGTGTGTTTATTTTCATTTTATTTGTGTAATTATATTTGTATAATGAAAAATTTTATGTATTTAGTTATGTATTTTCTGTATTAAGTTAAAGAGTAATATATTTTAGAGGATTATTGTACAAAATTAGACTTAAATAATATCTTTTTTTCCAGACTTACAGGAGAAAATATTTCATTGCTAACACTCCGAGAAATGTTTCATAACATCAGTACTACAGAATCACACTGAACCTTAATGACCACGGAGCAAAAACACAGGGATGGGGCATTGTATTGTCTCTGCCCAAATCTAATAGTTGTAATTTATTTCCGATAAGGGATGATTTATGATCAAATCAGATGCTGAAAGCCTTACCTGGAATGCCCCACACTGAAAAGTAGGCTGTAAGATTGGTTGGGAATATAAAGTTCTTTGTCCAAACTCAATTTCTCCTGCACACCGGTGTGGACAGTGGTATAGGACTTCGGCTCGCCACTGTGGGAAAGGGGTTTTAACGCTTTCAGATTTCAGACTGAGAAAACATTCTGCATTCGCGTCAGCAGTGCTTGAATTGGGCCGGAACGCAGCGGAACGCAGTTCCGGAACTTCTGTATCCTAAACACTTGATTTTTTTTTCACCGCACAAATGTCAAATGTCGGAAAATTAGAGTTCTTCCCACTAAAAGCACTGCGCGTCAGGAATCAGCCGTGGTCTCCTGGACTTCCCGCAGTCATAATTGCTTTAATCGGCCTCTCGGAGAAGCCCGGGACTGTTCAGAGCCGCTTAGAGCCGTTTTGAGAGTATCAGGCTGCCCCGTACCGAGGTCACGCCGAGATACTGCATGCTTATGGCCGCTCACACTTTGCTGGAGGATACCGGAGTCTTTTCCCCGTATGCACTTTATGGAATACAAATTTAAGCAAGAGAAAAAATTGGGGTGCAATCGTTTCTATTCAGAGATTAATCACGCTGAAAAGCTATTTCCTAAAAGGATCTGCAGGTGAACGAATTTCGCCTGCCAGTATCTAATGTGGGTTAATAGCAGCACAGGGCACGTATACTACCCCGAAGCAGACAGACTCTTTTTGTGTTGAATATAAAGAAGTAATACTTGTTCGCACCAACAGGACCCGCTCGATGCTCCGCCGGTCTCACTGTTTCTCTCATTAACTAAATCGCAAATGTTTTTCCGAGGACCGCACACCTAGGGTATTTTTCAGTCCTTTGACTTTTGTCTGGGGAACTAGTGATAAATTAATGTATTAGAAGGCTCTGCTTTTGAAATCCCTCATAAATATGATTCTAAGCACAGGGCATTAAAAATCACATCGATCTGTACAAGATTTAACTCTCTCAGTTTCATATGGCGGTTAATTGGTCAGTATTCTGATTTCTCTTTATACTGGCAGAAATGCTGGTTGTATTAAATATTAGGCCTACTGCTTGTCAAAAAGTGGAAAACCCGCAAATTCAATTACAATAAAATTGATCTACATCTGTAACATCTACCAAAGTGTGTGGAGCCATCAAGTGAGAAAATGTTTATTTTAAAGTGCTTGGGGGATGAACGCTCGTGCATTAGACATGGGAATTACGGAAGCCATTATCCGAGACATTAAAATGAACTGAAAGATGAACATAATCAAAGACAGCACATCACGAAACCCGGAGACCATAATCAGCAATGAATAGGACATCTTCAGCCTCTCCCAAAGGGAATTGTGACAGAAGAACCATTTCGATTGACATCATCTTCTCCTTTTATCACTGAGCTTTCACAGGAGATATTGCGAAAAGCAGAACGACAAAGAAACCGTTAGAGAAACACCTCCCAGTCCTCAAACATTTAGGTACGTGGCTCGACAGTCTCATAACAGCACAGCACAGTACGGCTGTGCTTAGAGATCTGGAGCTTGTTCCAACACACTGTACGACATCTCATTGTCAATCAGAAATCTGAAATCACACTATAGATAATTAATTAAGGGAATTACACAAATACACACTGTCTCCAACGCCCAGCCTGGCAGGATATGACCCGTTTTCACACGTATGCGTCCAAAAGTGAAGCTGGGGGGTTAGGCTTGCTTGGGGTGCTGCGTGGGCTCCGACCCACACTGATATTTAGCACACCAGAGTGTTACATATTGCAGGTAGGAACGGATGCTGAGCCATCAGTACGCTGCAATTATGCAACACCACTATGCAAAACCACAGCCCCCCCAACCCACCTCTGGGAGACCCACTACACGGCAGAATGCTCAGGTTGGTCACTCAGATCTCACACAGGGGGTGTTATTTGTGTAGCAAGCAAAGTAAAAGGGCATTCCCGATCACCGAATAGCTTTACATCTCAGAGAGGGCGGTAGTGCATTTCTTAAAGGTATCCATTTTGGGGTCTTGAAAAACCAATCACTGATTCCAATTAGACAGAGAGCCTTCATTAAAGAAAGTTCACATTTGTGTAGTCAACTGGCGGCCTTCAGTAAAACCTTGGGGCTGGGGGGGGGGGGGTGGGGGGTGAGGTTAATGTAATTCAGTTACATAACCAATTGGGCTGATGTGACTGTAGTTATTTTTTGTAGGCTTTCCTATCTCACCAGCAGACGGTTAGCTACTGACAAAACAAATAACAACTACATAACAGGCTATGAACTTACAAGCATTTACTACAGATAGGATATTTGTCCAGATAGTTTATTCAGCTAAACAGTCTGTCAGCCTTAATTGACTTTCTCTCTGGCCATCTTGCATATAGATTCCGAGGTCTTATAAATATATAAGCTACGTATGACCTTTCGCTTCATTAACTAAGCTGCAGATCCCTCCCCTCCTGTTGCAGACACCTGCTGGATGTAAACAGATAAAGCACAAACATGGCTTTTCCGATTTACAAACTCCATTTTCCCAGAATTCTTTTTAATTTTGTGTCTCTTGGTGTGTTACGTTCGCCTAGTGGGCAGGAAGGCAGCCAAGCCGTGAGGTCAGAAACGGGGGTTTATTGGCAACAGGGAACACGGAGACAAACATCAATGACCGATCTGGGGAATACTAACTCACGCGCGGACTAAATACACAAGGCAAGCTGAAAATAGCAGGTAACAGGTGATCATAATCGGGGTAGTACACGTAGGTAATGAGGGGGCGTGGCACACACGAGGATCATACCAGCCGGGCATGACAGGTGTCTTGCACAAAAAATTCATATTCATTTCACTTCCCAAAAGTCAGTTTTTCTTAAACCCATTAAAGTAGCTTTCTCTCTTTTTTCCAACGCTTGACAAAGCAGTCATTTATTCGGTTGAAAAAACCGCAGATTCCCTGCACCCAAACACTCGGTGAGCTTTTTAAAGGCCCCTTATGGTTTTTTTAGCACATGGCAAACAGCAGATCGAACAGAAACATTTTTTTTCCATGAGAAGTTGCAACATCACTCCGCAGCACTCTTTAGGAGAGTTCACAGGGGGCTGGCTTATGATGGGGTGGGGGTGGGGGGGCTTTGGAGTGCGTGGGAAGGCTGTTCTGATGGTGTCGGTGGGGGGTGTTTCTGGGGAGTATTTTGAGTCGAAATCCAGATAATTATTCTGCCAGGAACCAGCTCACAACGCATTAATTCAAAGCGTAGGGCAGGCTGAAACACTGCTATTACTTAACTGCCATGTGTTTTCAAGCTTAAAAAGAGAGAACCAGTCATCTTCCAGTCCTTCAGATGGACGACTAATGAGCTTCTCACCAGAAAACAGACATATGCTGCAAGCATGAAGTTTAACTGATATGTTGAACCCTTACACATAGAACGAAGGAATTTCTTCTTATCTGCAGTGCAGGGCCCGCAATATCTGAGCACTTGGGAAACAGCGCCCGAATGCTTACACTCTTTACCCATTTCACAAACACCACACTCCAGTGCACTGTGCAAACAGTACAAAATACGAGTGGAAAACTATACTTAATAGTACACAAACACCATCCTCCAGTGCACTGCACAAACAACACACAATGCAAGTGGTAATCTATACTATATAGTATTCAAATGCCATCCTCCAGTGCACTATACAAACGGTACACAATACAAGTGGTAAACTATGCTTTATAGTACACAAACACCATACTCCAGGGCACTACACAAACAGCATGCAATACAAGTGGTAATCTATACTATATAGTATTCAAACACCATACTCCAGTGCACTGTAGAAACAGCACACGATAGAAGTGGAAAACTATACTTAATAGTACACAAACACCATACTCCAGTGCACTGCACAAACAATACACAATACAAGTGTTAATCTACACTATATAGTATTCAAATGCCATACTCCAGTGCATTACAAAAACCACATACAAGTGTTAACCTATACTGTGTATTATGCAAATGCCATACTCCAGTGCAGTTTAAAATCTGCATACTATATAAACACCATACACCAGGGCACTATACAAACATCCAATACAAGTTTTACACTATACTATACAAGGCGTATCTACACTTCACAGTATACGAATGTCCTATTCCAAGGTGCTATGAACATACAAACACAGGATCTGTTGCAGCATGCGGACAGGTAACTGAAGCCTAACTGGGATTTTGTCAGACGCCCCATGCTTGCCTGTTTCGATGATAAACCCAAGAACCACAGGCATGTGTGGCTCTGTCAGACCTCCACAAACTGGCACACAGATGCACCCTCTGACTAAGAGCTGCTGTGGGAGGCGGAATGGGAGGGGGGATAATTAAGCCCCCATTATCCCCAGTTCCGAGGACCCGTCCACTCTTAAGGGTTTACAAGATCTTACTGTGCGTGCTTTAAATCCACGGTCTTCATCAAGGCAAACAGCGGAGCGTGGTGGCACTGTACTCCAGCTGCTGAGGCCGTCCCCACAGCGCCGAGATCGGCCGTAATGATGGATCATTATGCGGGAGATCTGCCTGTCTCACTCTCGTTAGCTGCCAACTCGCAGCAGTCCGTCTGAGCGGCCAAGGAAAGCCGCTCTATTTTTGCTCAGGGGAAGCAGGAGGGGAAATGTCCCAGTGGGCCGAAGTCCTCCTGAGTGAAACGCTGTGGGAAGAAGCTGATACCAGAGTCGTATGAGGCTATGGGACAGACTTGAAATCAGACGGCATTTAAACATGCCAGATAAATCATCTAATCAACAGTACACATCTTTAGAGTCTCGATAACACATTTTACACCTCACCCACAAGCAGCTTGCTGGCGATGACAAACAGACGTCTTACAACCTTCAACAAATGGCTGTGTTATTGGAAGAGGCTGCAGATACAGTACTACTCATTAGCAGATGCAGTACTACTCATTAGCAGATGCAGTACTACTCATTAGCAGACACTTGCATTTTTCACTTTTCTTATTTCTATATATCTACATTTCTGTTAGACGCTCCTACAATCCACAGCCAAAACAAGATTGCAGAATTCATGGAACCCCTTTGTCTAGGAGTCAGACTGATGTCTCATGGAAATGCTGCAAAATTTCATACTCAGAAATGGCCCTGATTAAAAACTGCAGTTGTCTGCAAGCGCAGTTTATTTTCTGCAGTAAAACAGTGAACTCAGGCTGCACACTAAGCACAGGCAGCCAAAAGACTGGTAATGTTACTGATTAATGGGCAATAAAACAAGGAAGAAATTTGCTTTGACGGATTTTTCATGGCAAGTCGACAGATTGTTTTTCTGCATTTAAAATTGCCCCCGACTGCATGTGCGGCATGCACTTTCTGTGCCAAAATGATCTTAAGGCACTTAATGCATTTTATCAACCCAAGATCTGTTCCAGTTCTCCTGCTCATTGTGCATTTTCTCCACAACAAACTTCCAAAGTCAGCATAACTGAGTGGGATCATTGCATACTGAAAAATAAAAAAGAATATTTTGAACCAATAGGGGGTGCAATTTGTCCCATTTTTCATGAATATTCCTTCAGACTGAAAGTGGCAACCCCAGTATATAGCCCCGTCGTCAGTCTTCAATCAAGCATAAGGCTAAAGAGGCTAATGGCTTCTTGGTTTTCACAGCTGCATTTTAACCATCTTTCCTATGCAGGCAGAACTGTCACCTTGAGCTTACAAATTCAGCATAAGTCATCAAATTAACGCAGCTTGTGACCCGCAAGATGGCCCAACAAACTCCACCTCTGCATTCAAATTAAAGTTGCAAAGCAGCATAAATACAAAGTAAATTTGATCAGATCCAGACCTCCACCTTTACAATGTGTCAGCAAAGACCCCTCAGACACCTTTTGAGCAATGGGAAGAAGAAGCAGACACTGCCCTTCTCTTTCCTATCACTGTACAGTGCTGCTTCAGCTTTGGTGTGATCTGTCTCAAAATTTGGCTTGTTTCAGATCTTCGCCAATATAACATGTCTGCAAAGTATGAAAATAGTTTTGAGTTATTGTGCAAAGGAGATAAGTCTATGGTGGCAACAGCAGACTGGTCCCAAAATTATATGCAATCCATGGCCAGGGAAGACAATTAATATGCCATATCTGTTTGCAGAATTCACAGTCCAGAATCTAAATTGCACATACTTCATATTGCATCAGACTGCACTATATAGCAAAGAAAAACAAATTAACTGAAAAGGCAAAATCTATATGCAGAAGGACCTTAGAGGACCTTTGTTTACAGTCACACTTATTTTGTGAGTTTATGGGCCATTGCAGAGCTGTAATTTGCTGTAGAAAAAATTAATTGCACTCGGTGGGAATTCCATCTGTACTAAACTGTGTTATGGCAAAGAATAAAAATCCATGATGTAGAGTGTGTTCTAAAAAATCAATTTAATGATTATTTACCTACTTTTCAATCCAAATATAAGTATTTTATACATATGATTCATGCTATACGTATTACACCAAGTCTCTCCAGGGAAATATTGGCTCACAGGTGCCACTACATGGTGTAGAACTTTGCTCTCCGAATCAGTATCTCAACTTTTTTTTTGCCGTGAAAAGCCAGCGAACGTCACAGCACATCTGACTGTTAGCAGCTGTTAGCCATTATTAGCTATTAAACACATTAGAACAACATTTATTATGTCAAACACTCACAGCTAGAAAGCTTGTCTCTGGCATCTTTCTGAAGCAATTACACTTTTGGTGTCATGGGCTACAGCAAAATTCCATTGGAAACTCCACAGAAACAGCTATAGATTGACTATCAGGGTCAGGAATACCCTTATGAGGTCTAGAACCTTCTAATTACTTGTTGGGTTCCTTAATCTCCCTAGTCACCGCAGCCTCTTGTGTGTCTCCATGACATTAAGAAATCTTCTCCACTGCTGTCCCAAGGAAGGGGCACCGGCAGCAGCCGTTTCCAGGTTGAACTGAAAGCAACATGAAGCAAAATGATTAAATAAAAATGCTAATGCGATGTGAATCTCCGTGAGAATAGCCGAACGTAACAAAATTATTCAACAGTGTCTGGGGTACCCTATCAGGAGCGGCTGTCCTTTGTCGGGATGTGAGAGGTTCCTCGCACACGTTTCTTAGAAACGGGTCAAGCCTCAGTTTTTCCTGGCATATTCTCACCAAGACCATGGTAAAAATAATAACAGACTTAATATGCTAATAACAGAATTTGCAGTCAGAGTAGCCAAAATGGCTTCCCAACCTGGCTGAAATGGCTCATCTATTAACTATTTTCATGTTCCTTTCTCTACCATTTCATATTCATCTTATACATCATTAATTCAAGGCTGGGCTGCAAATCAGGTGAAATGGATGTAAATGAAGTCTGTCACTCTGACATCTGGATGGATTCACGTTGCTTTCCGCTCAACTGTCAAGGCTGAAGACCCCCAAAAGGCCTCCATCTCTCTAGGGCTGGGTTCTGGCCTGGTGCTGTTTAATTCACATTTTCAGGTTTTACAGAAGGCTGTATGACTTCCCTCCACTGAGACCAAATGTACAGCAGCTTGTTACTTTGAACCACAGAATGGTTAATCCTGGAGTCGCCGTTGCCCGGTGGTTTTTCCATAACATTCTGTAAAATGCATAATATATGGAGACATCCAGGTGAAAATGAAGCTTAACAACTCCTTACCCTCAGACTACTGTATTTCATTTCCTCTTCCTCTTATCACATTCTTTTAGCTCCTCTACATTTGCCTTTTCCCGTCATATTCATTCCCCTCCTCATTCACTCCTGTATGTCCTCCTCTTCCTCCCATCACCTTCATTCACTCCTGTACGTCCTCCTCTTCCTCTCATCACCTTCATTCACTCCTGTACATCCTCCTCTTCCTCCCATCACCTTCATTCACTCCTGTACGTCCTCCTCTTCCTCCCATCACCTTCATTCACTCCTGTACGTCCTTCTCTTCCTCCCATCACCTTCATTCACTCCTGTATGTCCTCCTCTTCTTCTCATCGCCTTCATTCACTCCTGTACGTCCTCCTCTTCCTCCCATCACCTTCATTCAGCTGCTGTACATCCTCCTCTTCCTCCCATCGCCTTCATTCACTCCTGTACGTCCTCCTCTTCCTCCCATCACCTTCATTCACTCCTGAACGTCCTCCTCTTCCTCCCATCACCTTCATTCACTCCTGTACGTCCTCCACTTCCTCCCATCACCCTCATTTGAACTTCATCAGACCCTTCATCTCATACCCCCTGCCCACGCATACTAACCTACTTCAGCGCCTCCACACTGCGCTGTCCTCATTCAGCTCCCGCTCCTTAAACTCCCCTCATTCAGGTCACACTCCCCCAGCAGACCTGTGTCAGATGGTAGCGTTCCGCTGTGAAAGCAGATGGAGTTGCACCCAGCATCAGTCGACTGCCTAAATACGCTAACCGTAATAAATCAGTAAAAAATGAAGATCCATGCAGTTCTTTGTACAGTCGACAGCCACAATTAACTCTGTTCCAGTGAACACTACTCAGCCTGTTACCTAAACTTGGGTACCACTCCCCCCCCAAAAAAAAAATCTGCCCCTCACAGAGATTGACCACAGAGAACTCTAGTAATACGACATTTCAGTCTCAATTCTATATGTGGTTTATTCAAAACAACCACCCCCCCCTCCCGAAAAAACAATGACAGGCAAGGACTGTTTTTTTTCCGTTTTTGATTGATTCGGCCCCCCTCTGTAAACAAATGGCATTGCCAACTGTGCCACTGCGGCTACTCCAGGGCCTGGCATATACCAAGACAGCTTTTGGGCACAGTGATGAATTTTCCCCGGGGAAATTCAGGGCTCTGACGCTCACATTAGTGATTGGAGTCTGCCAGCGGAGGCCAAGCGCATAAGGTGGCACACTTATAGTGATGCTGGGGATAAGCAGGTGGAGTGTGAAAAAAAAATTAGGTGTCAGAGAGGGGTCAGTTATTCTAAGAATTATAAATATAGCAGCGATTACCTTCAGTTAATTAGCAGATTTGATTTTTCAGCTGACGGCTATATCTAAAGTGGCATAGGATTTTATCCATTAAAAACTGCAAATGAGTCACCAGGTTATGTGACATGGAGAACAGCAGCACCATCTGGGACTTGAACCAACAACCCGGCGGGTCCAGGCCTGCACCTTAGCCACCACACACCACATCATCTGCTTCTGCACTTTGATGAAACAGTTGCCATTCAGCTCTTGATGCAGCAAGGTTGTGTCATCCTTGTACTTCATCTATCTGCACGTTGTGTTAAATCCCTCAAAATATCAGTAACGGCAAAACTAAAATGTCAATCTGGATTTTAAACCTTTCCACCACCGTCAGCATTCCTTTCACTTCACACAGGTGTCATTTACGTGAAAATCTTTATTTTGGGAGTCAGTGCAGAGGGTTTGCAGTCCGTTGATCACTTGATCACTTGAGGAGAAATAGCTCTACTCCACCCTCACTGTCAGTTCAGTGGACAAGAAGCACAAGATGATAAATGCAGTCGATGCTGAAACGGGACACGTGATAAATACCGTGCCAGAACTCGTGCTTCGGAGTTCATTTTCACTCTGATGGAGCATCAAAACAAACCCTGTGCATCGCTTCAGGACTGTGACGCTGAGCAAAACCGTGTCTGAGGCATCGAGTTGCTAGAAGTTGAGCCGTCTACAGCATTCTCCCAGTTTCCCTCTTATATCTCGACCTCCCCAGAAGTCTGCTTGGGTTCCTCCCTCACTTCTTGTCGTCCATAATGAACAACCGGCCCGAAGCTATGGTGGGGAACGCAGCTCAAGGTCGGACAGCGCTGGACAAACAGGGTCACGGAACAACCTTCGGCAAACTTTCTGGTTCTTTGCGAACGCAAGCGAAGTCAAAATTTGCATATGGGATAGCCTGCGTGGTGAAAGGGAACCACAACCCAAGACCCGGACCGGATCAAGAAACATGCGTTTGAGAGAGCAGATGGTGGCAAAACTCATACAGGTGCATCACAATACAATTGACTATCGCAACTTTTTACTATTGATAGAATACAGCCATTTTAATCTGTCTACTGCCCATCCACAGACAAAGGTGTCTGATGCTAAGTATTTTGTTTGAAAGAAAATCTATGTAGGCTATCAAATGACATGTCCATGGTTAAAAAGTGCATTTTGATCAAAATGTCCGCCATTGGTGTTGATCTCTGCATTTGACAAATGCTTTCACAACGTCAGAACTTTATTTCTGCAACAAGAAACTTTTTACGGAACCGGGGTCTTTTGTCACGTTCTGGACCATTCTGGAACCCTTTTTAGTACTTACTCCAGACCAGGAACTTGTTGTTCGAACACAAACTACTGGTGAGACCTTACAGCGATGAACTTACACGAAGGTGCAGAAAAAGATGCAGTGGAGCAACTGAGCAGGTGGAATTATTTTTATACCATAAATACATTTAATGCATCGATTAATACATTTCTTGCACGCCTCTTCATATTTCTGCAGCAGAAAATTCATATCAAACATACTTTGTCTAATATTTCCGGCTCTGTCGGTGAAACTTGCCAGTGCTCGTTAGTGTGGTAACATGACATAATTTTTTTTTGTTATGCGGAAAATGAAAGATCAATCTACTGGCTAGATTTAACAAGAATCATAAACAGTTTGCGGATCAATTAAGTAAAATCTTTGTCCTCCCATTGTTTTGTCGTGGTGGTGTAGGTTCATATGAAACTATATGAGAAGTGTAACCTGTTAACTTTTTGCGTCTTCCATGCTTATTTAGCGTTAAGGTCCCAGTTCCTGTTGTGTGGTGGGAAAGCGACACACAGAAGTGGCCGGGAGCTACAGAAGTTCCAAGTCGAGAGCCCAGGGGTTCGTGAACCGGAACCAGGTTCCGGAAATTCGGTGTGAAAGAACCTTATTTGATTAGTAAAAAGATGTTTTGGGAAGTCATCCATTTCACTACTATTTATGTTTGTACCAGTTAACATTTGTATTCATTTGTATGGATGACTTAATTTGGCTAATGATCACAACTTAACTTTGACATCACTATGAATTGTGAATATAAAGTGAGATTAGTTTGTATCCTGTTGACCATTTAAAACATTTAACTGTTCACTGATGGCTGTGTTAAGCTAAGTTTCTATTTGTGGTGCGAAGGGTGTATCATTATGTTGTTTCATGTGTAATTTGTAAAGCATTTTTCAGAGAAAATGTGTTTTTTATACTTCTGAAAAAATGGACCATTGAATGGTGTGTGTTTTTTATTGGACAGTGATGATCTGCAGTAAGGCTGACCTCAGGTTAAACTCACATGAATGATTCCCTTTCATGATCATTTTAACGGTGGGCTGTTAAGAAACAGCCAAAATTCAACTTGCCATACAAGAAGATGATCTGGATTCATCTCTATAATTTATAGCTACCCTCGAAAGAATAACCATTCTATTCTTTTTTATTAAAATCCAAAAGCAAACTTGTGACAGATTTAAGATGGCGATGTATTTGTGCAGAGTAGGAAAATAAGAATACTTTTACAGCAAAACGGCCCTTTGGCAGCCTGTAGTTTTTGGTCTTGAAAGTTAGAGCCGTTACTTCATAGTGATATGTTATTGTTGTGTTGTGACATGTAATCTACTAAACATCTGCTAACAGTTTCCCAGCCTGTGAGTGTTTGTCAGCCAGGGGGCTGGAGTTGGTTGCTGTAATTATATACTGAGCAATATCATTAGATAAGGGCATCCCAGTGCTACCAATTGCACTGCCAGCCTGGAATATAATAAAATTAATAGGCAGTTTATTTTTTTATTAGAGGAAATACAGTGTGGATTACACACAGTGTGTTTAATGTAGTCTTCCATTCAATTTTCACGAATGATTGAAGATCAGAAGGTTATGAAATGTATCCATTCATGCGTCCAGATCACTGTTAGCTTTATTAGGTTTGTGTCGGCTGGATATTAAGTTGTTTAGTAGCTGTAAGTTTTTTGCACGTTCTCAGACTCAGGGGTAAACGATACCCCTGCCATCCTTATGAAAGACATGATGGATTTGTGGGTTTTCCAAGGAAAACACTAAAGCCCAATGCCTAGAGTACAACCCAGCCTGTATGGTGGAACAATTAAGGCATACCCATTAAGGTTTACCCAGGTCTCTACCACCCCTTTCGGTGTATAGATTTTTCCTCAAAGGGGCAACGTTTAAGTAGTATCTCCTTAATTACCTCCTGCGATTCCAGTCTGATGAATCAATGATATTGACTGATTAATTATAGTTTGGGGTTTGCTGTGTGTGAAGAGGTCATTCGTTCATTTAGAAGACGGCAGATGGTGTCCCTCGCACATGGGGGGTTGCTTTTGTAGGCCGTATCGTACTTCTCCAACTCTCCGATCCCAGGCATTTTCCCGAAGAGGTCAGAGGATGGCAGCCCACAGAACTGACAGACAAATCAGTACTGAGGGCTTTTACTATTCAGAGTAGTTTAAAAGTCAGCAAGACAACTTCATTTTCAGTTACAAAAGCATATATGAAAATAATGCCATCCACCCATCCAGGCTCCTGGGAGTTTTACTTGCACAAAACTGTTCTGAGGGCAGAATGAAAAATGATTGGTTTACCGAGATAATCAATCAGAATTTAGGCAGAGTATAGGCAGCTAGAGGAGGTGGGACCAAGACATTTAACTAGTTGCTTGGACCCGCCTCTTCTACAGTCTTATTGGGTGTCTCTCTGAACCAATAATTTTTCAATCTGTCTTCAGAACATTTTTGCTTAAGTAAAGCTCTCATACGCTCCACCCATCCATCAGTCTTCTATACCAGTCTGCCAATACAGGGTCACATTGTAAACCTGGTGTCAATCCCAGGCATTACGAAACACAAAGGAAAGCCATGGACAGAATGCTACTCAATCTGATACAGCGTAAGCAATGAAGCACGGTACATTGCATATTCGCTGCCATTCATTCTGTGGACAATTGCATAAATCATATATAAATTTTAATCCATCAGAAAGCCTTGCAGATATAAAAGCCTGACAAAATAAACAAATTGTTTGAAAAATAACCCAAAGAATCCTTGGCCTTGGACCACAAAGTACAAAGACCATTCATTAGCATTCTGTAAAGAAAACATTAGATCGCATCAGCATATGTCAGCTTCAGGCTTCGTTTTATTGAAACATCCATCCATTTGCCCATCTGCCACCTGTTCATCCTGGTCAGGGCTGCAGAGGGTGCTGGCACTTAGCCCAGACAGGACAGGGCATAAGGGGCAACCCTGGACAAGGCGACCGGGTACCACAGGGCACAGACTCACATAATCATATGGGCTAATCAGAGATGCCTATTAATCTAATCACCTGTCTTGGACTGCGGGGGGAATATTGGAGCTCCCAGAGGAAGCCCAGACAGCATGCGCCCACACACAGAGCAGGGGTGAGATTCAAAGCCCCAATGCTGCAGGTGTGAGGCAACCCACAGAGCCTCCCAAACACAGGCAAACCAAAAACCCCTCATCTCAGATGGAGTCACCCTCCCTCTCAAATCGAAGGCATTTGCCATTGATACTGAATAGCAATTCCTAAACCTCATAAAGCCAGTCATTTGCAGTTTAGTAAATGAGTTTACATGTTAAACATGGCAGTATATCTCACAATCCAATGAGCTTCTAGATACATGGTCAACAACTGAATAAGAAATTACAGCTAGCAATTCAAAGCACTTTGATTCTCTTAGGATTTGATGCAATGTGTTTCCAATATAGTACACGTCAATTCAGCTCAGACTGGAAATGATTTTGATTGATTTTACATGTATTACAGGTTCTGAAGTGATGTAGCCATATCACAGACAGAATTTCTGTTATGATTCATCTTTTTCTTCCACCCAGGATCTTAAATTATGATCTAAATCCCTCACTGATGTATTAAGCCATGAATTTATTTCACGTGTGTTGCTGGTATTTTTAAATCCATCAGACGCCTGGGACCCACAATATTCTGGCAGAGGAAATACCTTAATTTTTCAGACCTTGAGGTCAGCACAGAATCCAGGGTGGTTAACATAGATGTTAAGTAAACTTAGCTTCCAAAAGAGCAGCTGATAATGAACCCTGAATTAGCCAAAATAATGCGGATCAAAAACCCAGTGCTTAAAGAAAACAAGTACAGACTAAATATTATTTGACAACAATGTACCAAGTCTGACTCTACATAAGATAGCAGTGTGATGTTTTGGCTTCAGTTACTGGAACAACTCACCCCCATGTGTATCTGAATTTGTCAAAACAATCTTAGTCAGAACTGGCAAGTGTCACTCAGAGGGAAACCAAAGTGTAGCAGACATGTTTTCCACAACAGTGTCTTGCAGAAGATGCAGCTCCTCTACAGCAATCGGACATTTATGTTTTTTTTGGTATTCCGCAAACACGATCGATACCAGGCGGCATTAAACACGTGTCGTCAACCCTGAATGTCACAGCATTCGACAAGCATCCAGTGACAGCAGAGACAAAACAAATGCTTGAAAAAAATTAAGGCAGATAACTATTAATTACAGTTGAACTTGCATGGGTGTCAGAAATGGCACAAAATAAATCCAGTACGAGCCTTTTCTGAAAGCATCCAAAAATATGACGTCTGCTGACCTGACAAGGCAACAGCTTATTTGTTCAGACTGGAACTGAAACAGAAGAGTTTACTGTAGTACTTCGATGTTCAAAAGTCAAATGAAGTTACTGTTTTTAGTGTGAGGTCCTATGCTGCACATCTTACATCCCTTCTCACTGTTTTTTTATTATAAATTCGGAGCATCATTATAGCCTTTGCCAAAAATGAAATGAACACAATATTGTGGAATGATGCATAATTAATTGCATTTATCACAGCTAAAAGAAAAATAATTAATTGACCGTTATAAATGTATCATAGTAATCCTGGAAAATCTGTTCAGATTTCTAATTAACTTCTGTCTCCTCTTCCTAAAAAATAATGCCACATAGATTACGTATGACTGGTAAACTCTCAGAATTGTGTCCCCCCCAAACTAAATGATGTAATAATACTGAATCTGACACTATCTGCAATTGGCTGTTCAATTTTCTCTAAGGCTTAGCTGACCTGGTGCCCTTTCTGCCCTGTGACAAGGAAACAATAAAAAGCATAATACGAAGGTCAACCAAGTGTAAACAGCAACCTCACCCCCACCCCATGTGCAGCTGAGCTTTATCAGCATGGGCCAGGCGTCGTCCGAGGACACTCCACGTCGCGGCAGTAAGTTCTGGCCTCAGTGGTCTGTACCCTATGCTGTAGCACCACCCATGGGGAGTAACCTGTACCGTACTAGAGGCGAATCAAAGGGCTACTGGGGCTGCCTGGCCAATGGGCTGCTGGGGCTGCCTGGCCAATGGGCTGCTGGGACTGCCTGGCCAATGGGAGTGAATCTCCTAACGGACAAAAGGGAAACTACATTCCTGTTTACTGTTATAATCGCACATACTATTATGTTTTGTTATTTTTCCATCTGCCCAGAGTAATGGTTAGTCTAGAGCACAGGTGTCAGACTCCAGTCCTGGGGGGGTGGAGCCCTGCACATTTTTGTGTTTCCTCTCGTTTAACACACCTGATGCAACTTCTTGTGCTAATTACCACACAGCTCTTGAGCTGAATCATTTGTGTGGGAACAGGGAAAGAGCTAAGCTACACAGGGCTCCGGCCCCCCAGGACTGGAGTCTGACTCCCCTGGTCTAGAACCTATTCCAGGCAGGACTCGGCACAAGGCTGGTGGCATACCAGGAAATCACCAAAGACACACCCACAATCTTATGGGCAATTTCAAAACGCTATTTACCTACACTCTCAGAAGAAAATTGTACCTTTATTTGTTACTGGGCCTGTCTCCTTATAATTGTACCTTTTAAGGTACAGAAATGGACTCTGAGGAACATGCCAAAGGAATTAAACAGCATTAATGTACTATCACTGGTACAGAAATGTTCCTCAGAGTCCATTTCTGTAGCTTAAAAGGTACAATTACCTGCAGCTAAGGGTTGGCAGAGCCTTGTGGGTACAGCTTTGGGGACAAGCACAGGTAAACATTTTTACCCTTTTTTTCTGAGAGTGTAATCCAGAGTAGGGGGTGGAAATCGAACCCACAACACGCTGGAGAGGTAGCCAGGGCCTCCCGTAAGGAGGAAACAAGGGGAAAAGATTAAGAGGATTAAGGGGATTGTTAGAACTTTCCAGGGCCTCAGCCACGTTTTTGTGCTGTCCTGGGGTTCACCACCATTCCCTTTTTAAAAAATGTACTTTAAATATATAATAAACATGAGAGAAAAAGTCTTTAGTCCCATTATGAACCGCTCAGTGTTCTGCAGACCATGGAGGAATAACAGGCTGCCATTAATAGTGCAAAAGGTCAAGCCTACTGACAGCATTTTGTGGGAAATTATCATTCATGGCCAGGGGACGAACCCACGTGGAAAGCTTTCTAATATATCTCCACAAATTTTACCTAGACCGCGCGACGTACATCACATATTCAGAAAACAGGTCGGGGATAGTAAAGAAAACGATGATAATACTGCGCATGAACTCCAGCTCCCCAAAGCACTTTTTAAATGTTAGACTTCCAGGAGACTTCCAATCTATGCAAAGAAACACTGCAGTTTTTAGGTGACCGATTTTTACCAATATAAAGATCGAGACACTAGGAGCAAAATATTAGCCAAAAGTAAGTATGGCATGAATAAAATCGCGGCATTTATCGCCCCCTTTGCACAAAAATTATTAATAAATTTGATTTCCCCTATGTCCCTATATATAAGATGTTTGTCGTTTTCTTTGGTAAAGCACTTGTGTCATAACACATAATAAGTAAAATGTATTAAATCGGAACAACACGACATGCACTTCTTTATAGCTGAAATTATGTGTTTTTGGGGCGACTCAACCCAACAAACACACGCAAAAAAACACTGCCTGATTCACCCCGATCGGTCATGATGCAGCGTTTTTCCAGGGACCCAGGCAGATTCACCCGATTGCAGCTGGGATTTCTGATCGGCAATCTGATTTCTGTCATTTGTAATGGTGGTCGGTAGCGAAAAATTACTTTTAGTTTCTGCATATCGGTGAATACTGCATTATTTTCCAGTTAAACCTTATTAATCGCAGTCAGCCCATTATAGCCGTGAGAGACTCAGAGCTGCTTTAAAAAATCCATTACCTACTATTTATTTATTTATTTGCTTGTTCATTCTCTTTTTTAACAACATGAAAGCCAGGTAATTTCGCAGTTGACAAGAGTTACGCGGGAGAGAGGCGGAAAATATGAATTTGAAACTTCTTATTTGTTTCCAACTTGCTGTAATAATGGCATATATGCTGTATTAAGGGCACACATTTATAGATATTTATCAGGAGGAGCGCACACAGTAAGCCACGGGCGCATATTGCATGCTGAAGGAATGATTTATTTAAAGTACGTTTTCAGAAGAATATTATCATATTTACAAGAATACTTACTAACCACATCACGTACCTTCAGCAATTTTTATACGGCCAGACAACTAAAGCATGAAATCTGTGGCTATAGTTAAATTACTCCACAAAGTTATTACAAAGTGTTTAATTTATCTACGGCTGAACCGGTTGCTGGTTCACTTCCCCGCAACTGAAGGTCCGGTCAGACCAATCCCAATGTTATCACGGATACTGCAAACACCATGTACACCCTGCCGAATTCTAGGCGTGAGAGGTAGATGCTGCCAAGCAGACAAAGCCGACAAGCGCGTGACTTTTTTGAAGAATCACGAAAAAAAAGGTTATCAATTGTGTACAAGCCAGGAGATTAGTGTTACAACTACACTGGGAAAGTGTAATGAAATCTATCAGCTGTGATCATGGCTTTCTGGCCAATGTCGTGAAGGTCGTTAGTGGTTAGTTAGTCCACCCCAAACGAGGTGAGCTGACAGCTGCTGACACTCACACAAACTTGGGGTCTGATGCAACATACGGACATCGATCTTGTTTTTGCTCTAGGATGACAGAACTCAAGTAGGCCACACTAACCAGACAGAGACACTAACATCACGTGTGGAATCTGCAGGGGACAGGCCTACTCTGTACCGCTGAGTTAGCACTGTTTAGATAAAAGGTTTTCAACCAGTGCTTCGAGACACCCTGGAGGTCTGCAAAACCATTTTTAAACTTAACAAAATGCATTCCTGCATGTTATAAGCCACCAGCACCATTCCCAAGTGAAAAATACTGAATACCCCCCTCAGCCATTAAGGATGATAAGGTTGGTCCCTCAGAATGAATTATGGCCCCGCTAATGTCCCCCCCCCCCTTAAAAAAATCTTAGAATTACCCCTGGTGGAAGTAGACCCCAAGCTCAGGGACTGCCTTCATCTGCAGGTCCTTGCTTTAAGGAAAGTTGGAGACATCTGGTCTTGAGGAACACAGCCCTACAAGATGACTGGATTCTGCAGTTATTATCACAGTCGTGTTCCTGCCCTAATGGTCCTGTTCCACTCGGGAAGGTAAATATATCCTCACAGCAATGTGAGGATGGCATAAGGACTTTAATGGTGTTTTGAGAATTAATGAACAGCTGAAATGAGAACAAACGATTTAATTTCAATCTCTCTCCTCTCCTAGAACAGCCATCCCCCCAACACATAGAGTACCATAGACAATAATGAAGTAAAATGTAGGTCCATCCATTGGTCTTTCTGTAAATAACATTGATTTCTAGCTTACAGCTCAATACTCTGGATGGATTTCGTGTTTTATGTGGTCAATTTAGCTAGTTAATTTACTCAGGAGAGGTAATCAGACCTCACCTTGTGGGGTGTGTTGGAAGCCCAGTATTTTGTTTTGCTTTACACATTGACTGTTAATCGCCCTGCAAGAAAACTAAAATCCAACCAAACTATCCTGGGACATAAGCAGCATGCCTGTGCTTATTCTCGCAGTAGGCTGGCTTTGTTTTATTATATAAACTTTTTATATAATGCATTTCCAAAAGGCAGCTGCTGACATTATAGTGAACCTCATAGCATCTTTGAAGTACAGGACCTACAGCGAGAGATTCTAATGTCAGGGTATGGAGAAGGGGTCAGCTGACATGCATATCCCTTCCTGATTGGCTGTACCGATGCTGCTTTAATTAACACTGCTGCCTTTGCTACTCTTGTTCAGTGACTGCTTTGCCGGAGGTCTCTCTATCCTGTCTGACTATATCTAGTATCATCGATATTGCTAATCACCTGACCACCGAACTGCTTGTTGATGGGGGGTGGGGGACTGGCAGCCTGGCAGAGGAACTTCCTGAGCTTGCCAGTGCAAATTAGTGGAATGACAGTACATATGTTGCAGGCCATACTTTGAGACCTCATCTATGTGAATCAACGAATAGAGATGGATAGAAGAGAGATCCTCCGCTATGGAAAAAGGCTGATCACCCAATGCAGTTGTCTCATTTCAGTAGTTGTGTCTTTAGCATTGACACTACAAACTTTGAATGACAATCAAGTTTAAATATTGGCCAACCAACTTTTTACACCCATTAATTTTTCCCCTCAATAGCTTTATCCTCAGGGCACAAAAATCCCTGCCCAAGGCTCCCTGCATTTATTTAGTGGGTCACTCATTATTTACTGAACGGTGCCTCTGTTATCTGACTTCCTCTTTTCTTTTGGGTGGTTTTCACATCCCCTGCTAAACTCCAGTGTGTTGTTTGCTCTTCTCTGTACCCCGTGCAACAGCAGAAGTGACCACACCCGAGGTTAATTGGCTCCTGATTCATACCATGTGACCAGGCACTGCGGGGGGGGATTTTTGGCCGCCTGCTCAGCTCGCCCCCACATACATCTGGCAGGCTGGCGGCTTTGCTAATTGCCAATCAGCACTTTGACTTACACTCAGCTGTGCCTTCGACTCCATCGTCAGCAGGGGGATAAAACTCCCTGAGCTTTTACTGAACTGTATCCCCGGCAAAAAAGGCCAACAACTTCCTGCCGATAGCCAGCGGGCCTTCAGAAGTGCCGCAGACTGTGAGGATTTATTGGGTACTGGCCCCTAAAAGCCACCTATCAGGCGCTGCGCTTTTAGGGCCATGTGTCTCTCAGTGGCTTTGCCCTCGGTGTCTTTGCTCGGAAGGTCGCCGCGTCGAATCCCGTTTTAGTAGAATAGCCTCATTTCTGTTCGTCCCTGGGGCGAGACCCTTAAGCACAAAAAAATGCTCCAGAGGAGCTAGATGGACAGCACACTTTATGCTCAGAACCCGAGCTTCGCTCTCATTTCATTATGCACAAATGACTTTAAAAATGAGAGCAAGATGGAATATTTCAGAAAGCACGTTCCTATTGCATTTGACTGATCTATAAAACCACATTTAAATAACACCAACTTTTGTTTTTTTTTTGCTGGATGTGTTCCTTGTTTGTTATACCAGTGTCTCTGCACCCAGTCCTTAGTAAGCCCCCCAGACAGTACGCATTTTTGCTCCCTCCCAGCTCTCAGTGCACATGTACCAGGTAGGGAGGGAGCAAAAACGTGGACTGTCCCTGAGGACTAGATTGAGAATCTCTGTTATACGTGTAATTGCAGGTAGTCTGATCCGGGAAGGTTTTCTGTTTTGATCCAGCTGACTGCTGACTAGCGGTGACTTAGCAGATGTTCCAGCTGCCTGGCAGGTCTTGGCCCACTACAGCCATCAGTCAACCCGCTGCTGGTGTTGTAATGTTACTTTCAATGGAAAGGTCACTTCGGCGAAAGAGCCCAGCCTATAACGACATTCCAGGTCTTGATTCGGGGCAAACGTGACAGTCAGCAGCGCCTTTCGAGAGGTGGGGCCAAGCCGGGAAATTCAGCCAGATGAACGCTTGCTGTCTCGCTGACATTCAGACGTACCGCCCAGGTCCCCGGACACGACCTCTGAATCTCATCACCCTGGAGATGACGGCTGGCTCACAGAGGTCAGCTCACAGAGGTCAGCTCACAGAGGACTCTGATCTTTCAGCAAATTTGCCAGCTCCATGCTGAGGGCAAATGACCTGATCACTCACCAGTAATGATTTTCAGGCCGAACTTGCACTTTTATAATGGTTGTGCCTGCGAATCCATGCCAGGACCCGGCCCAACATTGCTCCGTGGCCTTTAAGGAGTCAAGCACGCCTTGTTTATTGGCTCAGGGAGAACCAACATCAACCTAAGGAGCACAAGACAGCAGTATGGACCCATATTTTGCTATCCTGAGTGCAGGTATTCAATCCCACTTTCAGAAACACACACCGTATTTAGCATAAAACCTAGCTTCAGTCTTCTCCGGTCTCCCCATGTTTTATTCTATATTACAATCTTAATCGCTTTTTGCTGTTGAAGCATTCAAATGAATGCAGCCGTCGATGGTAAGAACATAAGAATGTCAAGACTGTCCTCGAGAGAAAATAAGCCTACTTCCTTTCACCATTGCGACACGAGATGCCTGCTCCACAAATTCACCATCAGTTTGGAACCCTGTGCCACCTGCCCCCCATCCTAAGTTGCGCTTTTGCCCTCACAAGGAGAATTTGACCTTCCTGGCAAATTTACTGTGCTTTCACACCCTATCTTTCAGAGTGAACATGCAGTGGCAGCCGTTTAAGTATAAAGGAGCCTTCTTCAATCAATAATCAACTCCAGTTCTAATTATACTGCTTCAAATCCATCTTCTAAGTATTCTGCCTTGTTTTTATGCTGATGGCGTGATCCCAGCCCTGAATACCCTCACCTCCCTGCACCCTCACCACAGCTCAGGAGCGTTCAAACTATCATACATCACACACACTAATGATTATCCCAATGATCCCAGAGCAGTGAGAGCACCTGACAGCGCTTTTATTACACAGCTGATGGTATTTTAAATTAATAATCCATATATCACCATGTGCCGAATAAGCAACAGATATTACCTGTGAATTACTGGCACTTAACACAGTCCTGTTGATTGAAATGGAGGCTGCCTGTTCAGATTTACGACAATTACGTTATTCTTTCTCAAACACTTAGCACCGTGGGAGAGACCCCAAGGGCCACCTTCAATTCCCTCCTTACCCAACACGTCCGGCAAAATGGCCGACAAGCCGGATCTGTTTTGTCATTCAGGCGTCGGCTCCGCTGGGAAGGCCACCATCTGACGGCCTGGCAGAGCACGGGGATACAGAGCGATTCAATTTCAGCCGAAGGTGTCCTCACTTGCACCCCCATCAGGATGAATTGAGCAAGTTCACCTAAAGGTTAGCGTCCCTGTGAGCTGGATTCATTTACCTTTGTTGACGGGTTGCTTAAAGTGATCTACTCGACATATAGAAAGTGCTGTTCAACACGGGGCCCCTGAATCAATCCATTTAGTCTGGGGTTTTTTCATTAATGGCAGCAAGCGGCCTCTCAAGTGACTGGAAGCTGTGTGCAAAAATCTGCGTGATGCTAAGGCTGCGTGCACCGTATCTTCTATCTGGTTCCTCCCCTGTACATTAAAAGGAAACTCAGCTAATATCAACACGCCTCTATGATCATGAACATGAGACCCCCCTGTGCGGTGGCCCTGTGGGAGAGGGTGGCTGCACACTCGTAATGAGGCTGCCAGGCCAGCAGGAGGCGATCACAACCATAAGCAGTGTGAATGCGCTCACTGCTGACCTTCACCACCGCAAAAGAACATCATGTCAGGATGCTTATGAGGGCATGGCTGTCTCTCTGTCTTTCACTCTCTCATGCGTTGTTCACATAAAGAGAAATGTTGATACGAAAGGGAGAAATGTCAACATAAGCTGCATCTCTTCTATTCTACACACACATACTCTAACATACCATTACTCTTGTTCTTTCTACTTTGAAAACGGCAATTACATTTCAGTGTCTCTTTGCTACTGAAGAAATTTGACTGACGGACAAACCTTCAGGTTTGGCTCACGGCTTCACTGTGGACACAGACGCACTTTAAAAAAAAAAAAAATCAACTGAAAGCCTATTTGCTAAACTCTCACACAGAGAATCCATTTACATATATTGATATATTTCACTTTGAAGGTCACTGTCCCCAGAGTTAACAGTTATGATGATTTTTTTATAAGCCTCATCCTCAATATATTAAAATGGCAAAAAAGAGTGCAGTCATTTGAATGGAAATCATTTCATTTCATCATTTATTTCATTTGCATCTCTACCAGCTCCTGAAAGTCTAAGCAGTGGCCGGTTTACACACTTGGACTGCAGCACAAGCCAGATCCATCTTGCCTGATAAACCAACAGGACGCCGCAATCATATTTAATGAATGGATGGTCTCAGAGGCGCCATTAACAATGTAAGGGAGCATGGTGTGGTGTGCCAGTGCCGACCGGCCTCAGATTGTCCTCTGAGCCACCACAGAAGCTTCCGAGGCCTCACAGGAAGCCTAGTAGGGTAGGGCATCCGTCAGCTTCGATTTCGAGGGCTGAGCCCATCCGCCTGCCAGGCCACAGGACTTGTGTCGACACAAACAAGCATTAACCATGTCTTTCTCCTGTCAATTTGGTGACTCGCGCCTTAATCGCTGGGTATAGCCTGACTGATTTGAGGGAGAATATTTCCGCAGGACAAGGAGATTTTGGAGGAAGGGCACTGTATTTAGGGTCCTCATGGTATGACCGGATAGGCAGAGTGAATAAAGTTTGCTGTTTTACTTAAGCAACCTGCAAACTCCCTAAACCCAAACCATTGCTCCCACATCCCAGCAGCCTTAACAGGCCTGCAGTCTTTGCAACCACATAATAAAACTTCCTCCCCAACACTGTCGAGTGCCATCACTGCTCTGTGCACCTGGTTAGATAGCCATGGTCCCAAGGCGTCCATTCCGGCTTTTCTATTATGGGTCATTCATTAATCACAAGTTAAGCAAGGAGCCTGAATAAATATGATTAACGTGAATGGGGGCAGAAGAACCTTTGCATTCATTCCTCATTCCGGTACCGATCGGTTCTGCTGCAGTCTGGGCCAGTGTAGGACAACAAAGACTACAAGACTGGATGAAAAGCAGATCTAGATGCTTTATGCCTAAAAATGCCTAAAAATCCTTTGTGGGGTTTTATTGGCATACAGTAATCAGTACCACTGCCATTGCAGACATGATGAAAAAAAA
>JABFEA020000038.1:11135019-11148412 GCA_019775915.2 Cyphomyrus plagiostoma
AATTGGTGTGTGAGGCGTTTCTGATGAATGGGCATTTGGTTTATCTTTTTATTGATGTGCGTGCCACGATCCCGTGTTTTTTTTTTTATTTTTAGTATAGATGACATTTTACTTTTTTTTGCTTTCCGATCTTCACCCACTATATTTCAGATTGAATCAATACCAATTCCAAGCCCCAGGTAATTCTAATAAAGGCTCACTTCATCGAACTGGCCCAGCTGAAGTGACATTTACTCTTGTGGTCTGACAGGAGAGACCAATGCCACCATCTCTGATTTCTCCAGCCTTCAGTCACGGACCAAACATTGCCAAGATCTTGAGAGTTAATGCTTTCCAGAATTTTCCCCCAGACTAACCTGTGTTTTACTGCCACCATACTGTCCTGCCGTGAATAATCATTCCTTTAATCTTCTGCCTAATTAATCTTAAATCCGTTTGAGCAAGAAAACAATGAAACTGTTCACGTGAAATTGTTTTAATTATTTATCCACCTGCACTGGTAGTTTAAATTCATTTAATAAAAGCTACACAAAGTGCAGGACTCCTGGTCCGCTGGGTGGAGTGAAATGTTCTGTAGCCAGAAATTGCGAAACAGTGTCATGCCGGTGCCAGCGGTGGGTACTGACCCAGTAGTCTAACGGATAAGGCATTGCCCTCTGTGCCTAGGTATTGTAGGTTTGAGTCCCATCTAGGTCAAGAACATTACTGCTTACTTCGGGTGGCATGTGGTTCAGCAGATTATGGGCTGGTGCCCATATCCAGAAGGATGCCACTTTGGATCTTGCGGCTGGCGGAACAGTTATGCGTTTCTTGGGGAATAACAAAGCAGCTATTGATTTCCCATCCTGCACTTGTGAATGCAGTTGATTGGTCAGAGCAAAAGCAAAAACAGGCATCTATTTGAAGAGGGTTAAACTTCAATTATGCCAGATTAACACTCACTAGTTTTTTTTCAAAGCAGAAAGAACAACAAAGCCAAGGTTGGGGGGGTGGGGGCCTTTTGTGGAGTCGCCGGAATTGAGTCGAGCAGCAGGGAGACACAACTCTGAAAGCAAGAATAATGAGTAACAGACAACCAGAGGCTTCAGTTATTAGGAGTGAACGTCTGCCTTTGAAAAAAACAGCTTAACACATTGGCAGAAACACATAACATAACTATACATGTCCATGTACGATATTAATTCTACTGCAGCACACGTTATTAAAAAGATGCCGCTTTCTGGTCATGTCATTTTCATTTCAAAGGATTGTATCATTTCAAACGTGACAGATGTGGTTTGCTCTGCCAGGAGGTTTAGAAAATTAATACAATGTTGTGACCAAAACTAACATGGCCACCATTGAACAAACGCAGTTCTTACAGGCAACAAGACACCGCAACCTTGAGTTTTCTTTCACACCGGGATGAAAGGAACAGACAAGAAAGATTCCTTCTCTGGTGCAGTGTGGAGAGAGAGAAAAATAAATATTTAGCTTAGTTTGACAAATATCAAAGTCCCAGAATGTAATTTTATTATTTTTTTCATTATTTTTTTAACCCAGAGGTCTCTGAGAAGCTGTACTGGTTTATGTAATTATCTACACAACATCGGCACTGTTTGATGTGGGGGGGCTGTGGGGGGCATGGGGGGGATTATCACCTTTGCTGAAGCTAACAAGCTCAGCCATTTCAGAGCTCCACAGGAGCGTGACACCTTCTAGATAATTACTTTAATTACAGTGGTCTTTTCTGCATCACGACTTTCCCTCTCACAAAAGAAATTTAACAGGATTTTTTGGGAGTTTTACAAAAAACGTAAGCCAGCGAACAACATTTTTTGTAACTTATAAAAGCATAAAATATAGGTACAGTTCTGGTCCGGAGGCCACCCCAGGTGTTTCCGGCAACCTCTCATGTGATACCTCACAAGGATCTTTGTAACACGCGTCACTTCGCTCACTAAGGAGACCAAGGCATGGTGTTTTCAGACCGTAGAGGGTCTGCGTCTCTAACCTCCATGATGACGAAGAGTCGACTGTATACAGTTAGTTCAACTAAAGTTGGTTTTTCTTTTTTTTTTTTTTTTCCTTTTTTTTCTATTTTTTTTCCTTTTTTTTCTTTTTCTTTCTTAGATTTAAGGAAAAAAAAAGAAAAAGGGAAAAAAAGGGAAAAAGAGGAAAAAAAAAAGTTGTTTTTTCAACCAGACTGGAAAATGTCACATATGTTATATACAGGTAGGCAATTCTTTGTTTATTTCCTGTGACTACAGTTATCACTATTGTAACTCTCCCACTTGTATATCCATTCAAAAATCCATATACTCATTCATCCACTGATTTTGGTTAATCTAGCCCAGGGAACCTGATCCATGGAGAGCCGCTGTGGGTGTGGGGTTTTGGGATGACCTCTCGATCAGCCAATAAGCCAGGTTCACCACTGATGATCTGGATAAGTAAAGCTTAAGCCCTGTGGTGTCCTGGAGCATAGCTGAACACAGGTGGGTCTAAGTCTTATACACCTAGAGAAAATGTATAAAAAAAACAGAGATGGAGAAAAAAAAGGTCCGGGGGCAACAGACTGGAGGGCAGCAGACAATGTTGTGACTAGACTTGGGGCCGGGGCTGACGGGCAGCTCTGGTTGAAGCCAAAGAGCATATAACAGGCCTATTTCTGAGAGGGGTCTCCACTTCAAAACATCCAGTAAATCAATGGGCAATTAACAGTATCACCCAATCATGGGCTACTAGTTTATCTGCAAATGCAAATTGAACGGATCCCCGTAATATGTGATGATATTGCTCTTGACTGCTAGTGTAATTTACAGTTTTATTTTTTAACATAATACAGTTTACATAAACTACAACCACCATAAGAGCTTGTGCCTCATTACGGGTCCATTAACCGATGAACATTCTGGCATGACGACGCGATTACGAAACACCTACGCGTATCCATCCAGCCAACCAGAAAGCGATGCTACCACCCGGCACGCGGACATGTATCACCCCAGTGCCAGGAAGAACACCCCAGACAATACAAAAAAATGAAACGGTTAATTCACCCAAAATACAAAATTGTTCAGGTGGTTATTTACACAAAGTATAATTCATTTCAATGTAATACAAAAATACAACTGATATTCCAGAAGTGCGAAGCCATTACACAAAGCCACAACATGTGTATAACATTAGGTACACTTTAAATTAACGTAGACTTGGGGTCTAATTCAGTATTGTGTACATAGAGTTTATGTCTGCTCACCTTATGTGTTAACGCATGCATCTGATGCACACATAACTTATTATTTTGTCTGGCTATACAGTACCAAGCAAACTGCTTATTCAAAGTGCAAAATGCCAGTGCAGGACATGTGCAATGTTGGTCTTGCCAACTGATTGCAATTTCGACATCCCCCCCACCCAAACTCTGTGTATGATTCTGCAGTATTTTATTGTATGTTCCTTCTACACCGCATCTACTGTACCACTGTTTGCCGTACAGTTGTGCATTTGATGAACTTTGATTTGACTTAGCAATATATTTGATTTGAATTAAGCAATATAGATGCATATTACACTTTCACATCTCATAGATAATACCAAAGGTGCTTTCATTGTGGAAAGGGGAGTCCTCCTTTACAGAGCGTATCTTTGATCCTTCGCCTTGGTTACATTCACATGCCAACCAGACCTCCAGAGCTATTCTGGACAGAATCTCGGGACTAACGGGCATCAAAAGAGAAAAGCAAACACACAAGATGACAGACTGCACACAAAACCTGATGAATATTCCGGAACACAAATAAAGCCAGTGAGCATTTGTCGAACTTGTAATCAGGTTTGCTGCAAAGATACCATTAATGGGATATAGATTTGTAGCATGTAGCAAAATTATGACCTTTTCTGGGTACAATAAGACAAACTGTGCTGTCTACTGAGCAACTGTGTAGCCAGACTGCTATATAACCCAGGGGTCCCAAACACTCTGTTCACATAGCACTTCCCAGCAACTGCCCCTCCCCCAGTTAATTAGTCAAATTAGCAGTTAATTATGCATTACATTTGCATAATGCACTTCCCCCTAAAAAAGCAATAAAATTCCATTTGCACATGGGACAAGTTGGCCTGAAAACTTCCGACCAATCCTTATTGGCTCCCCATGAAACTGGCGAAGCAGGGATTGGTTGATGCCCATGGCAGAAACAGACAATATCTTTTTCATATTCTGTAGGACGGGCAATTTAAGTAACAGAGGGTTCAAGGATGTGCAGAAACCCAACGCGAACGGCCATGGCGACAGTGGCTCCTGAAGATCCATATTCACAGATACCAAGGATACATTTTCAAATGACTGCTCTGTTCGCGCTCCAGCCCTGACATTTACCACCAGACTGATACGGATACTGAGACGTGAGGAACCACAGCTGGAAAACTATTTAGAAAAAGGCCAATTATTTCCCCCTTCTCCTTCTCTGCGGGAAAGAAGCTAAGTGTCAATCATTAGTCACACACGTAGCTGTAAAACGATTTTGGCCTCTTTGGTTAGTCAGATGATGCTGGGTTGCTAGGAGATAAGGAATCAGTGTTGGTGCCACAGGAAGGTACACGGAGCGGGGGGGGTGGGGGTGCACGGGGGCTCCCGCCCCAAATGACTGTCAGGAGCCTCCCAAAAGATGCTAAAAAAAGAACCATTAAGACATATATATTTAATATATACATGCATACACAGGTAAGACAAGGTTAGTCTTCACACCCCCCTCATTCAATCAACAACTTTTACCCGCGCCCCCCCCACCCCCAATGAAAATCTTGGGCCCTGCCATTAGACTTGTCCTGCTGATCACAGTGTAAAAAAGCAAACAATACCTCCCCCCCCCCGATCACTCATATCCAGTCTGAGCAGGTCTCAGAAGAAGGTCTCATGCTGGACTGGTTCACCTTATCTCCTGGGCTTACTGGGTCTCTATGGCGCCATGCAGACTACACCAGCCGGCCGCAATTACAGCCTTGTCACCCTTCATTGTAAACTGATTTAATCAGACACAATACACAGGCTGCCATATAAATGAGGTGGGGGATCCGGGTGCCAAACTGGGCGTCCTTGGCATTAGGAAACGGGTGCCAGCGCAGCCTTGACGCGTGAGCACACACGGCTCAATACATATCCTGACAGCTTCTAGTCTGAGAAGGAAGCCACACGAATGTAAAGATGTACACAATCGCGGTACAAATTCTAAAGACGCTACTGTTGCATTTATTCCTGGAAGTGGCACTTGAGAAGCTTACGGGGACAAGTAGAAAAACGGTTATTGGTGATTTATCTTTACAATTGAAAAGGTTTTCTCCTTTGTGCTCACAAGTGTGTATTAGCGCACCGGTTTATAGAGCGCGGTTGACTTGTAATAGAAAAGCTTATGAACAATGTCAAGCTATTTATGGACTTCCTCCACCGCGGCTGGAAAGGAAATACGAGGGATGGCATGCAGGGTGGAGTCTGGAAAGCCGTAACGTGCGGCCTCCCGATAGCTGGGAGCCACAAACCACAGTCGCACTGGCCTCAGACCACAGATGACATCGCCGACCAAATACAAGACGCAACTACTTCATTGTTCAAAATGAACATGGAATATGTGATGGAGAAAGACCTTTATCAATTTTTTTTACTTTTTTCAAAGAGAGACTTTCATTAAAGCATTGACATATTGACAGTGCAGAGGGAATGAGATACTACAAGGAACGTTATAGGGTCAGGAACATCATCTCCATTATTAGGACCATAACCCATTTAAATCAAGTAGTGGCCCCTTGTGACTGAATCAGAGTGTTCATGACAAATTACTGATGTTACGAAAGTCGTAAATGTTCCGATGTTAATCCCAGAGTGACTCACTCACACTTCCATCCTTGGTCCCCGCTGATGCATGCCAGGGCGGTTTCTCAGCCCTGGGCCTCAGAACTGTTTGGTTTGGAGACGGCGGATAAGGTGTTTGGCTGTAAGAGTCCAAAAAGTCTGTCATAAAAAATAGAGGGTAACGCTTTACATTTAGTGCACCACCTGAATGCATTTAGGCATCGTAGCACTATATTTTAACATGTCATAAAGCATTGCATTCATTACACTTTCAATGAACAGGATATGACACCTATAAGAACTGAACATTAAGTATACCTTCATATTAAGGTATGGCTGCTTAGTGACGTTCTATGAATGCATTATAAGTGCATTATGAAGATGCAATTAATGCATAGCGTTACCAAAAAACATTTTGCTTGCTTCCTTACGATTTATAATAATCACTACAAAAATTGTGGAATGGTGGCAGGTGCCCAGGCTTGGGATTCGGTCAAGCCTGTGATTAGGTGAGTCCAAAAAGCCCCACATCAGAACAATCATTATTCATCATTGTGCAAATAAAAAGATGAGCAATTATTGTAATGGAACATTAAAGAAATTACAGGGTCATTTCTACACTAGTGCTAATTTCACTATCTGACAGAAGGTTCTCAGTTACTCCTAATTCTACTGCTAAACAGCGCTGGGGGGGCTGATATCGCCCGTGTCCCAGAACACCACAGTGTAACGTGGACTTAACACAAAATTTATGTTCCTTTTACACTGAAATTCTCACCGTACATTGTAAAATATACTGGAATTTACTCCAGACATTCAGTATGAAGTGCGGTGCGGATCCAGTTTGCCACACATAAACGTTTAATTTTTTTTCCCAACTTGCAATCTAAATCATAATGAGGGGAGAAAGTCCTGGTTGCCGTGAGAACAGAACACCAGGTCAAGCGCGTCAGTCCAATTTATGTCATGGTGATGCGACGCCACACAGCAGCGGGCGGAAAACCAGAGCGAACCCCCCCCTTTGTTAGGTGTGAATGGGTCATTGAGGGGTGGGGGACCAGATGAGGTCAGATGCTGGGGTCTGAGACACTGAAAAGGCAGGACCTGGGGAAGTGGTACAGGGAATGTACAGGCAGTGTTAATTCGGGGGGGGGGGGGTGTTGGATAGGGGAGGGATTAATATTGACTGGGATTCTTTTGTTGGCGATAATGGAGTTCTGATCCTGACAGTGACTGAGTGTCCATACTTCGACGTGAAAGGGCTCGGCTGTGGTGAACAAAAGACCGATACTCTCTGTCTGACAGACAGCCATTACTGATTCCTTAACAAGCAAAAGCAATTATCCCCGGTACCTAATTTCCTGTTACCTATAGCAGCTGATGAACACACAGACGTTCGCCTGACAACGATATTAATGGAGTACAGAAAGGGTTAATAATGAAGTGAATGACCTCACTGAGGCTACTTAATCGGAACATGTTTATTGGGATTTAACTGTGAAATGGGCATTTAGCCATTTAAATAGACCTCTATCTAAAAATGTCTCTATAACTTCATGTGAGTGCTTTTATGAGTGTTCGTTGTGATTTTTATTTCGGTCATCATATGCCGTTTTCTGTTAGCTTTTATTTGGGTTGTATTCCTGCACACCGAATTTAAGCTGAAATGTTTCATGACGCCATCAAACAGGTTACGTTTTCACATAAACAGAGTCGCAGTTCGTGCCACCCATAAATGTCTTCCCGGTGCCATCAAGACTCAACACTTTAACCTGTGTTTAATTTTCCAATGTGAATTCGAGGTTCTCCAGCGAGTGAAGTATGTTTTAAGCACGAGTACCACATGTGGTGGGGTTATAAGGGGTAAAGCACCATAAAAGGAGCGAAACTAACAAATAAAACACAAGCGGGAATTTGGGTGGGTGCATAATTCCCGTCCGTACAAACATATGACATTACACATAAAAGACGAAAACCATACTTATCTGAAGGGCTCAGTTTGTTGCATCTGGGCTCCAAACCTTGGAGACCCCATGCAAATGCAAGAATGAAATGCTTACGTGCCAATAGTCAGACAATCCGTACTCTCACTCACAATTACGTAAAGTTTTAGCGGCACACAGGGGCTGCTGTTAAATCGTAGGATGGCATATACAGTTTAACGACAAGCCATTTTTCACCTTAAATAAAACATGAGGTGGCCCCATCACAAATGTAAGACGCAGTAAAACACACACCTTACACAATGCATTAGCATTAGCATATTTTAAGGTCAGCAATATTCAGACCTTTGAGGATGATCAATGTGGTAGAGGAAGGGTTGCAGGTTCGATTGCTTATTCATGTGAGTTTCCTTTGCTTTTCTTCCCATGTTCTAAAGACACAAAATATACATGGAGGAGTATGTTTTATTAGCAGGAATGTGTGTGGGTGCCTGTACGCCTGTGCCCTGTGCTGAACTGGCATTGTACCCTTGAGCCCAGTGCATTCTGGGATATGCTCCAGGTTCACTGGCACCCTGCACTGAATAAGTGGTGCTGGAAAATGGAGGGTGACCAAAAAGCTGGAGTCATTGCTTTCAAATTCCTGTAAAATTTAAATATGCAAATAATGCATAGACAGAATGTCTTTTATTCAGCAAAATCTGTCAGTTCGTGCACTGTATTAGAGTCTCGGAAAGTCAGAATTAATGTGCATGTGAACCACTCACTTCAGTAGAATGCATCCTAATCTTCCTTTCTGGGAAATTCAGTAAATGTTCATGCTTTTAACATAATAAAAAGGCATATTTTTCTTCTATGCATGTTTTGCTGGGCTCCGTTACCTGAACATGGCTCTCTTTCATTGCTCTAACGCAAACTGTTGCTTATCTGAATGCACAAACAGTCCATTTGTCTTTGGATGAAGGAACCATCCTGGATAGTCAAACATTTATCAATGTGCCACAGACGGTCTCAAAGGAAGCGGTTACCCGCATATTTCTGACACGTACATTTCTCTCCTTAAAGACCGGCTGGATGGAGCGGCACTTTAAGATTCCATAATGAAATTTTAATAAAAGCTGAGGCTTTCGGCGTGCGGCAACTGCATTTGCCTGCCAGCCGGTTCCTCTTTCACCTGTGGGGCTGAGGAACTCAAGAAGATCCTCCAACAAACGGACGGCTGAGAGATCCTGGGACACGCTGATCGCAAGGCTGGAGCTGTAGCATGGGATCGAATGGACTATTAGAGTATTAATAACACTGCTGTCCCTCCATTACAACATGGGCCTCATGGAACAACTGAGACCTTAAAGCACCTGACTTGCTAGGAGGGAGCACCTATAAAAGGGGTCTCCTTGAGCTTTAAAGGCACAGAACAGCGGGCTGCCAAACTCTGCGAGGCAGCTCAGTCAGCTGGAAAATGTCCAATTTACATGAACAGATTCAGTTTCTATGGATCCATCTCAATTCTTTCACCATGTACAGCAGCACGCCGTCGGGGCTGGCTAATCACTGTGGATCCTGAACCGTGCCTTTAAATATTTTCACCCAAAGTGATACGGATCCATTTGCGGGGTGAAACGCGCACCGATAAAACTAGCATGACATTAAAACTCACCAGCATCTAATGACAGGTCAAATGTTAATTCCAGCAGTGATATTTATTAAATCAAACAGACATTTCTAAATGAACTATAAGCAGGAAACCATAATCATTGTCAGGGGACAATTTAAAATTTTGTTTTTAAAAACAAGGGAATCCATTGCAAAGAGAAATGTGCAGTAATACAGCCTCTGTATTTCATCTCTTATGCAGTCCTGCTCAGGATTTGAACGCATGCATGCATTTCACATTTTTAACAAGACACTAAAACTATTTGACCAGAAGTGAATATCATGGAAATCTTAAGATATGCTACCAGCCTACTGAATTTTAAAACAGCCAGCGTAGTTTGTAAATTAACCTGATTTTTTTCTGTTGAAACATGCTAATTGTCTGTTTTTCTAAGGATGTATAAACGTCCTTCTCTCTGATGGCTACCAAAGTCTGCATCTGAGCAGCGGTGTACGCTATGGTCTGTGAAATCATGCTAATATCTTGTTTTGTGTTACACAGGCACAAAACCACTACTTAAGTGGCATTTCTTTACATAAACATAATAATACAATGTCTATAGACAGTCTGTAGTACAGTGATCATCTGCAGGTGTTAATAAATGTCAACATAAATCACTTCCAACTCATGTACTTCCTATATTCAAGGGCAATGTTTAATAAGAGATTCTATATTTAAACTAACGAGAATGAGGTTTCAGTGCCTTTGCATACCGAGCAAGAAGTTAATTAAACTAAAGAATCGGGTGCCATTTACCTATTTAATTCTCACATCCACAACGAGGTCCGATTTTCTATGAAATCTGTTGCGTGTCTCCATTTAGCCAGCTCGTACAATCACAAAGGTCCACTGAAAACAAAAGCAGAGCTCTGATAAGGCAAAGATCCATGTCTCACATAAGAAATGCAGGTATCTCTGACTATTAATTTCAAGCGAGATTTGAGCAGCCGTATTGATTAACACACTCAGGGTGTGTAGGTGTCCTGAGCGACACAATGCTGGCACCATCCAGGGCTCCCCTGCCTTGTACCACACAGGTCCTAGTGAGGCTTGGCGTCTGGGTCATATGTTGCCTGGTGATTCTCTCACTACGAAGGCCAAAAACTCATTGGTTTAAAAAGGTACAGTAAGTTTGAGGAGCAGGGTAGTACTGTTACCACACACCTGTAGGGTTGTGGGGTTGAATCCCCCTTCCAGAGTGTGTGTGGAGAGATTTAGCTTCTGTGGATCCATAGATCCAATCCAAATTCAATTTTATTAAAATCTGAAACCGCAATCAATAAAACTAAAATAGCCGCAAGACTTAGGTTAGGGCTGGGTAGGGGTTAAGGTTGTCATGTTGGGATTAGAGTTTTCCCCCTAGTAACGAATGGAGAGTCCCCACAAAGATATAATTACAAACCTGTGTGTGTGTGTGTGTGCCTGCATGCTCTCCCACAGTTCAAAGACAGCTAGGGTAATTTTCATGAGCAAATAACTGTGGACACACGCCCTCTTTACAGAACCGACCAAAAGTTGTGTCGTACATTTTCAGCCCATCCCCAGCCCCCCAACAGAGCATGTAGTCAAATTCAGGGTCACCATACACTGGCCCCCCAGGCCGAACGCTGAGCCGTCAGCAGGTCCCCACAGACACAGGCCTTCCCTGTTAACAGGCCTGCTTTTGTCAGTATAGATTTTTCTGAAGCCAGAGCTGGGGGAGAGGCTCGAGCTGGGCGGTGGAGGGAAAGGACACCAGTGGTGGGTACCGGGACTCATTAACCCAGGGGGATGTTTCGGCCGGAACACCATCCTCCAGTGACAATACTGTTGACATCTTACTGTCCTGTTTGGGGGGGGGGGGCACCCAATGAACAGGCTTGTTTCTCTCTCCAGGAAAATGACTTTGCCTAAATGCCACGGTATTTAAATTCCCCCATATTTACATTCCAAAAGTGCTCCAAACATCTCCAGGGTGAAACAGGCCTCTCTGATGATGCAGCTAAATTGCCTCCCAGATACGCCTCGTACAGCAGCCTGTGCCCTGCTGACCCATTTTTCACAGCAGAACAGCTTCCCTCAACTCTGATCACATCACTAACCCTGTTTCCTTTGCTGTATCCCTCCTAATTTCATTAACAGACGAAGAGCATTTACCACACACAAAGTTTATTAAAAACTTTTTATGCATCAATGCAAATTAATTCAATGCAGAAGCACTTGTGATGGTGTTCCTTAACACTACACCAATTAATGACATTGGGCCTCGGAAAAATGCATAAATGACACAAGTCTGCACCATGTAAATGTTTACTAGTGCTAAAGGGGGGTCAGTGACGGTTTATATGACCTTTAGATGTAGAGAATGACACTGTAATTGTGTGAAAAACCGACAGTCACTTTGAATGAAGTGGCCAGCTCAGCAGCTAAATAAATGAATAAACTAGTACAAACGAAAGCGAAATCTATGCCTTTAAGTGTATTGGATCACATGGCATTTGCTTGTAGCAAATTAGCAACCTTTAAACAATTGCGCCCGCTCTGCACTTCCCTAGTCTCGTACCCTGGTACACTGGCGGGGGGGGGGGGGGTTCCTTCCTGGTCTGCGCTGACTGTAAGTATACTTTTTAGTTTAGGCAGATTTGCAGTATGTGTAACGTGTGTCAGTACTGTGTGATGTCAGTACTGTGTGATGTCAGTAATGCGTGATGTCAGTGCTGCGTGATGTCAGTGCAGCATGATGTTAGTAATGTGTGATGTCAGTACTGCGTGATGTCAGTAATGCGCGATGTCAGTACTGTGTTATGTCAGTAGTATCATGAATCTATGTAGGGCGTTTCATTTAGCAGTATGGCACCGGTGAAGACTCTCCCTACCATATTTTATGTATAGTTTTATATATCCAAAAGCCCCCGCAAAGTGCTGGGCCCCCTGAATCTGCTGGGGTATCCATGCCCCTACTGTGCCCCTGGTGCCAAGATAGTCATACTCAGGAACAATGCTTTTTATTTTTGGATTTGGATTATTTACACAAGATGCAGTGATCATTTCATTTCCTGGTGTTTGAAAAATTAGTAAAGTTGGTCGGATTATGGGATTTATTTGGGTGTTGGTTATCCCCCAGTAACCCTCTGGTCATGGCCTTAGGAGCAGGCCAGTGCATTAAAACAGCAGATGCCAGTGCAGTTTAAATGGGAAACAAAAGCATAATCCAAGAACGACATTTCAAATTAGTTTAATTTATTTTCACATTATTTATTTTCACATTCACATTTATCCTCACATCATCCTTAGAACTCACATTAGCACCGCCGATTTTTTTCACAAAATTACAAAGTAAGGCACTAAAAATACTTGGGGAGAATTCAAAAGCCAGGCTTGTTAGAGAAAGCTTTATTAAAGAGCTTTGGAGGGATTTAATCAAAAACGAAATAAGGTGAACAGAAAAAAAAACAGTTTCCAATAACAATGAAATGATTCTCATTCAGTCAGCTACTTAACTGAGGCAGAGATCTGGCAGGAGCAGTTACTTATGGGTTATTACTGACATGTTCTCATTAAGATTACATTAAGTAACACTGGGGCACACACAGCCTCCTGGAGGCAAAGGCGGAGCTTATGTTAAGCAAAGCAACTTGGACAACAAAGGTACCAAGATCGCCATTGTCAAACTGGTCTAGTGTTAATCTTTGGGTATACTGGTGCATTGAAGTAACATTTAAAACTCCTGCCATAAATTTCAGATATGATATTTTGGAAAAGGGCAACATGGTGGTGCAGTGGTTAGATACAATAATAAAGAAAATCCATCCATCATGCCAGCTTATGCTAATCAGGGCTGGCAGGGGAGGGGGGGGGTGGTCCAGTGCCACAGGGCACAAGGCAAGGAACAACCCAGGATGGGGCATCCACCCATCACAGGGCACAAGGCAGGGAACAACCCAGGATGGGGCACCAACCCATCACAGGGCACAAGGCAGGGAACAA
>JABFEA020000038.1:11148929-11162271 GCA_019775915.2 Cyphomyrus plagiostoma
GGCACAAGGCAGGGAACAACCCAGGCTGGGGCACCAACCCATCACAGGGCACAAGGCAGGGAACAACCCAGGATGGGACATCCACCCTTCACAGGGCTCACACACTTACCTTTCGCAATCTGGTAACTCTGATTACCCTCAGCATGTTTTCAGACAAACCAGAATACTCAGAGGAATCCCCATGACAACACAGGCAGAGCGTGCCAACTCCACAAACATGGAGCCACAGCAGACTCCAACCCCGATCCCAGAGGCATGCGGCAGCAGTGCGAGCCACTGCAGCAGCCAGCAACAAAGAAAATGTCAAAGATAATTGCAAATTAAAATTTGAAGGTAGGCATAATCTGTCAATCATTTCATGAAAAATTTAAGAATTACTTTTAAATGAGTTCTATATTAAATTTACCAGCGTTGCTGCCACACGTTAACATAATAATGCATTTTGTAAATTATTAAACTGCTTCAGATCGTAAAAATTACATCATTATATTAAATCTTTCAGGGCATTACAAAGAAGGCTTCAGGCTACATGGAACACAATTGTAAGAGTTCCAAATGAGAAGAAGGGGACGATAACACTTTGGTCATTTTCTACAGGCAAGGAGGACAGTATCTGAATCTATTTGTAGCTGCCCTGGAGAGAAACGCAGACAGATTGCCTGTCACAAGCCTTTGGTTCCTAACGACAGGCACATTACAGAGAACATCTTACCAGGAAGGAGCGACAACGCCAAGGACCCTTCAGTGCCTTTAACGTTCCACTCATTTTATTTTTTTATCAAGCGGCTGAAAATCGGGACATAAAATGACCAGTGAGGTTGACTGCACCATAACCCTTAAATGCCACAATAATGAAGCACTCGCCATTCACCTTTAGCATCAGCATATAACAGCTCTGATGATTCCCTGCTTCAAAGATAAACAGAATTCCCAAAGACGGTTGTGTCCACAGGTAAGTAATACACATTCATATAACGTTCACAGGCTGACAACAACAACAGACCAGCTAGGACTGGTGCAGCAAACACCAAGTTTTCAAATGTGTGACTTGCAGGCTAAAGAGTAACAACTGGCACAGATTCCAGCCAACGTGTGATCAGACATTTCTCTACGGGGCGATACAAAGATTCAACATAAACAATAGCTTGCAATCAAACAGCTAAACCAACTAACCCATGGGGGAAAAACCCACATGGTTTATATAAGACATGTTTTGTATATCAATTATATATGACAATCTGTGATGTTTTTTTTATTTGTTCACGACAAGTCAGTGTTTTTTTAAATAGGATTAAAGCCACATTCATACCAAAAATCACACTTGACATCTGAGGCATCCAAACGAAAAACCAGTAGGAAAAATATACTTTTACATGAACTTTACATTTTACCCTACATGATAACATATGACTTTAGTATTAAATACATAGTTATTTCTTGTTTTTTCCTTAAAGTTTTATATTGCTTTATATTATTCTCATGAAAGGCGTGTATGATCTCTCCACATTCAGCCGATTTAATTAGACATTAGAAAATTCAGTACGAGTGTTATGTTCTCAGAACACAAAATGAATGCATCAAAGAAAAAGAATGTTTCCTTTTCAAACTAGTGAGTCTATTTCTGTGGAAGTAATACTGACAAAACATTCATTTAATATGCATTGACATCAATATAGAAATTTCATGTTTGACAAAAAAAAATATGTGTATTACATTACATGGACATATATGACCAATGACACCTTCATTCAATATGGATTGTACATGAATATAACACCTGTTTGACAGTACATTCATTTCATATGTACTTTACATCAATAAAGGACATGTGTCAGGAAGGGTGCCTATCTAGTGCTGCCCTATTTGTCTTGTTCCTGTTTGGCCAGCAGGTGTCGCTGGCCATCCTGTTCCTTCCTCTGTCTTGTAACCCCTTTGGCCCCAGTGTGTTTGCTACCTTTTTGCACAGCTGTGTGGCTTAACTGGTTGAGTGGTTGGTCACTGTTCTAAGTTTCCCCTTTTGGGGTTGTGAGTTCAAGGCCAGCCAAAGGCCAGTCTCAACTAATTAATGTTTACTGTTTTTTTTAGTTCTCCTACTTTAACATTTGTATAGGTATTTCAGTTACAGTTTGTTGCCTTTCTCCTTGTTTCCTATTCTTTCGATTGTCCTAGTTTCATTTCCCTTAGTCTTTGTTCCTTTCCCCCTATCTGTTAATTGACTTCTCGATCCCTGTTAATTGTGCTAACACACTTGTGCCTTGTTGCCCCATGCCCTTAATGATCAGTTGACTTGATTGCCCTCATCTGCCCCTCGTTGCCCCTAGTTCTGTGTAGCCATATCTGCAACCTGTTAGTCATTGTGATCAGTGTATTTAAGTGCCTGCCGTTGTTCTATTTGTTGGTTAGTTGCTACGGCATTCAAGTTATTTCGTGTTGCAGTGCTGTCTGGTTCTGTTTGGTCATTTTGTGTTGTAGTTTGCTCAGTGTGTTTAGGTTCCCCAATAAACCCCTATTGTTTCTTGGAGCCACCAGTAGATCACCAAGCAGCACGCTACTGTAACAATATATCTAATGACATATTAAGTTAATACGCATTGTACAGCGCCCTCCACAATTATTGGCACCCCTCGTAAAGATTTGTAAAAAGGGTTAAAAAAAATGCACCTTTTGGTGAAACAGCTTCATCTCACTTCATCAAGAAATTATTATTTTCAACAAAAATATGTGTGCCCCCGGATATTATGGCGAACATAATGTCATTGAAGCATGTTTCCCATGTGAATTGTACATCCTTGAGTTGATCAGAGTGTGCAAGAACATTCAAGCTGTAATCCTTGACTTCCTGATTAACTGGGATACAAACAGGAGGTGACACAGAGGCCAAATTCCTTTAGTCATCCATCAACATGTGAGTGATAAGAGACACACAGACCAAATGAGGGAGAAGTGTGCCGAACTTCATAAGTCAGGGAATGAGTACGAAAAATAGCTACCTGCATGAAAATGCCCATTTCTACTGCTAGGGAAATAATAAAAAAAAGTGGACAACAACTGGAACTGTTACAAACCCGCCTGGAAGAGGACCCAAGTTTATTGTTCCCCCACGTACAATACGGAGGATCATAAGAGAGGCAAAAAATCCCCAAGGATCATGATTGGTGAATTTCAAGACAAAGTAAAATCCTGGGGTTACCACGTCTCGGAAAAAAAAAAGAAACATCTGACGCCACTTTCACGTTAACAGATTATTTGGAAGGTACACCAGAAAGAAGCCTTTTCTCTCAGTTACCCACAAACAAAAGCACCAGGAGCGTGTGAAACGCTACTACAATTTTAACTGGAACCAAATTCAATGGTCTGGTGAAACAAAAATGTAACTTTTTGTCAATAAGTATTCAAGGTGTGTTTGGTGTAAAATGAAGGATGGCTATAATGGAAAGAGCCTTATCCCAACTGTAAAATATGGTGGAGGTTCTGTGATGTCGTGGGGCTGTTTTTCCTGCAAAGGCCCTGGAAACCTCGTTAGGTTACATGTCATTATGGACGCCATGAAACACCAGGACATTTTAAATCAAAATTTATCCGTCTCTGTCAAGAAACTAAAATTGCGCCGTCACTGGATCTTCCAGCAGGACCATTACCCTAAGCACGTGTCCAACTCAACACAAAAATAGTTAGCTGGCCATAGAATCAACCTTCTGCCATGGCCATCTCTGTCCCCTGACCTGAGCCCCACTGAAATCCTGTGGACTGAGCTGAAGAGGAGAGTGCATAAGTGAGGGCCCAGCACCCTGGGTGATCTGGAGAGATTCTGTACAGAGGAATGGACTCAGTTGCCCTGATCTGTATTTGCCAACCTTATTAAATGTTATAGGAGACTCAGTGCTGTTATACAGGCAAAGGTACGTTATACAAAGTATTATATCCAGGGGTGCCAATAATCGTGACACGTGTTTTTGTAGAAAATAATTATTTCTTGATGAGGGATTTGTTTTTATTTCAATAAATTTATTTTAATGAAAGGCTGGATATTTGTCATTTTTCTCGGTATAACATAAAACTACTTCACCAAAAGGTGGGTTTTTTTCTAACCCTTTTTACAAATCTTTACAAGGGGTGCCAATAATTGTGGAGGGTGCCGTATATGTATTTCGAGTATCTTATAAAGAGGTTATATGATTTGGGTAAAACACTGTCAGGTGTTATTTTAAAAAAAACTTTTCCGTATGGGGAGGCTGACAGTCATCGTGTTCATCAACAAATTAAGGAACAATCTGCGTGAACTTTCAGTTCCAACATGCTGATGTCTGTATCCGCGCTGCACTTTTCCTGTACGCACACAGGCGCTATGCATCTGACTTAAAAAGACAGATCGGACAAAAACGATCTCTGCGGCCTGAGAGATTAATTCAGAGTAGGTATGATGTGCTGATATCTTGCAACATCTGCCGTCGAATGAACCCCTCCATGAAGAAGCAGCACAATAGTCACTGACCCCGCCACCTGTTCCAGAGAACATGCTAGAAAAAAACCCATAAACACCACAGACGGCCGCCATATTACTGGCTACTTCATGAGAGCAGCCTTCAAGGTTAAAGAGGGACTGGGGCTGAATGAGCCCCCCCCCCCCCCCCACACACACACACACACACACACACACCAACCTCCCACATGGTCATTAGCAAGCTGGAGCAGGACAGGATCTACTGTTGTTTCAGTACAGGTTATGTATATTTATGCACTCCTTTGCAGTAATTTGCACTAAGCTGATAGTGTAGTTTTTCTGGAGTTTGCATGTCTTCCCTTTGCATGTCAGTCTCCTTCAGTCCAAAAACACACAGTGCCCTCGACGACGGGCATCCAGGTGCTCCCTTGTCTCATACCTTGAGCTTCTTGGGGTAAATACAGACTCTGTGAGACCCTGTACTGGATGCTGATGTGAAAATCAGATGGATGGCGTTATGTGCCTCTGAAAGTTTACCCTCCTTGTCCTTGATCGGAAGGTTGTTGGGTCAAATCCTGTGGTGTCACTGTTGAGCCCTTGAGGAAGAGCCCTAACCTCAATTTCTCCCTGCTCTCTGATACTTGTGCATACCCTGCTTTGGATGTCTGCTGGATGGATTGTGTTACACAATCCACTTAATTTACAGCATTTTGTTTACATCTGCTACTGTGTGTGATGTCAGGACCAGGAAATGCGGCGGGGGAATTACAGAATTACATGTACACAATCATGTGGTTGTTGAATAAGGTTATAACATCTGGTTGGATCCTAACAGAAATTCAGTCCTTCCGCTGTATTCTTTAATTTTTCTTTTATTTTGTTTTAGATAGAAGCAGCCAATCAGGAATCAGCATGAAGTGTATGAGAAAAAACACTTGTAACAGCAAACAGCAGTCCGTCACAATCACACGGGTCGCCACTTCAGCCATTCAGTATTTGCTCCAAAAAAAAAAAAACACACACACAGGGGTCCAGGTCCGACCCCCCCCCGTCTTCAGAATGCTGAGACAATGAACACCGTCCCTGCCAAGCTGTGCCATCCTCTGTATTCTTTTTAAAAACCTGGAAACACAAAGCCCGCTACACCTCATTAACCTAACCTCGTTACAATGTGGAAATTGCCAGTTATGTAACATAAACATTTCTATTTGTCCTGCATTTTTCCCCCAGATAAGTAAATTCAGTTAGTAAATGTCATTAATGCAATTCTGCCTGTTTCTGTATGTGCTTTAGCGATATTTCCCAGCAGGATTACCTGTCACCTTCGTATCCATTCAATTCATGAAATTTAAACTAAAGTGAACATTCATTCATAAATTTTCCAAATGCTTATCCAGTACAGGGTCACATGGAGTCAGGTGTCACAGAGCGTAATGCAGGGATCACAGTGGGCAGGACGCCAGCATGTTGCTAGACACACATATGCACACAATGTGGACAGTTTATAGACGCATACCTGAATGCTTTTTGAACAGATGGAAGAAGCTGTGCAGAGGAAAGACAGTGTGTGTGTGTAGAGGAGAACATGCAAACTGGGGTGGTGAGGGGCAGGGGGAGGGGGCAACAGTGCCACCCACTGAGCCAATATGTCGCCCTTAACCATGAATGTTTATCACGTAATATGGAATATTAATAAAAACAAGAAACTCCTACCTTCAGCTGGTCATATATGCCACATGGATGGTCACAGTTATTTTCCCAAATATTGGTACTAGAATAATGAATATAATTTAACAATAGATTAAATACTATTTTTACATTAAATATTGTGTGCATTTTTACATTTATGCCATTGACAAATATACTTTGAGAGGAATTGAGACAAATTTAGTAATCTATTTTCAAGGTACGTTAAGGTACTTTGAGAGCCAAACGGGAGTGATAAAGTCTGCAGGTTCCTGAAGAGGTTTACTGTTTACATCTAGTTGAGCTTCAATTACTGTTAACAAAAAAGCCTGACAGAAGAAGAGATGCAATTGCTGTGCTGGTTTGTATCCAGGAAAAATGCTAAATTCTCCTAGAAGCTGATTCTTGAGAAGCTCATTAATGTTGATATATTACTGTTCTTTTTCTCTGGCTGCACACAATATATACATCAAATTTTCGGGTGTGATGTCTGGCAGGGTTCTTCAGGTATTACCTACTTACACCAGCTTTTGCACATAAGCACATAGATAATTCTTTATTTCCTAATTTTCACCACATACTTGCAGAAGTACCTATACTTTAAAAGAGCTAATCTAATCATGCTTGATGGTGTGCTGTAATGATGTGTTTCCAGTTGTTAAAAACTAATGAGATTTTATTACATGCTCGCATCTAAATCTTGTTAAAATTATGACCTGCGCTACGATATACTGGAAACCTTTCACGGATGCACTTTTGGGACTTCCCCAAACACCCCAGCGATGGGAGATGATCTCAGAGTCATTAACCTGCCAAGGACCTGCCCCCCTACCGCCCACCCCCAATGCCACTCAGGCTGACCCTAGCTCCTAGACGACTGCGCTGAAGGCCCATCTCGTCACCCTTCATTCCAGCCCTCAAAGGCCCCATTTACCCTGTCCATGTGAATGCATTTCTATTGCTTTATTGATTACTTAATATCCACAAAAGTGACAAGGGTGAAGAAAAAAAAATATTCTCACAGATACTAGAGAGTTCAACTCCCTGAAACGCTAAGGAGTGATTACCGTGCTAATCTTGAACCACAGATTTCGGCAGGGGCAGAAATCTGAGGATTTCACGGAATCAGCTACCAAATACCGCGTGTGGTGAATACCCAACTCAGTGCTGCTAAAGCTAACGCCATTTGATGGGTATTAAATAAACTGGGGTTTGAGCTCAACACAGAGAATAAGATTCGGTATAAAAACTGAGCGGTGTTTGAGCCAGAGAGTTCAGGTCCAATGGCAGTTTTCAACACCAAAGCAACATGGGAATTTAGCCATCAATGTCAATACTGCATGGAGTGTCAAGCGATGATATTACTGCAAAACAGTGAGCAGCATATGTGAAAACAGTAGGTGACTGAAGCTTATCTTCAATTTGTCCGTGACGCGACTCTTGGCACCAAAACCTCTCTTAATCCGTAACACCCAGTGCGAGAGAGGAAGCACACTGAGCCACATGACTAACAGCACGTGAAACGTGCAAATCCCACACTTCCCATGCTAGTATTCGTCACACAGGAATTACAGTGGCTCACAAAGAAAATAAGTATATATGTGTGTGTTGTCTCCATATCTCCATGCGACGGAGCCATAACATCTCCACGAGCGCTTTACAAAAGCCCCCTTTTTCACCCTGTGGATTCCCAACACAGAACAATCACAGAAACCTCACTTCTATTCATTTTTATCTTTTCATACCTATTCCGTCTATCGGCTCCGTATAAACCATGCACACAAAGTCTCTACTGTTTACTGTGTGCTCCGCCAGACAATTTGGACCAGTCGCCGCAGGGAAATCTTTTAAAAAAAACAAACTGTTCAAGGTCCTGGGCCCTATTTATTCCTGTGGCAGTCAATTGGGTACCACGGCGAGGAAATATCCCTTGAGGGGATCCTGTGTAGCTGGAAGTGTTTAGAATGACCATGACAAGATTATAAGGTTTTCTATAAATGTGGTGTACTGCAGAGCAAATAAAATTTGGCTTAATTTGAAATCTGCCGAGTTTTCAATGATAAATAAGACAGACGCAGGGGAGAGTGACAAACTAGCTACAAACCAGCACTCCTGTTAAGCGCCTTGAAAACTCCAACAAATAAAAGAGAACTCTTACGACATCTACTTTTCCAGGTCTGTTTTTCAATAACTTACTCCACAAATGAGTGCAGCTACTGCAATAAAGCACCGTGAGGTATGTGGCTCTACTTATTATGTAGCCTAATATGGGAAATGGGGTGAGCAGTAATACAGCCTTTATACGTTTAGAATGAGGTTTCATTTAATGGAAGCAGTATCTGAACACACAGAGCATGCAGTCAGTTTGAGTAATGATGACGGTTCGGGCAGGAACGATCGGCTCTCGGCATCCTGCGCACGAGTATAGAGCAGCGAGTGTGCGAGGCTAATAACATACGCTAATAACATACGCTAATAACATACGCTAATAACATACGCTAATAACACACCGAATCTTCTCAAGCATGATTTGCAGCTCTCGCCCAAGACATGCCTTTGAAAGATTGTTCCAGAATAGTAGAGTCAGATTTGAGGCTCTCATAGTCATATCCAGCAGGGCCCATGGGCTTAAGGTACAGGCCCTGAAACGGCAGCAGGCCCTGAAACGGCAGCAGGCCCTGAAACGGCAGCAGGCCCTGAAATGGCAGCAGGCCCGGAAACGGCAGTGGACGTTCATTTGCTTTGTATCATTTTCAAAGAGACAGGGAGTTGAGGTATAACCAGACCGTGGAGTCTCCCTCGAAAAGAGGGATGTCTCTCTGGGCCGGGTTCAGTCTCACCCTGAATCTCCAGGGTTTTTGTTTAATATTTCACTCCACATTTCACCCCCTATTCATCACCATGTCCAATTCTGTGTCAGAAATAACATAGCCACTGGTAAAGACTTTATTTTGCTGCTAAAGGTCTTGAAAGATACTGGATATTTTGAAAAAATAACACTTGTGCTGTTTTACTGATAACTTAATATTCACAAAAATGACAAGAGCAGAGGGGGAAAAAAAATGCAACTTCCACACAGATACAGAATTCGACTAACTGCAATGCTAAGGAGTGATTACTATGCGCATCTTTCAGCACGGATTTAGATAGGAGCTAGAAAGGAGCTTGAGGGAGTAACTGAAGTGGATAGTCAGCAATTAAGCAGAAAAACCCCAAAAGTGGCACCGCTATGCGTGACTTTTTCTGAACGCTGTTCATCTGAAGCCTCCCTGCTCTAAATAGCACCGGCACGTGTCAGGCCTGAAGCTCATTCCGGGTTATGAATGTGTGCAACACAAGCCTTGCAGATAGCGTCAGATAAACAGGAAATCACTTAAATCACGAAGGACAAAGAAGCCAAGCGCCGGACACTTCCCACCGGGTAATTTTACGGAAAGTACTAACAACTGTGAAGAGATCTCGAATATCGTATAGCTGTAAGACTGTGGTCGACTGTAAGACTGTGCTTAAGACTCAAACAGCCAGTAAAAGTTCATACAATCTGTTAAGTAAGTGAAAATGGATGAGGGTATTTGCACAAATAGGAGCTTTCCATGAATATCGTTCATCCAAAGCAGAACATCCATTCAACTTCCAACGATGTGCCCTGGATTGGCTGGGGGAGAGAGTAGAGTCTTTAACAGGCAAATAGGGCAAAAGGGGCACCCAGGATGCCAGTCGACTGCAGGGCAAACACATTCACACACTGGAGGGTATTTAAAAACACCGGCAGAACATGCAAAGGCCGCAGAGAGTGGTGAGGACATCAAGCCACCGATCCTGAGCCACCATGTCACCTCCAGCAAAACACATTTGTGGGCTTATTCGCTAAATGATAAAGGAACATATCACAGAACTACAAATGACAAACAACCTATCAATTACACAAAATAATATCTTCCCCCATTTGTTAGACACTCTGTTTCAAATTGGTTATCAGATTATCCGTTACAAAGCATAACTTCTCACTGCCACTTTCTGGGTTTTGTTTGTTCGTTTCATTTTTCGCAATCCAATAAATCACCATTGTATTAAAGATCAAAAGGATCTGCTGGGTAGATTTGATCAACTTTTGGACTCAGGGGCAAACAATAAGTACTTTTCTGAGACTAATCCTTCTCTGGGAAAAACGAAGATGGCGGGTGTGTTAGGAGCGTGTGGCAGAGGTGCATATTCCTACACAAAGCTGGAGAAACAAAAAACACTAAAACCACATTAATCTATTCACTCCCAGCCATAAACCATAATGGTGGAGTAATACTCTATGACAAATTTAATTCCGTAAAGATCAATGTAAAAAGTATTAAAAATGGGTAGAAAACTGCTAAGCATTGCCATTGGATCACCAACAGCCGCTAAGAACAAATCATCTGCTAACCAAGAAAAGAGTTCATGGCCAGATTTCATTATGGGCAAATTTGGTTTAATTTTTTAATACTGGTATGTGCACATCACATTCACTTACAGTCCGGCTGCCTGAGCGGCCCGGCCGTCCATTCATGGTACAAAGGGTGTAATGACTGTTACAATAACTCCTAGACAACATGAGACAGAGACGTCGAGTAAAGTTTGCTTTGAATTGGTGACTGTGGGGGGCAGTGCACACCCATTTTATTTTCAGATTATGTATTTATATATTTTTTTACAGTACTGTATTACTAATTATAGGTGTGCATGTGTGCGTGACTGGTGTGTGAGTGTGCCCTGCGATGGGCTGGCCCCCCGTCCAGGGTTGTTCCCTGCCTCGTGCCTGTTGCTCCCGGGATAGGCTCCGGACCCCCCCGCGACCCAGTGGGATAAGCGGTTTGGAGAATGGATGGATGGATGGATGTATTACTAATTACACTCTGTACTTTCCATATACATAGTAGCAAATAAAAGGGCGTCCCCTTGGCTTGGTTCCGCCGCTCAGGTCCTCAGTGACGTGATCCCAAAATTTGGATCACCCTCTGGGAAATGCGCCTCCTTCAGGAGTCCCTGAACATCCATCAAACCAGTGGCACCCAAGGATTCTCCAAACATAGATATTACTAAAGGGGTCCAGTCATCGTCTCAGGTCACTGGATAGAGTCCATGTCTCGCAGACGTACAGAAAAACAGGGAGCACTCCAAAGATTTGGATCTTCATTCATCCACAGCAGAAATTCATTTAAGACAAAAAAGAAACTTCAACAGAAGATTCATTCAACTTCCAAAAAAATGTACCATCTTAGAAAGATACCAGGAGCGCCACACACCCCTTTCCATGACCCCCCATGCTCTTGCAATCTGTCTGCTGAAATTATAGGAAGAGTCACCAGAGACATGGATGTCACTGCCGAGGTAAGTGAACTTCCTGATGTGCTCCACATCCTCTCTGCAGACAGACACACTGCTGATGGCGCTGCCCAAGAGGTCATCAAAGGCCTGGATCTTGGTTTTTATCCAGGACACTCACAAGCCCAGACACTCAGACTCCTCGCTCAATCCCTTGAGAGCCCCGGTCAGAGCCTCCACTGACTCCGTGAAGATCACAGGATTGTGGGCAAAGTCAAGATTAGTGAACCTTTCTTTACCAATGAATGGCCCACAGCTTCTGGACCCCGCAGCCCTGCCCAGCACTGAGTCCATGCAAGCATTGAACAGAATAGCAGCAAGAACACACCCCTGGCAAACCCCAGAATCAACTGGGAAGAACGCAGAGGTTCTCCCTCTAATATGCACAGCACTCACAGTACCAGTGTACAGGTCGGCCATGACAGCCAGCAACTTCGGTTGGGGATCCGTCTCACGATGTCCCACAGGGCAGCATGATCAACCGAGTCAAACGCTTTTACAAAAATCAACAAAAGCTGCAGAGAGACTGCATTGGCTGGTTCAAACAAAACCTTGGTCTGCATTTTTGCTTTCTAGACCTGAACTATCCACCTCTGACGATAATGAAAGTGAAATTAAAAACAAAGAAAGCAAAGCAATCAGTCCTATAACCCTGATCTCTGGCCTCGATTGGTCCCCTACTAACATTGTCACTTCAGTTAAAACAAACAGACTCCATAGTAACACAGAGCCATTTGCTGGGAGGAAAGTTGGGCCGGCTCTGCTTGATTCTCCCTGCTGATGCCACCTGATGACAGTCCTCTGTCACAATAAGCTGGCAGAAATAAGTGGATCCTGAGTAGCTATGTGTCAAATAACAGGAAGAGTGTTGTCACTCAGTTCAGAGTTAGGGACTTTAATCCTACATGAAAAGCTGTCACCCAAATATTGCTGAGCAAGAGCTTAATGGTTAATGCTTGCCCTAAGAAAAGAAAGTGCTACCGTTGTATGGAAGACCAGGGCAGAAACTGAATAGATAGGAGAATTACCCAAACTGTACCCTTCCCCCTGAGTCCCCATCCACAGCGATGTCTCCCAACCTAGTCCTCAGGGGCCCACGGGCAATCTACGTTTTTGCTCCCAACCAGGAGGGAACTGGGAGGGAGCAAAAATGTAGTCTGTCTGGCAGGGAGGGAGCAAAAAAATGGACCATCTGTGAGTCCATGAGCACCTGGTTGGGAAACACTGCTAAACAGTCATAGCACTTTTGGGAAAACCCATAAGCTCTTTAGTTCAAAGGCTCAATTTATGAAATGAATAAAGTCTGCTGAATAAAAACATCTTGAACATTTAATTTCATATTAACATCTGACCTTCCATGTATGTGAAAACAGAGCAGAAAAGTGAAAGCTGTACTTGTACTGACCATCTGTAATTCAGTATCAAAAGCCACACTTCATCCACTATGAGCCGCTCATTCTATTCCATCTTCCTTTTATGCACACTGTACCAATGGGCATGACAGCCACATAAAACAACGATACCTGTAGCCAGAATACCGGGAGAGAAAACAGAGTCTGTACATGCAATCATGCCACCATTTTCCATTTAAGAGCCAAAATGTCCACACTGTCAGCAAAGCACACACACAAACAGGATATGATGGCATGTCTTTCCAGGACCATATGTAGAACATTTTTGTAAACTTTAGCAGCATGACTGGATAATAGAATTTCTTTTTAAATATTAAAACCAAGGTGTCGATTTGGGTCTGGATGATACCTACCCTACCAGTAATGTGTGGGTACCGTGTGTGTGGATGGGGGGGGGGGGGGGGGGGGGGGGCGGTGTGGGGTGGACGGGGGGTGTGTCCCACAAGAA
>JABFEA020000038.1:11173698-11188355 GCA_019775915.2 Cyphomyrus plagiostoma
AACGCTATTTCACTAAGCAATACTGATTATTGCGATCAGAGTATTTTTTAATGCTTTAAATGCCTTAGTCTTATACGTTTGACCTGCATGTTGCTTTGCTTCCGATATGTAATTTTAATATCTATGCATTTCGTCTCTGTTTTATGCACTTTAAAAACACAACACGTGTGATCGCCTTTCTCCGCTAAACGCTAAGAAGAATGCGCCTCTCGCTCGAGCCATAAAATGCAAAATACCGACCACTAGGTAAAATATTTTAAAAATACGAACGATATAACCCGCCGTAACAACGGGTTGTGAGACACAAAGGCTTAATGAAAGAATACATTGTAGCCCGGGATGATGACAAACGCGGCTGCCGCAAAGTCCTACGCTTGAAGTATGACTCCAATAGAGGACACGTATAAGGCTTGGGAAAAAGGATCAGATCAGAGTGTTTCAAACACCCATTAAGAACCTGCTAATGGGGAACAATAAATGCTCTGCTCACCTGAGAAGAAATTAAGTAATTAAATAGGCTACAGAGGAGACCTTTAACCAGAATCTTCCGTGGCAAGTGCTTTAAATGTTTGCATGCATTTCGCTTTACCCACATACCCGCTGCTCCACGAATGAAATGATATATTAATAGGAAGATAAATATACTTGCAAGTTCCGATGTCTTCATCCCGCTGCTGATGTTACAGCAGATCCCCAGTCGGCATCTGCGGCCAAGAGGCTATCTGTCTCTAGTGAAGGCGAAAGCGGAGCGGACGGCAGCGGCTTTAGTCTGACAAGATACCCGCCCAATCGGAGGCTCAGAGAGCGCAGTTACGGCCAATCCTCCCGACAGAAAGCCAGCCTGTGCAGCATGGTAGATTGTCCTTAAAAACGTGTCATTTTTTTTCTCACCTAGTTTACTTGCAGAAATTCTGCGCTCCACACTTCAGATACTTCAGTACGTTCAAAGTGATAGGAGGTTCTATTGGGCTATTTTTATACGTCTTGTGTGCTTTTCTGCAACTAGGTTATACGTGTGATAGTAATAATATTAACAACATCAACAACAATAATAATATAGTTAGAAATATTTAAGGGTTGCGTGTGTTATAGAAATCTATAACAAAACGTTATCTAATCTGTGTCTATAAAATGATATTCAGAAATCAAATTAAACAACCCTTTGTTGTAAATATACTACATAATGTAACTGAATACCAATATCTTAGTATTTTTAAAGGTAAAATCGCAACACAATCCAAAATGATACTTTCCCGTTTGAAATGCCGAGTAAATTGTATTTCGTTCCGCTTTTTAGTGGACTTGTAGGGGTGCGCAATTCAGAATAATGTTTCCAAATAAAGTCTTATGGACTGTGTACATAAAAGGATAGGAATGATGTGTGCTTTTATAACCCATTGATTTTCACTGATTGACATTGAAAGTTGTTCTGGTGTGTAGTACAGTCGCGCGAATTGGGATCGAGACAACGGGGATCCATTGGCATTTTATGGATTCCGATTTATCTTCCGACCTGTTAGCTTTAATATTTGACATATTTTTTTTCGCAGACGAATGCAAGAGTGACGTAATACGGCGATAAGAGAAGAAAAGACCGCAGTTCTATTTAAAATAAGTGAGCTATATTGGAATTACGCTGTGACAAATAAAGATAATGCATTTGTACGGTAAGAGGATACGGAATCCTGTCCAAAGAGACGCGTGTATACAGTCACTGGCCATCTTATTAGGTGCACGTTGCTAGTCTGGGTTGAACCCCCTTTTGCTTTCAGAACTGCTTTATATTAACTATTCTTGGCATAGATTCAACAAGGTGATTTGTCGGCTGTACATTAGTCATGGGAATCTCCCATAATCACTACATCTCATAGGTGCTCTATTGGACTGAGATCTGGTGACTGTGGAAACCAGTTGAATATAGAAAACTCATGTGAGGTTTGAATAAAGAATATAGGTGTACATAATTGAATACCGTTAAGTCATATGCGTTATACTGCTGGAGGTAGCCATTAAAAGCTAAGTAAACTGTACTCATAAAACGCTGGACGTGGTCAGCAACAATACTCTGGTGGGCTGTGGCATTTCCACAGTGGTCAACTGCTACTAAAGGACCAAAAGTGTGCCAAAGAAATATCCCCCACACACTTACACCAACAGCAACGGCCTGAATTGTTGATGCAAGGCTGGTGCCAAATTCCAAACAGCCATCTGAATGTCGCAGCAGAAATCAAGAATCATCTGATCAGGCAACTTTTTTTTTCTCATTTCCTCCATTGTCCAGTTTTGGTGAACCCTCAGTTTCATGATCCCGGTTGACAAGAGTAGCACCTGGTGTGGTTTGCTACAGCTGTAGCCTATCTGCTTTGAGGCTCGATGTGTTGTGCATTCAGAGATGCTCTTCTGCATATCTTGGTTGTAACAAGTTGTTCTTTCGAATACTGTTGTCTTTCTATCAGCTTAAACCAGTCTGGCCATTCTTTGTTATGGCAGGGCATGGCAAAAGAAAGAGGAACAATCCATGGATCGGCCCGCCACGAACAAAACACTTTATTAAACTTAAAATAGAACACAAAGGGGGCATCATAAATTAAAAGAACCACAAGGAGTCAAAACCAGAACAGAGTACAAGATTAATTGCAATGAAAACAAACACTAATCAGGGAACCAGAGCAGAACTGGGAGAAAAACGCACAGTAACAACTATAGCTACTAACTTGCAGTAACTTCTACAGTGACAGACTAAAGGACAGAAGGAGGACAGGCAGTTAAATCTACACTGGCAACAAGGGCTAACAATGGGCAGGTGTAGAATATAACCAAAATCAATCAGAACAGGCACAGGGACACCAGACCACAGGTTGAATAAGTCACCACTAACAAGCACTGGAATTAGGAAACATTAACAAACACTGAAAGCTAACAACACTAGGAGAGAATGGGAACAAAAGTTGAGGGAGAACAATAATTAAACAAAGCACAAGCAGGGTAGATCAAAAACAGGGACACAAAAACGAGACGTAGAAAAATACCAAACATTAAGGATAAAATAAAAGCAATATACATTAAACAAAAGGTGAGGCCGGCCAGCGCAAACTCATGACTGGAGAGTTTCCGGCTCTGAACCACACACACTCGACCCACTGAGCTACGCAGCAGCCGAGGGAGTGGGGAAACACACTAGGGACTGAGGGGCTACAAGACAGAGAGGGGGTAGATGGCCAGTGACACCTTTTGGCCAAATGGGGACAGGGTCATACGGGCACCACTCTGACAATTCTCCTCTAATCTTTGCCATCAAATATTCAGGGAACTGCCGCTCACTAGATGTTTTTCCTTATTCACCCCATTCTCTGTAAACCCTAGAGATTGTTATGCATGAAAATCCCAGTAGATACTCAGTTCCTGAAATACTCATACCAGCCCGTCTGGCACCAAAACCCTGCCACACTGAAAGTCACATAAATCACCTTTTTCTCCCATTCTGATGTTTGATGTGAACATTACCTGAAGCCTGTATCTCCTGACATATGGTTGTCTGACATATGATTGGTTGATTAGATATTTGCTTCAACGAGCAATGGAACAGGTGTACCTAATAAAGTGGCCAGTTATCAGGTCAGTGGCATAGGTACCACTAATAAGAACACTGCACTACATGATAACTGTTTGTGTTTGCATCTGGTGGGGAGGCGGGGGGGTGGGGTGCTATATTGAAGTTAGGTGCAGTTTCAGTTTCCATGAGGGTCTCTTCTGCGATGTGTTGGCGACTGCCCAGGGTTGGTTCCTGCCTGCGCCCATTGTTCCCGGGATGGGCTCTGCCCCCCCTGCGACTCCAGTTTGGATTAGGTGGTTTCAAAAAATGGATGGATGAATGGATGGATGGATGGAATCTGCAACAAAATTTGGCTCTACTGCAGCCATAGTAACAGGCAGAAGAAATTGCAGTTATGCCTTAGCTTAACTCATACACATTTTACGATTCATTAGCACCAGGATGCCACGGTTAAGAACAGGGCATTTAAATGTTTCTGTGCACTAATAATTGCGTGTCTTTATTTTCTTTTCCGGCACTGTGTCATGTTTTAACACACAGCAGGCGAAGACTGGAGGTTGGGAAGTTCTAGAGTTTTCCTGATGGCCGGTCTTGTGTTGGCCGGTGTTGTGAGGGCCAGTCTAGCCAGAGACACCCAACCTGTCAGTTGATCTCTGCGTCTTTCTAGGGCGATTGCAGGAGACGATTAAAGGATAATGGGAAACCTGTTTCATTGGGAATGACAAAATATAGCAAGGAGGAGTCCCCTGGCCAGCAGCAAATTCCCAGGCTGCTTTTGTTGCCAGTTGCACTACACAGAGGAAGCAATGCAATATATTGATCCCCAGAGGGAAGTTATGAATGTGAGTAATCCTGGAAAGTACTCCAGCTTATATACACTGTTTCTGGTTTGTTGGAGGATATTAGGAGCAAATTCACTTGCCAAAACCAGATATCTACACATTTATTTAGACTGATGTTATAAGTCAGAAGCAGGGCTGGCCCTCTACCTTTTCATCAGCCCTAGGGGGGCTTTACCTGGGAACCCCCCCCCCCCCCCCAAGAAAACTAAGGATCGTTGTGCTTCGGCCACGACACAGTAATTCAGGGGCCCTGAGTGCCAGCTTATCCTGCCTATAGCTACAACCAGCCTCAGTCAGGAGGCTGTGTCTTTAAAAAATGTAAAGCATTTTCACTCAGATATAGCTGTATACTCTATAAGCCACCGGGAAACCATTTCTATAAAAGTAACAGCATTATTAACGTTAATCCCCTATGAAGAAAGCGGAGGAGAGGACTCAGAATGAATCTGTATTTGAAAAGCATTTCCTTTGTAGTAATATTAGTAAGAGTATTTTGCATGGAGACACTAGACATTAAGCTATGGAGATTTAATCATTCATTCATTCATTCATTCATTCATTACCTCCTGAAAAACCCAATAGCTGATGATCAAAATTTCTACATTACCCCACCCAACTGGGGGAGACTTACTGCAAATTCTCCTTCACCCCCCCTTCTGTGTACAATGGTTTCATCTGTAGCTCCAAGCTTGAGTGTCCCAGTATTATATTAATCACAATAACCTTGTCCATGCTTTATACAAGGTAACTCATGTACAGAAACGTGCACCAAGCTTCATCGCACATGCATGCTAAATGTGGCTTCTCTGCAGGCTCTCAGCCTATTGGTGCTGAATGAACGTTATTCAAATATTAATATTTCTGAGAAAATCTAGGAAATGGAAGAATAACACTGGTCGTATAATCTTAGTTACAGGACATCCATAATTTGAATCGCCTGAGGGTGGAATATCGGTAATGGTTTAATAGGAAAGGTTAAGTTATTGTCAAGCACAATCTTCAGTTAGCAAAACTGAAGTCATTAAAAACCTGCAATAATTAGATAACCTGTACTCTGCAGAGACACCAAGTGGCAAAATCTTAGAAAACGAGATAAGATTACATAGTTTCCCTTGAAAGTCACCAATGATACTTAAAAGCAACTCGCTGGAAGACAAAGTCGTGCCAACTCATAATTTAATTTTCCCTTCACTCCGTTAATCAGTCATGTATGAATCCTTTTCACACCACTAGGCAAAGTGAAGGCGTCGAACTGTCCCGATAAAAGACCATCAGATGTCTTTGAAAAGTATAACTAAATAAAGTTTTAAATGTCAAAACTGTAGTAATACAATTTGGTATTGAAAAGACAGCATTTTATATCTGAAATCCTATAATATTATTATATTCCGCATTTTTTTAGAAGTGTAACTTTCCTAAAATGAATAGAGTGGGAATGTAATAATATTATATAATATTATATTCTGTTTCAATAAGAAGAAGACTAAGAAGATAATAATATTAAGTATAGCCTACCACATACTGTCAGACTTCATGGGCTACATTACAGTTTGAAAATTAATAAAAACCTATTTCATAAAATCAATCTCAGTAATTGCCCATGTCGTGTCAATGTAGACTATTTTAAACATCTACTAAAACATGGACTATTAAAAGTTGTGAGCAGTTATTTCATGGTAAACTTTAGAGGGGCACTAAAGCCATGCTTAATGATCCTCAGCACATTTAGATCCGCATAACAGAGGATGGATGAGCCCTTGACCTCTTCACAAGACCGAATAAACTAGGTGTGCTGAGGTGTAGGTTACAGTGCCCTTCAGAATTACTGTGACCTTTGATAAAAATAGCCTAATGAGGCTATGGAAAAAGATGTCTTCTTTGTTCAATAACTCAACCTCAAACTATGAGAGAAATCTAACCTTTCAATGAAATACATGTATTTAATAAAATCCTCACAAATAAAACTTTTTTTTTTCTCAGAACACACATGTCACAAGTACTGGCACCCTTAATAAAAACTAATTACCATGTATTCACACTCCTATTTTACCTTTACAAGCACACATAAAAATTTAGGAACCTTTAGTGATGCATGACTTCCTGTTCCATCGGGGAATAAATATGAGGTAACACACAGGCCAACCCCTCTAGCCATCCATCAACATGGGTATGACCAGAGAGTACACTACTGCGACAAGAAAACAAGTTCTTGACCTAAATAAACGGCTATTAAATAGCTGCATGCTTGAAAAAAAACCCTTTCCACTAGTCCAATAATTAAGAAGTTTGTCATGGAGCTGTGATGCATCTGCCTGCAATAGGATGCAAACCTATTTTGCCTCCACCTACTGTAAAGGAGGTAATTGGAGAATCTCTTCCACGGATCACAGTTTGACGACTGCAGCAGTGGCACCTAAAATGATGCTACCTCCAGCCAATAACCTATTTGGCAAACCTTCCAGAAGAAAGTCCCTGCTGATGTCAAACCACTAGCGTAAAGCACCCAGAGTCCCTAAACATTACTGTAATGTTGACTGGTGGTTTTGCTGACAACATACGTAAACAACGTGAAGAGCAGAACTGAATCCCCGCAGCAAATCATGGCGGTGGATCTGTGATGCTGTTTTTCTTCCAACAACCCTGGGAATTTTTTCAGGATGTAATCAAGGACCCAAACAGGTATCAGACTTTGGCTGCCTCTTAACCAGGAGGTTAGGACTGGGTTGGATCTTCCAGTAGCACAGTGGTCAAAAGCCTGCTTCCAAATCCACACAAAAACTTCACTGACCAAAGAATCAAGGTTTTAGCCATCCTAGTCCAATGAACTAAACCGTGCTGAAGACCGTTGGAACATGCTGAAGAGAAGAATCTACAAAGACTCTGAAGATTATGGATATCAATATATGAATGAGGGAATGAGCTCAGATAGTTTCAAATGTGTCACATTATAAAACTCAGTGTTCTTATCACAGCTAAGGCAGAGAATACAAAAAAAAAAAAATGAAATCTAAGAGTACCAGTAACCGTAACATAATGTTTTTGAGAAAAATTGATTTATGTGAGGATTTCTTTTCTTTGGATAAATTTACCTCAGTGAAAACCGAGAATTTTCTCATAATTTGAGCAAAATCTCAAGCTAACGAAGAATAAAGACTTTCTTTCACAGCCTTTACTCATTATTTTCAGAAGTGTGCAATTTTTGGGTGGCACAATAATCTTTTCATACAAACAAATAATACATGATAATTTGTATCATACCTCTATTCCCACTCGTTAAAAGTAATTTGTAATGCAAACATATGAGAGAAGACTCATGCAAACATGTCAAAAAAAGTTATTGTTTTATTGTGCATTTATCAATTAGCAGTAAAATATTCATAGACCTGTTCCAGAAAATGACAAATCTGTCAGATGAATAAAGCCAGAAAAATATTCAGGTATTTGCTGCTCAGAAGAAAATAAAATCATCTAAAACAAACACAGTTTTATTCATTTGGTAGAATTTGTATCACTACGCCTTAAATTTTCCATTTTTAAAATGCACACTGGGTGCTTAAAATCAAAAAGTTTTATAGCAAAGACATTCAGAAGTTAAGATCTGGAACACAGCATGTCATGAGAAAGCAATACAAATGAACTAGAGAACATTATGATGGATCATTGAATTAATTTAAGTGTTTCTCCATGGATGTGTGTGTAATATGAGTAGATGCTGATATAAGTACATCATTTATTTGACATGATATTAAGAAATTTGCATACAGAACTCTTAATCAAACATAACTCAGTGTTCAGTCACCATCACTGTCATCATAATACCGATTTCGTTTGATTTGTTCTTCCACAGACAGCATCTCTTGTTCGGTCTCCCCCATTTCCAAGTCTTTCTCCAAAATACCTCCAATATTTGCATCAAAGAAGTCAGGCTTTTCGTCCTTTTTCCATTCTCCTGTTGTACTGCATGCATTTTCACTTGGCATAATTCCAAAATGCAGAAGGTCATCTAACAAAGAAACAATAGGCGTTTCAGAAGGATCGCTGAACATGTCTTCCTTGAAATCAGATGGCAGACTGGAATTGTCACATCCCACACACATGTCTTCTTGCACAGATGTAGCATTCAAGTGGAGCATTTTCCCAGAGGAGACGTTTTCAGATTCAGTCCCATCTGTGAATATGTCTTTGGTAAACCGACCTTTTTCTGCATTCACACATTTGGCACCGGATGGGACAAAGGCATCTTGTTTTCTAGCAATCTGTAAACCATCATAGTTTTGGGTGTATTTCAAGTCATTTATGGATTCCTCTGAATGATCACGTGCATCTTTTCTGAGATACTCTGTGGCAGAGAACTGAGGCCTTGGAAAGAGTCCATTGTCATCAACTTCTGGGCAGAGTATTTTATTATCAAATGGCAGGTTGTTGCTGTTATTATTGTTGTTGTTGGAATTTACATTTATTTCCTCTTCTTGTGGCACATGATTATCAATTACTGTAACCTGCACAGCATTTTCTCCTTCTACATCATCCCCCTGTTCCTTCGTTTCTCTCTCTTCTAACTTTCCCCCAACACCATCCACACGTTCTTGACCATCTTGTAATCCTGCAGGTACATCACCACCATTTACAACTCCATCCATCTCACTTGCGTCTAACTTCTCAGCAACATCTGCAGGTCCTGCTGCCTCCAGAGAAGAAGACATGACCTCCACAGTGGGCAGCATCATCTCCTGCTTCAGCGGATTTTGCCCGTCTTTGTTCCCATGAGCCGCTTGGTTTTTGACTTCTTCTGAGGCCTTTAAGGATGACATCTTGGACTGTCTTTTATCTGTTGATGTGTCAGTGAAGGTCTGTACAGAGCTTTCTTCTGGAGGCCAGCTTGGCTTGACCAGCTTAACCTCTTCTTCAATGTTGAAAACTTTCTTTGGGGATTCAGTCTGTGGAGGCCATACAATAGACATTTTGTTGGTGTTCTTTTTGTTCTCATCAGAAGATTTATCCATATACTTTTCCTTGGTGTCTGTCATCTCCTTCTCTGATATGCTCATACTGCTCTGTACTATAGAGTCGCTTGGCCCGTCTTTCTCAGGGGAGGTATTTATTGTGACTTTTACATTTGAATTATTTTGGTTTTTAGAGTTCCATAACTCCTTATGGGGTTTCTGTCCAAATCCTTCATCATAATTTCCTTTGGACTTGAAAAGTTGTTTATAATGTGGCGTACAGAACATATGTCCATGGAGAGAGGCATAGTTTCCCAGACTGGAAAAGACCACAAAATTACTATAGTACGAACACAGTTAACATACATCAAAATGAAGATGCAATTCAATATTTTTCTGCCATTTTAAACACGTGTGCCTGCCCAGCATTACCTTAGTTTACCGCCACAGTGCTCACAGCGGAAGCAGGTTTTATGGAAGTTCTGCTTGTCCGCAATCAGAGACTCCATCGGGTAAACCCTCTTGCGACACACAGAACACAGCTCTGACTCTGGAACTCGAGTCTTCTAAAAATGAGATAAGGCATAGGAATATTCAGAAGCAAACACAAGAAGCGTTAATATTAATCATTTGAATGTTAATCGACATAATGCAACAATTCAGCGTGTTAATTCACTCTGTTAATGAAAATAATTACTCTGTGATTAAATACATAGGTAGCACTTAAATTTATATGTATGCATGCATAGAAGTAGCAGCCAGGAAGGTGGTTGGATGATGTGTGGAGTTGTCTAGCAATGTGTTACCTGAGGTTTTCAGTGAGCTTTATGATGTTCCTGATGCAATTTCCAAACCAAGACAAAATCAATGAAATTGCAAGGCTCATGGTAAAAGATGCCCAGTGACAGAAATGTTAGTTTGTAAGTATGGATGTAGGATTCCAATGCATTTGAACTTTTTTTAGTATTGTGCGAATTCTATGGTATTTAATTCGTGGTTTTAGAGGCATGTTTTCAAAAAAATACAAAGCACACACATAAAGTATTTGTATTATTTTTTAGATATTTTGTGCTGTTCCAGTATCAGGAGTTGAAGGATGGATGGATGATGGATGGATGATGGATGGATGATGGATGATGGATGGATGATGGATGCATAGCCTTTGTGTTGTACATTCATATTATAAACAGTGTCTGTTGTATTACACAAACCACAAACAGTTACCTGCAAATGAACATTCTGCAAATAAACCAAGTAAGGCGGCATCTCTTGAAAACAATGCCACAGACTGTCATCCTGCAGTGTGGCATGCTGTACCTTACAAATACTCCCTTTTCTCATTTCCAGGTAGACACAAAGATGCATTGTTGAGCCATTAGAGTGGAACGTAATTTAATACAAAAAAATTAATTTGCATATCACGGTCTATTTCAAAGTGAATAAAATTAGAAGTGGTTTTAATGTCCTTTTAATACCTAGACCTATTTTTCTCTTCATAAAGAGTGCTTTGATTTACTCTCATATATATTACCTTTAGTTTACTGGGTCTATTGCAAATGGTTGGCACAAATTCTGTATAACCTACATATTTATCAACAAAATATTTCTGCTCTCTCTTCTGCCTCCTGTTCAGAGCCATCTGGCCCAAACTCACTGTTCATCCACAGGGCTCAGACACCCGGCTTATAACAGCGTCTGAAAAATGGATTCACATGTAGGCCTAATCCAGCGTAAAGACACAGTCATCTGGGTCTGCACCTGCATCGGTCGGCCATCAGCATGCTGGCTTCCAGTGACTTGACTACACTGGATCGAGAACTCTTTATTAAGCAAACTAATTTTATTTTTGATTTGTACCTTGACAGAACTCACTTTTTCAAAGGGTTCAGGGAAAATGTTTCAGTTCTCCCAATACTAGCAATTTGTTTTTCTTTCTGTTCTGTGTTTGATTCACTCTGGAAAAATTACTATGCTGTCCAATGACTCTCTGGAGAAAAAAATGTGTTACACTGAATTATGTCCTGCTGTATCATCTGATGCAAATGAAATGTCACTCTGCGTTTCTTATTAAGCTGAACAGCCAGCTCCTGCCTCACACTGAAACTTGTAGCTGGCGATATTTACATAATCCTACCATACAGAACTTGTGTTTACTACAATGTGTACATGAATGAAAATCCTGCATAGTCTCAATGCAAAAAAATATGTCTTCCTTTTCCGTCACTGATAAGAAAACATCATGAATTCGTTGCACAACGCCCATGAAAGCTGAACATATTGCCAGTTATATTTAGAATCTTTGCTGAGAGATCACTGTGGTGAAGCGAAAAGAAGGAAGTAAGAAAAGAAAATGTATATAGGGGACAATTCAGACAATGAGCAGCGTAGCAGCTGTATGGGGGAAACTCAGGCCTTTGGGTTTGCCTCCTGCCCTCATTGGTGTGTAAGTGTGGAGCTTATATGTATGCATGGGATAATTTCCTCAAAACACAAAACCAGGAGTTCTTGTAAGTATTACATTGTGGTGACCAGATTTCTCCACAGTGTGATAAAAACTTTTTACCTTGTGGGGAACATTTGTTTGGTCCCCAGAGGGATAACCCATGAATGCAATCAAAAAATAGTTCTGTATTTTGTTTGGTTACATATGATTAAGGTTTGGACTGGGTATGGGTTACCATAGTTAGGATTAGAGATATGCTCATATAAATGAATGGAGAGTGCCCATAAAGAGTGTGTGTATGTGTGTGTGTGGATTAGGTTAATATTACATTGTGGGGACCGAATGTCCCCCACAATGTAATAAAAACCTGCTTTTTTGATGCTGTAGGGAGTATTTTTCAGGTCCCCACAAAGATCTGTGAATGCAGAGAAAAAAGAAAAAATGCCAAAAGGCTTATATTTGTCTACCTATGGTTAAGGTTAGGGCTGGGTAGGGGTTCAGGACATCATATTGTGATTAGAGTTTTCCCCATAGAAATGAATGAAGAGTCCCCACAAATGTATGATTACAAAGCTGTGTGTGTGTGTGCGTATCTGAGCACGCGCGCATGTGTGTGTACCATGCAATGAGTAAGAATCCCAACCATGCCGATTCATATCTTTGCGCCTTGGCCTTATCATAACCCTCCACTGCCTAAGTTCCTACAGAAAGTGAATGGATGAATTTAGGACATACATATAGGAAATGCTAGTTAGGACTGAACTGACATGTATACAAAATGCAAAAAAAAAAAACAACACACACACACCATGTTGGTTTTCAATGTCCTTCATGCTGCACAGCACAGATTACCAGTCACAATTGTTCCTTCCTGATGTGACACAATCTGTGAGGTGATCTCCTGTACGACACCAAGTCCTTCGAAGATGCCATCCCTCTCTGTCGATGCAGAGCCGACGTTCTCGTGGGAGGCATCTGCCAAGGGTTCTAACATGGTTGTCTTACATTTCGCAACATTTGCGTATGAGAGGGGGAGGTAGCAGGCCGCCAAGCTCTCTGAATGTTGGGAGACGGTTTCACTCTTGAATCTGCTTACGTCGTTGCCGAGATCATCAGTGCGTGAGAACAGCTCCCTAACACTCTTAGTCTCTGTAAAATCAGATGGTTGAGTTTGATCCTCCAGCACACGGTCCTCCATAAGAGATAAAGGTTTGGAATAACTTTGCATTTTGCAGGCATGTGTCTCCATGGGACTGTCTTTCATGACTTCATTCAGGTCGCTATCCACTTTATCCACACTTGTTTTTTCGCAATCTGTACATGAAGTTTCCTCAGTTATTTCAAAAAGACCTTTAATAGCTGTGATACTAACAACTGGCATTTCTTCCAAATCAAGGATCTTCTTGTCCTCTTCAGCAATCATATCTTCAGTATTACTTTCCAGTCCTTCCACCATAACAATAGCTTCTTTTCTAATGTGAGCATTTTCTCCTGGAGATTCAAATCTGTGGACAAGCTCTGACAGGTCAATGCAGGGGACCTCCTTCTTCTCCTCATCCATGCCATCTAGCTTGAGGTCCTCCAAGTAAGAGATATGGATGGAATCCTCGTGTGCATAGGTCCTTTTCACCTCAGCGCTTGGACTTTCTTCAAAGGGCACTTGATTTTCTTTCACTGACACAGTCTCCAGCAATGATTCTGACATTACTGAGACCTCTGCAGCAATGGCTTCTACTTCGGTATAATGATGGAGAGATGTTGGACACTCCACGATTTCAGTGTTCTTTTCAAGTATTTGTGCAGGCTTCTGATCCTCAAATGGAAGTGCTGCATTGGTCAGATTGACAGTGGGGTCCTTCATGTGAGATTGGTTTTCAGACTTATTGAAGGTCGGAGTTGATGTGGCCCTGTTCTTTTGAGTTATGGGTGATTCATATTTGTCTACTGGAGGGTTTGGGGAAAGAGGTGACTTGTTGATTACTGGAGAGGGCAGTGTCTGGGTGGAGTCAATTATCTGAGTGGATTCAGTGCTAATGTTAGCAGGTGATGGTGAATGCAAGGGTGAAGGATTTCCCCTGTACTCAGACTTTACTTGACTCTCTTCGATATTTCTGTGATCATGTGATGTCTTTTTCTCTTTTGTAACTTTCTTCTGAACTTCAGTTTTTGAGGACCTGGTGTTTATTTTAGATCCATTTGATGTAGCTTCAGAAGAAATTTCCTTGTCAGTTATGGATTTACTGGTATGTTGCTCAATCTTGGCAACAGTTTGCTCTGAATGTGTAAGCCTCGCTTCAACTAGATTTCTCACATAGGTGATGATCTCTGATACTTTTTGCACATTATTCTCAGCTGCAATTTCCTTAAACTGTCTTTTTTTCTCAGAGCCAAGCATACATTCAGGGAATTTAGCAAGCAACTCCTGGACCATTTCGGGATCAATTTTACCTGATGCTTCCTGAAGATCTTCGATATCAAGCAATATCTTCTGAATTTCTCCATGGCTTTCTAGGCCTCCCCTGCTAGCTGCTGAAATTATAGACTCCTCTTGTAATAACATGCTGGCTGTTTTCACTTGAATACTGCAGCATCCTTGCCCTGTTTGTTCCTTCACTTGTTTACTTGCCTTTTCTTTCTGAGACTTGACCTTCTTCTGTAGCTGAACTGTCCCCTGCAGTTGGAAACCGGGCTGAAGGTCATTTTCAGTGATGAATACTTCTTGTTGAACTTCATTGTGCATCTGCTGGACACTTTGTTGTGTCTGCACCACTATGATTTCTTCCTGGTCTGGAACGGTTCTCAAGCAATCCGTCATCTTCTCCTCCCTCACAGTGGTTTTTTCCTTCTTTGATTTATGTTTTTTCTTCTTCTGTATT
>JABFEA020000038.1:11188455-11229267 GCA_019775915.2 Cyphomyrus plagiostoma
TCAAGCAATCCGTCATCTTCTCCTCCCTCACAGTGGTTTTTTCCTTCTTTGATTTATGTTTTTTCTTCTTCTGTATTCCTGCTCTGCTGTCATTCCCAGTAGAAATCCTTTCGGCCTCTCTCTGTTTGTCCATGTTCTGTTCACTTTCCGTACATGTCCGTTCACTGCTTGTTTTCACTAAGCCAGTTTCACGCACATCACGTACTAGTAAACTATCCTCTTTTGTAGTCTGGTTTGTTTCGTCTTGTTTCGCCTGACTTTTCCCCTTCACTGCAGTTTGGTAATAACATTTGACAAACCGTTCACTTTCTGTGTTTGTTTGTTCATTGCTTTTTTTCACGACACTGGTTTCACGCACATCGCATGTTTTCCTATTCAGATTTGTTTCTTCGTGTTTCACTCGACTTTCCCCCTTTAATGCAGTTTGTTGATCTCCACTGGCAACCTGTTGGCTTTTTATGTTTGTCTGCCTAATGCTTGTTTTCACTACACTGGTTTCACACACATCACGGGCTAGTAAACTATCACCTTTCTTACTTTGAATTGTTTCTTCTTCTTTACCTTGACTTATCCTCTCTACTGCAGCTTGCTGATCTCTTTTGTTAGCTTTATTTTGCTGTTGAGTCTCTATTTCTTCAATATTGGAAACCAAGGAAATTTTAGGCTTTAAATTCTGAGTTACTTTTGGAATCATATTTCTCTGAGGGTGCTGCAGTACTTGCCCCAGGTCATATGAGGCAGGCCAATCATTTCCAGCCTTAATAGAAATGCTGCCTTCATTTGTAATGTTTTTCAAGCTATGGACAACATTTTCTTTAACAATAACACTTTCTGAGCCGGTATTCAACACGCTAGCAAGTTTCTGAACAGCAGTGGACATCACCATCTTGTTTGAAGACTGCAGTGCTTCGGGGGTAGAGTGAGATTTAACAGAAGAAACTGATGCAATCTGTTCTTTTAGGGAAGAAGTTTCATGCCTTGTAGGACACTTGGATATAGTTTGATATTGAACAGAAGCAGAGACACATTTGTTTTTAGAGTAACTGTCACATTTCAAAGATTCAAAAGGATTGTGTTTAACTGCAGAATTTGGATGCTTCGCTAAAGGGATCTTTGGCTGTGTTGATTGAACAGATGGATCAGGTGACACAGTGCCCAATGTGCCTTTAGTCACAGTCTCTTCCGCATTCGACAGAAAGCCCTCTGATTTAATTATCTCCTCCAATTGCTTTGAGTTTTTGTCATCAGCGATGACCCCTTGAAATGCACCACTGGAATTCTCATTAATAGCAGAAGACAAAATGAAGGGTGAGACTCCTGTCTTCTTCTCGTTTCCTTCTCTCTGTTTCCTGTACTTTTCCTCAGCAATCATCAGTGGAGTTTTAAATTTTCTCGTATAAGGTTTTTGTTCTGTGGATTGGAGCTCAGGACCAGGTGTGGGCAGTTTTACTGGTGGAATGAATGTCTTCTGTGGTAGACAAGGTAATTCCTGCATAGTCTTTTGCAGTGAGATACCAGCAGACTTCGGCAGGCCAGGCTTTGCATTTTTGAACGTAGAGAATGCTTCCATTGGTTCCTCGGTTATTTTTATGATCTTGGCAGGGAAATCACAAGCAGGCATAAATGCAAGTTCTCCCTGTGAAGGTGGGGGTGGTAAATAGTCATATCCTGCCATTGCTGCTGGAGGAGGAGATGGAGGAGGTGGAAATTGGTCAGCTTCAGACTTCAATGGTTCCATTGGTGGAGGTGGTGGTGGAGGAAGATCACCGTCTTGCCTCATGAGAGGTAGACAAGGAGTAGCAGATACCAGACTGTCACATTCTGGAGGTGGTGGTGGAAGGGGAAACTCTGGGTCTGGTAATGGTGCCACGGCTGGTAGTTGGAGGCATAATTTTGGTTTGGCCTTAATTTCTATTTTTCTGCTATTCTTATGAGGACCAGTCTTAAGAGATTTAACCTCAAGGTTCTGGGTGACTGTTTTTTGTTCCAGTGTTTGTTTGACAGTCCCAATCTCCTGTGTCTGTTTTGCAGTCATCTTCATTTGCGATACACCTCTGTTGATTCCTAACGCCATTGTGCTTTTTGATGTATGGGAATGGTCTGTCTGAGTCGAAAAACTGCTCTTCAATGCCTTTTTCGTGTTTTTATGGGATTCCACACTTAGGGATAAATTCTTAACAGCGTGTACTGGTTTTACAATGGCATGCTGCTCTGGCTTCAGTAGGCTTTTTACTGCACTTTGGGCATCTCCATTGATCATATCCTCTCGTTCCATTTCCATTTGCTCCTGTACGTCATACAGAGACTTTACAGACACTTTCACGTATCTGTCTTTGACGGGTTTATGCTGTTTAGTAGCCGATTCCAGTAAGAGCTGTATAGTGTCTTTAACATTACCCTGTTCACTCGCTTGCCACTGGCAGACTTTCCTCTCATAAGAAGCCTCTCGTAAGCTTTGCTTTGCAGACTGGATATCCCCTTTAAGAATTTCTTCTTTCTCAATCTCTTTCACAGCATGCTTAGCCATCTCCAGTGACTTAATGGCACCTTTGATATCACCAGGTACTAAGTCTTCAACAACATTATCAACATTTGTGGTAATTGACTCTTCAAGAGATCTACGTGCTCCCTTGATATCACCTGGGACAATCTCTGGTCTTTCAATTACCTTCTGTTGATTCTGGAACTCCTTGAGTGACCTCAGTGTGGTGGTGATGTCACCTTTCACCAATTCCTCTTTCTCAATCACAACTGTCTGCTTCATGGCCTGTTTTAGAGAGTTCAAGGCTGATCTCACATCCCCCCTCTCAATCTCCTTCATATGCACATTGCCGCTTGAAGTGTCCGGCTGGGTCATAAAAACCTGAGCAGTGTTGTGCACGTCACCCGGGACGATGTCATCCTCAGCTATGGTGCGTTCAATTTGGAACTGATTCCTTCTCAGGACAAGCTTTATCTCTTCTATGTCACCACCTACAATTTCCTCCTTCTCTTCCTTATCGTTGCCAAACTCATCTGGTTCAGCCTGGAGCTGTCTGAGGTAGTCTAATGCACCAGAATCTATACAGGTAGAGTAAAAACTAACATTTCCCCTTTCCGTTTCACCTACTTTTATTCGCATAAATTGCTCTGGATTATCATGGTTAGAAAGGAGCCTGTGCAGAGTTCCTCTTACGTTTCCTTCAATGATGTGCTCTTTATCGATAGCAGTACTTCTATTATTATTGAGAAGAGAATACATAGTCATCTTTATATCCCCCTTCTCATCCTCCTGAATAAGTATACCCTGTCTTTCAGATCCTTCCTTCTTCAGTAGGCTGTTAATGGCCTCCTGGATATCTCCTCCGATGATTTCCTCTTTACTTACATTGAGCCTTGTCTCCTGGTTGAACAGCCGTTTCACTGTTGTATCGATATTACCCCTTTCTTCCTCATTTACTGTAACTGCGCTTTTAGCTACTTCCTCGTGCTTCAGCAAATTCATTACTATATTTTTCAGGTCCACACTGATGACTTGTTCTTTTTGGATTTCTGGAACTTCCCGATTCATGAGCTTGAACTTTGCCATTCTGACATCACCCACTTCATCGGCCTCTATGATTATTCCATGTGAGCTGGCTGTTTTTTGACAGTTCAGCTTTTCGAGGGTCTCTCTGACGCTTTTGCCCACTATTTCGACTTTCTCCACCCTGCTTTCGTTAAACTTGTGGAAAGGTGTTGTTTCAAACAGCCACGTTGTCGTTTTCACATCTCCTTGTGGAATCTCCTCCTGGTTCGCGCCAGCGTCGGTTGTGTCAACGTCTTTAATCATGTCAAGAGGCTGTTTTTCAAAAAGCCATACCGACTGCTTGACATCTCCCTTTAAAATGTCATCTTTTCCTGCTCCTTCCATCTCACTGCATTCTTTATCATGGATCTCCTCGATTGTATTTGTCTCAAACATCCACGCTGCACTTCTGACATCCCCCTTCTGTATTTCACTTGTGCTGACCGTCCTCACAAAATCCTGAGACATGTCGTTGTTCTCGAAGCGCTGCTTGTTACTCCTAACATCTCCCCCTTGAATATCTTCCACAGTCCTAGCAAAAACTTTTGCGTCTTCAGAAATCTCATCAAGAGGCTGTGTCTCGAACCTCCACCTGGCTGAGGTGACATCTCCTTTCTGAATATCCTCCTCTGTGACAGCTTTGATAACGTAAACCTCGTTTGTGTCCTTTATGGAATCAAGAGGTTTGGTTTCAAACAGCCATCTTGTTCCCAATACATCTCCCTTTGTCACATCCTCCTTGGTAACAGTAGTGACCTCATGGTAATTACCCTCTTGATCTCTGATGGCATATAACGGCTGAGTTTCGAACATTATGGTATGATTTTTCACATAACCCTTCTCAATCTCCTCATTGATAGATTGAATATCTGTGGTTTCTGATTTGGAAGAACCCTCCTGGATTTTATCCAAAGAGAACGTCTCAAAAATAAAACGACTTCTATTGACATCTCCCCCTTGTACATCATTTACAGTGTGTGTGTCCTTAGCTTCTCCAGAATTTCCATAAATGGTGTCTATAGGCTGATTTTCAAACAGCCATGTGCAATTAATCACATTTCCTTTCTGAATATCTTCTGGTGTAATATATTTTAGCTTTTGCATAGTCTCCTCTGAGCTTGAGGTCATTATATCAGAGGCCTGGTTTTCAAATATATACTTCATCTTAGATACATCTCCAGACTGAACATCAATATCCGTGACCTTCTTAAAAGCAGCAACCTCTTCTCCAGTGATATTTTCCAGGTTCTCGGTCTCAAAAAGAAAACGTGTCATTTGGACATCATTCCCTTTGACATCATCCAGTTTGACGGTGCATGTTTTTATGTCTGATTGGGAACTGTCTCCGATTGCGTCAAGGGCTTGTGTTTCAAAAAGCCAAGTACATGTTTTCACATCCCCTATTTGGATGTCTTCCGTTTCTCTTTCACCTTCCCTCTCCATTTTCTCATACAGAAGATCTATGGGTTGAGTTTCAAACAGCCACCTGCATTTTTTCACAACCCCTTTCACTATGTCATTTTCAGAGTTATTGTCCCCAACCGCCTCATCCTTGGCGATGCTGAAATATTTGACAGAGTCCAGTGGCTGCGTCTCAAAAAGCCACTTTGTTGTTTTAACATTGCCTGATTCAATCTCCTCTTTGGATATTCCCTTTATAAGCTGCAACTTGTTTACACTCTCATCAAACTGATCAATAGGACATGTTTCAAACATCCACTTGAAACTTTGGACGTTCCCTTGCACTATTTCCTCCCGTCGTACCGTTTTCACCTCATGGTAACTGCCTGAACTATCCTGCATGGCATAAGTGGGTGCAGATTCAAAATAGACTTTGTTTGTCTTCACAGAGCCACTGGTTATACCCTCTAATTCCATTCTATGAATTTGGTCATGTCTGCCTAAATTAGTAGTTTCAAATATTTCCTTACAGTTTGTGACATCCCCTTTGTCATTTTCTTCAAGCTTCACAGTGTGCATTATCTCCTTTTTCTCCTCTCTGATGTTCTCAAGTGGCTGGCTCTCAAAGAGCCTTTTCTGATGTCTAACATCACCTCTCTCCTCTTGTGATGCTACTACTTTTTGCAGTTTGCCTATCTCAGACACGTCCTTGAAATGCTCCCCTGGCACACCTTCAAAAAACTGTCTGGTTGATTGGACATCACCTCCTATAATTTCTTCTGTATACCGGGGTTTGTCATTGGAATGATCTTTCAGAGCATCCATAGGTTGCATCTCAAACATCCTGCAATGCTTGCGGACATCACATCCAATTATTTCCTCCTTTTGGAGCATAGAGTTCTCCCCATCCTCAACTTGAATGGAGTCTAAAGTTTTCATCTCAAAAAGCCATCTGCCCTTGTTCACCCCACCCTGATAGTTATCCTCCATAGACACCCCACAAACAAGCTTCACCTGAGCAGGGTTCTGGTTGATCATGTCTAGAGGCTGGGTTTCGAAGAGCCAACGGGATGTCTTGACATCCCCTCTCTCAGTTTCCTCTCTGCGAACGGTTGTAATTTCTAGTATCTCACCAGCTTCCCCTCTGATGACACACATAGGCTGGGTTTCAAACATGCTGGTTGTTTTCTTGACTCCTCCCTTAATCTCCTCAAGTTCTGATTTTAGTTGCAGGAAATGACTTTCATCAATGGTCTCTGTATGACCTAGGGAGTCAAGGTGTTCATTTTCAAACAAATACCTGCCATATTGCACGTCCCCACCCATCACATCATTTGTGCTGATAGTTGTGATTGGCTCCCCCTCCTGATAGATTGTATTAAGTGTGTCTAATGGCTGTGTTTCAAAGAGCCAGGTAGCAGTGCGGACATCTCCTCTTGCCCAGTCAGTTATTTTGCTCCTGTATCCAGCTGAATCTGGGGAGCTTGTGCCCAGAGCATCCATTGGTTGGGTCTCAAACATCCATGCTGTGTACTTGACATCGTTCCCCGCAATGATCTCCTTTTGAGCAATGTTCTTTATGTTGACATCATCAGGTGAGTATTCTCTTATTGAGTCCAGGGGTTTGTTTTCAAATATCCAGCGCATGGACTGTACTTCTCCTTTGAGAATCTCATCCCACTCCATGTACTCTCTTTCTGGGCTTAAACACTTGCTTGGACTGTTTCCACAATTCTCAAACATAAATCTGGCCTGCTGGTAATCATCTGTGATTCCACCATGACTCTCCAACTCATTGAAAAAGTCCTTCTCAAGACTCTTACGGACCTCTGGATTAATGTGCTTGTACAAGCGCTTAAACTCATACAGATTTCTCTGCTTAGAATATTGCTCCTTAGTAACTATGGGTTTAAAGTTCAGTTCTATTGGCTCAGGTGAGTAGGGACGTTCGGGAACCTGCAGTAAATCTGATGGTGGAGGAGGGAAGTTCTCCATGCTCCCATAGGCCGAGGTTCTCCCCTCAGCTTCCCTAATTATGGATGATGTTTCATACATTTGCTCTGTTGAAGCTTCAGATGATAGATTTACATCTTGACCCCACTGAAACTGGCTGAAATGAACATCATTCTTTTGGAGAAAAAAATTATTGTACCAATCAGCATTAATTAATATTAAACAAATATTTTATAATGCATTTACATTTATATGTGTGATTTTTCAGTAGCTATAAATACTGAATAGGGCTGATCTGACTAGAAAGTCTGGTACTAACAAGTCAGAAAGTCTGGTACTAACAAAAGAGGGATAAAGAGGAAACTTAATGCAGAAAGATATGTTTTTATAGAGTATTCTGATTCTCTAAATTACTATGTAACATCCAATATAACTGACCAGGAAATAGGTCCATCAGTGATCCATCATTTTCTATTCAGCCAGAGGATAGAAAATCTTATTAATTGTCCCACAATATAAGCCAAAAAAAAACACAACTGGAGTTTGGAATGTGCCCAGCTATCTGCTGATAAATTTTATTTAGGATTTGTTTTGCTTATATATCGTTTTTTTTTTTCTTGTAACTTTGCAATAAGCTTTGTGAATATCTATACAAAAAAAACAACATGTAAAAGTATTTATTTTTAAAAGATGCTGACTGATACCATACGACCTGAGGTTACACCTGGCATGTAGATCTTTTACCTTAATTGGTTTGCTTGGTGCTGCCTGTTCAATGGTTTTTTCATATTGCTGCTTCAAAGCCCTAGTGGAAAGCTTTGGAAGATCCTCTCCTTCTGATGCCCTCACTGAAAAAAGGCCAGAATGCTTATCAGCACTTGTGCTATCTACTCTGAAGCACACTTAAAACCAAAAGCCAGCTTGGTGGCCATTCTTTGTAATTGTATGCTAACAGTCGACGTTTTAATGAAATAGACGAAATAGTTTGTGTATGTTTGTAGGGAAGATGCATGAAATGTGGCAGTACTGTACTCTACCTGCTTCATCATCATGGATTTCATAATCATCAGCTGTGTTGCTCTGGTGAAAATTTTGATTATGTGAGACCTGTAAAAAAATAAATGAAAAAATGACTGCCTAAGCATAATATGATTACATTCAGTGCTTGAAGTGGGGAAAAACAGGGGCCGGTACTCCCCTTATTACTCAGTATCAAGTGCCGGTACTCCCTCCCCTTGTCACTCAGTACCTGGTGCTGGTACTCCTTGTTATTCAGTACCCGGTGCCAAAACTCCCTTTGTTACAAAATGGCAAGTGGCGGTACTTCTGTTGTAATTGAGTACCAGGTGTTATTCAGTACCAGCAGATACTGAGAAGTGTCAGTACTCTGAAGATAAAAACAAAGAAGTGCTGGTACTGCATACCAGTGAGTATTGGCCGACTTCAACCACTGATTACTTACATACAGTATGTAAAGAAACACAATGGCAAGTATTTGCTGAACTTTACACTAAAAGATGCTTTCAGTTCATCAGACATGACTACCTATACTTTTTATATAGAATGTACTATTCCATTGTACTGTTCTGTTACTGGCAAAAAAGGTAAATTATGGCAGTTAGTTTCCAGGATTGAACCCGAGGTTTAAGTCATTATAATTTTACACCAATTTGGGTTTCAATAGAACTTCTTTGCCTCTCATTACCAAAATTGTAACAGCAAACTACCCAGCAGCATATCACCCCTTTTGACTCTACACCTTCCTGTCTTCTCAAATAAAATGGTGTTTTGTGTAATTCACTCATAATCTGTTTTGCAAGGTGATTCAATTTGCCCTGTTGCCTGCAGCAACAGTAACACGAGCAGAAAAAAATCAGGCAGCATTTTATTCAGGCCTTCATTCTTATTTATGGTTGACAAAAATGAAAAGCTCCAGAAGATTAGTTATGAACTACTGTAATTTATTGTATTTGTACAGTTACAGCTATGGATTTTGCAGCAAATTAAATGTGATGCCAAACAGGAAATTATAAAGCATTCTGAAGTATCTCAGATTTCAGGACTCATACTGGTTCATGACTTGGGCCAAAATTCATTTCTGAATTCCACCTCCTCCTAAGAGATATTTTAGAAGCTTACTTTGGACAAAAAGGTGTCCTCCCAAGGGTAGTGATTTAGAGGATGTCTCCTCTGAACAGCTGGCAAGATCTATTAGCAGGAATAGTCTTCAGTTACCATGAAAGGTGGTTAATTTCCGTGGGTTAAAATGTCCTCATAATAATTCAATACTAAGATAGATAGATAGATAGATAGATATCAGATAATATCTGATGAAAATTTATGTATGTTATATATTTATTTCTATCTAAAATTCAGGCCAAATTTGCAACTTTCGCTGCATCGCCTATCCAGAGATTCAGCTAAGACTGTGGACCTGCAGGCAGAAGGGCTAACATAGGTTGAGGGTTTATTCTGTGTGCAAATGGAGGACATGCAGGCAGCCAGCTGCAGACTGGGACCCGTGCAAATGGCTTGACCCGTCAGCCGTGATTAGCCGTGATGCAGCTGTTCTGACTGCAGGGTGTGCCCTCGCCCCCCTGTCTGTCCCACCTAATCTCCCGCATACAGCTTTACCTTTCGCTATTGTGCAAATGAGACCTGTGGAGAGGAAGGGCCAGCTGCCCTGGAACTTTTCCAGAATGTCACCGTGGTGGCGGTGTGACAGTGGGGGGTGGGGTGGGGGGGCAGTAAGCATCGGTAACACACACGGATGCTCATGGACACGCAAGGACACGCACATATGCTCACAGCGGGGAAGCACCTCACTCCTCACAGTCATCGCTACTCGGAGCTCCAGAGGGACCAATTAATGTTCAGAAGCAGATTAATAAGAAAAAAAATGGTATCAGGAGGGATGATAAAATCACAAATAATCTCCCCAGAACGACAGTAACGCAGTATTTGTGCCATAGCTTTGAGACAGTTTACCTAGAACCCGTGTAACTGCACAGCGGGGGAACCTGCAGATAGTCACATTGATGGCATTCAATAGCTTATGCCCACCCCCCCCCCCCCCCCCATGTGGCTTTTCTCTAACGGGTCTTATTATTAGAACGAGAGGCAGGCATACGAATGCGGTGTCTCCAGCCAGCATGACTCACGGAAAACTTTTATTGTTGTGGATCGTACATCATGAACGGAAAGAAAAATAGTACGAAGAGGTTAAGCTGTACCCCCCATGTCAGTGTTTCATTCCGAATCTGGGGCAGATCCAAGTGAGGGTGACATGGGCAATAGCCTGGGGTGGCATCTTCTGAAGGGGCTCTGACCTAGCCACCCACCGGTGCCACCATCCCCACATAAAGGTTTTGTGTTGTCCACCCATCTCACTGTTCTCACTGCAGCTAGGTTGACATGTACGTATCCAAGACGATGTATAATTAGGCACCGAAGTTTCCATCGGCGGGGTGAAGTTTGTCTAGAGCCCCACATGGGTGTCGACTGGCACTGGTCTCCATGTCAGATCTTGCATTCTTCTGCTTAAATTCGGTATGTTAGTGAGAGCGAGGGCCATGAAATCCCGCGGGAGCCTGTCTGTGTGGCGGCCAGGATGGGGGGCAGGATGGCGCTGAAAACACCACACCGCTGCCCCCTCTCGCCCTGGCTTCGCCTAGGATGCCCTTCTGCCCGTTAATTACCTGCGCAGGCCGCTGCTGGAGCTGTGCCTGGGCGATGCCGCTCTGAGACGAGGCGATTTCCTGGCTCTCAAATTGCTTCTTCACGCTGGCGACCCCCCCAGGTAAGGAGCATGGCTCGGTCTCCCCCGGGACCTAATGAGCCCGGAGACACACTGTGAACACCACCGCTCTGCATGACCGGCAAACCTCACAGGCAACTTTAACTGCGCCACTGGTATATATGGCCCACCCATCCATCCATCGATCCATCCATCCATCGATTCATTCATCTTCAAACTACATTTTCTGCTGGAGCTCACAGTACCTTAATAATTCAACCATGCCCTGGTGCGACTGGTGAGAAACACTCCTCTGGCTTATTATTTGATTTATGTCGGTCTTTACTACCTATTCCAAGTGCGTTACAGCCTTTAAGTGTAATTCCGCTTCTGGGTATTGGTATGAGTGAGAGTTTTCCCGGACTGCCCTGTAGGGGGCGCAGGAAGGCTTGACTGAGTTATACTGACCCCTGGTACTGTGACTGTTGGATACACTTCACCCCCATTCTTGCGAAATGAAGAGTAATTGAGAACGGTCCATTTTGGCAGCACTCTGTTTCCCTGACAACCCAGCATCGGCCCATTAAGCAGAAAGGGCCTAGACTTGAGCATCTCCCTCTAAATGACATATAATTGGGCTTAATTTTATGTGCTTTGACATGTTCTCCTGGCCACAGGTGTTTGCTTGAAAATAAAACAATAAACAAAAATCATTATGTGCAAAAAATAGAAATAACAATGTATTTTTGCAAAATGGTCTGCAGACAAAAACATTCCATTCCAGACTTTTCTATGATTCATAGATTGCATTCCTACACACACACACACACACACACACACACACACACACACACACACACACACACACACACACACACACACACACACACACCTACCTACCTTCCTGCTCAGGACAACCAGGTATGGAAAAAGGATGTACGGATGTACGGATGTAGGGATGTATGGATGTATGCATGCATGAAACTAGCACTAAACCTTAAATTTAAGTGTATTTGAGTGTATTTCTGTCCTTTACATAAACCATTCTAGAAGCCTGCATTCTCCTCACCAGTTCTATTTTCAACAATTTATGGTTTATTTATAATTATTCAAAGTTTCATAGCAATTCAAAAGAATGAAGTCCAGCTAATTCATTCTACTTAGGAAACACTGACCTCCTTCCATGACACATCTCTATATTATATATGGTTTTCTTTATGTGTTACGTGTTTAGTATATACTATTGTCTATAGATATATGCTACTTTGTCGCATCAGGTTAGTTTGGTCTTTCTTACATTGGTTATGTATATGTGTGTGTGTGTGTGTGTGTGTGTGTACATGTGTGTTTATTCCTCATACATTTATTATGCAACCTTTATCTTCTTTGTTTTTTTCCATTGCATTTAGACTGTCCAGCAGCCACATTTAAGGTCTTTATTATTTATCGGAGCATCCGTGCGAGTGTGTGCTTCGTCACTTAGGTGGCTGACAAATGCAAAGGCCGTCATCATGCATGCCACCCCCCGCCACGCCGTGCCCCCGGAGCCCGTCTCTCACCACACTGGAGGTGCCACCGGCATCCCGCTTAGAGACCGCGGCCTGGTACAGCGCCATGCGCTCCTTCACCGACACGGGCTCCGCCTCTGCTGACTCTCCACTGTCGCTCTGGCTCATGTCTTCCCTGGAACGCTTCTGCCGCCTGCTTCCGCTTGCGCCGTCCGCAGCTGCGAGGAACGCCGTCGTTAATTATTCACATACCGCTCGCGGCACTCACACGCTACTACCTGTAGGAGGCGACGAGGTGACGCTTTCGTAATAGGACGTGATGTGACCCCCACACACTGGCGGCATCACAGCATGTACAGAGATGTGGGTGAGTTTAAAAATAATAAACAAGGGCACATCCAGGTGCCCACAATCTGTTGAGAATTAATGAATCACCTGACCTTTAAAATACCATCCACCGATACCCTTTTAATGGTAGATGTGGCCTCCATTGTAATTTCATATGAAATGTACAATAAAAATATATGAAATGTAGAAATATATGTAGACCGTTCTGTGAAAACATTTGTTCAGTGCAGATGGCTGCCTGAGCTCTGACACTTGATGACACTGTCGATTTATCAATTTGGACAGGAGTAAGAGCAAGAACATAAAGGGGTATCACAGAACATGACAGACAATTATATATATATATATATATATATTCAATGGCAATCACAATGCCTGAATACACCATCTCAGAATCCATGATTATGATTAGTGGGTAAGGGGCAGGAAAAAAGGACCTTTAATCTCTGCATTCGATATAAAGCTTCAATCTTTTCTAACCCTAACATACATTTTAACTGTAATTCCCCCATGTGACTAATCAGACCTAAACGAAGAGCATCAAAAATCGTTAGCAATTTTTACTACACCTCAGAACCATCACACACCTACTTTTTCGTCTAATTAATATGCAGATGGAGGATCTCTAAGCTTGCCCTGGTCTCCAGAAGCGAGTCCCATCACTGGGCTTAGAGCTACTCTGCCATTTGTAAGACGATTCCTACAACTAAGAGCAATTTAAAAACCTCTACCTGCTGAAACTATTGTCATCCACACACTTTCAGTTAGATCGCAGCAACAAACTTCTTTCATCTAACTGACCCTCTCGCAAAGTGACATCACCCTATACCCATTCTGAAACGAGGGATTTAGTATATTGATGTCCTGGTTCCCTGGCAACTGAGAACAACATCATTCCTCTACAATACAGAAAACCCCCAACAAAAACACTCCCCAATAAATCTACCTTTGACGTGAATTAATACCCACATACTGTATAATTCAAGCTGAAAATGAAAAATGTGCCAAAAACTTAAAAAGATGTTAAGTGATTTGCGGCATTTTGAAGGAATTTAGGGCCTCCCTACATCTGTGAACATTACGCCATTCACTGTGTAAATATGTGCACTTCTGGTTAACCTTGTGGATAGAGCTTCTCGTTTTTACTGACTGCACATGCAGGAAGAAACTCGTACCTCCCAGCAACAGGCCAGTAAAAAAGACACAGTCACCACGTTTTCTGCTGTGCATTCATTAATTGGACCTCATATGACAGCATTAATTTATATCGGGTAGGTAGTGAGGTAAACTTATTCAAAGATATTTCCTTGAATGTCTTCGCACCCCCCATGCTGCATAACCCCACTGAATCCCCTGTAGCATGCCAGGAATATATTTCCATGAAACTACAGCAAAGACTGGGACCAATAAAGTGTTTTTCTAAGTAAAGGGTGATTTATTTTTTAAAGAAATTGCTTTAATCTTATTTCAGGCAAGTTGGAAAAATGGGGACATTGAGTAAATCCTTTCCGATAATTCCGTTTTCCCCACAGCTTTCCAAGCACGTCCCTGCTGCAGTTTTACACGTCGACGCGACCTTGGATGCAGCAAAGCGATGCTTTTCCTGCAAGCACCACCACGATGCACTTTTGGTACATTTCCGACTGTAGCTGCTACCTTTCGTGCCACGTAATGTGTTCATTTTGCTCACCAATTTTAGATTCTTAGCTATGGTGAACATGTGCAAACCTATCAGCCCCCCAGGGACGAGGGACTGCCCAGCTCAGCAAACTCCTGAAATAGCTGGGGTTTTCAGCCACTCTGTCCAGCAGATACTGCCCAGACTCATGCCTCAAAGGTACAGTTATGGGTTCTTTAGAAGAGAGAAAATATATATATAAATGACCATGTACTTTAGTGTATCTACAAGTGCTGGACCATACAGTATGCTGAGAGAGAAATAAAGTATCATCGCTAAGACTGTCCCTCCCCCATGCTGGGAGATGAGATGAAAAAAAAAATACAAAAAGGACTGAAATACATCAAGTGAAGTGTCAGTGGCTTGTCTAACCGGAAAGTTAAGCAACCACAGTGATAATCCTGCCTAAAAAGTAAATAAACCCAATTTTTAAAATGCTGTAGTGTTTACAAGTTCATGTTCCTGACAAAGGAACGTAGAGTATCAGGATAAGGACTTATTCGGGGTTTATTTAGCCTGGGCTAAAAGTCCCTCCCATATGCAGGACTGCCGAGAAACAGACATCAAACGCGGTCTGCAAAATACTGCCGTCTTCACGGCTGCTTCTGTACAGTAACTTGATTCTTTTTATTTCTGCCACTAGGATGTCTGCTCAACCATCAAGTTTGGATTCAGGCTAAACCAGTTTGCTGCTGCAGAAAATTATTAAACTGCTTTGGTCTTTGAAATACTTCATACTGCAACAGTTTGGTCAGCACTGTTGTAACGGAACTTCTTGGTTGATTTAGTGCATCGATGGAAGTCCTGAGCATTTTTCTAAGTTTAAACAAAGCATAAACAAATTTCTTAAGTTAGAGCATCTGTCCAAAACAGATAATCCATGACGTTCAATTGTTTGGACAAGAACAGCTATCATGCATTTAGAGCATGAGGTCAAAATTAGTTTCGGTTCACTTATTGCGAAGTACTTAGTGAACCCTTTAATGACAGTCAAATAAATCATGAAGAACTTGCATCATCTTAATTATTTTCTCCTGCCTTGTGTTCCACGCTGCCTGGAATAAACTTAGGGATGGGTGTGTATTCATTCAAAGATTTCCAGTAGAAGCCAAAGCAGTAACATAAATTGCCTTCATAAAAACCTAACAATTTCAGAATGAAAATGTCCACATTCTCATTACTTAACGTTCATTTTTTGCCAGCTGCCATAAATAAACCACCAACAATGAATGGATTATCTCCTAATTATACTTTTTTTTTAAAGCAAATCGTTACATCACACCATTCACTCTCATATGTGTTTGCACAAGTGATTCGCCACGATTGTTGATCCAGAACATCACCATGCTTCCTGAATCATCTGTGTCCAGGTAGGTGAGCGAGAGCAGCAAGTAGCGAGATGGGAATCAGAGGTGACAGGCTGCAGTCTTACCTATTGTCCTCTGGCTTTCACCAGTGCTGTCTGAGAATAAGATCCAGCAAATGAAAAGCTTTCAAATCCCCTGCCTGCAGGGCGTCTGTCTTCCTGCACGTGGCGGAGACCAGCTCCAAGTGACCTGGGACCTCCTCTGTGCTGAAGAACCTCAGTGACAGCTGGTTTTATTTTAGACCCCCCCCCCCTCGCAAAGTCTTGGACCCCGAGGCGTCTTTTTTTAGCAGGTGAAGTCGTTGTGCCCTTAATTTTTAAGCCGCTTGCTTCCTCATAGACAGCCAATGTACTTCCTCCTCCAATTGTCATCCACCAATTAACTGTAAATAGAAGTTCTTCTGCCTAGTGTGACTTCTGAGCACGATTGGTTCTTCCTCTGACGAGTGACATTTCAACTCCGAGGCATCATTTGAGAGAGAGCGAGACCATACATTTTTATCATATATTCATTTCCGCACATTTAATTTTCAAGAAAAGAATGCGTCGAGTCGAAGGAATGTAACGCAGCTCGCACAGTGAGCAAAACATGAACGTAATATCAAGAAGTCATTACAAATTTCCTTGAGGTCATGTGCTTGAGCTCTGGGCTTAATTATACGAGGTGTTGAAGGCACCTGAGGGGCATTTGTCGTGCAGATGGTGGGTGTCTACTGATCCCCCGCCTGCCCACGCCACACTCGCACACCACAGGCCCCGTGCTGCTTTTCTTCTTAAAACAAAATCAGAGGAACCTCTCCCATTATTACATCATAATCATCTGGTTCATATGCAGCATGGTTTATAAAGTCTCAAGTAATCTTGTACATGTACGCTTCCTCTGATAGGAAAAAAGCTCTCATTCTGATGATGTTGTGCAACACATACAATTTCACAACTAGGATAAAAGAGCATAAAAATTAAACGGGCTTCTGTATTAATACATTCTTGTAATGTTAAAGCTATAAAGAAACTTCAATTTACATGCTAAATATCCTATTAATTCTACTACACAACAGAGAGGTAATTAATGCAGGCCATACAAAGAAGCAAATTCAGACGCGGGTCCCCCACTCTGAGTGAAATGCAATTAGTGCCTCTTCCATCAAATGGGCATGGGGCCTCTTCATATGACTGAGCGCATGCCACAGGCATGAGGTAATGCCAGAACAGCAAGCCGCCAAACTCACAGACGGGGAATGAAACTGACCCTCGGATTTAGGGATTGCGAACTTGTGGTCTCTCCACGTGGGCTGAATGGTGCCCCCTCTGTAGGTCCAAGGCCAGATTAGGGTTATTACGAGCTCCTGACCCACGTTCCCTAACCTAGATGTGGGAGCTCAGACCGTCACATCTTGCATAATAAGTGTATTTCTTCACTCCTGTCCTTTTTTTACACTTTCTTTTTGCACACCCGTTAAGTTGCTAACGTTTGTTCATATCCATTCGAGCTAGCCAACTGACCCTAACCCTAACCCTAACCCCTAACCCTAACCCCTAACCCCTAACCCTAACCCTAACCCCTAACCCCTAACCCTAACCCTAACCCTAACCCCTAACCCTAACCCCTAACCCTAACCCCTAACCCTAACCCCTAACCCCTAACCCTAACCCTAGCCAACTGACATTAAAACTAACTAGCAGCACACTTATTGACCCTATGCATGATGTCCTGTCAGAAGGAAGCTGATTAATTGCTCAGGAAATTCAAAAGTGCATCTAACATAAGGGAATCATGAATGGGATCAGGGGGGTTATGGGGGGTTGCTCTGCATGGTGCCCTCTGAGGACATGGATCCCCTGGGCATGTGCCCAAATGTCCATATGGTCAGTCTGGGGCATTGAAAGTCCAGCTGAGGCTGCAATTGCACCAGCTGTGGGGATGACTGAAGGAGCGGCCCCTCGTCACTCAGAAACCCCCTCCAAATGCCACAGAACCCCCACTCGTCAAAGCACAAGGGGATACAGACTCATCAAACAAAATTTTGCAAACCTGAAACATGCATATGGCCATTATAGTGCCGCATGTCACACCAGTGTTAACACTGAGACTTGCTCAATCGACATTTAAACTAAATATCTGTTATTTTTTTTCTCTGAGTAATCAGAGATATCTTCAGTAAGGGTGTAACTTTGGGTTGAAATTTGGGGGTGGGGGGGGTGGCTGAGGTCTCCACCCATTTAGGGGAGTCCAGGGGGTTGTATTAGCTGTTTTTTTAATTTACACCCTTGATCTTCAAAGAAATAACAAAATCAAATGACCATGTCTATTACCCTGCTGTGAATGTGAGGAATTCATTTTCAGGCGTCATGCTCTCGTGCCGCATCGAATATGACACTAAATAAAGAGAGATCGAATTGTGAGCTTTATTCAGATTGGCTCTGATATCCTCGTGCTCTGTTTGAGGTATTCCTGCCATGTACCAGCCGCATTAATTATTCTCTGTCAAGCATTACAAACAAGCAGAAGCACGGGAGTGACGCTTATTACTGTTATTAATGTTGACGGATATTTTCAGAAGCCTTGCATCTCCAGGGACGACGTGCTTATAAAGCTTTTGTTAAGAGAGAGGGGTATGAACTAGGAAATCCATTTCTCTTCGTCTGAGTTATGGAAGAATAATTGAAAAACTGGCAGATCATGCAAATGCTAAATGGGAGTTCTCACATGAATTTAAGTATGCAAGAATATCTATCTATCTATCTATCCAATGTTTCCTATTACCTCTTTCCAGACACCTTGGAATGCATCCCAGGAACAACAGGCCGTCCTGGATGGTTTACCAGTCTAACATACTGGGGCCCCACTAGAGATTCTGGGCCCCATGAAAGGAATGATCCTGACCCCCCCCATCCCCCCTTTCATGTTAGTGGCCCATTAGGGACGACAATTCACTGAAATGCTCATGTTTGGACTGTGAGTGGAAATACCTGCAAGAAACCCAGCAACACGGGGAGTACATGTGAGTAGATGGGGGGGGGACGATCACCCCAGCCCTGGGGGAGTAAGAAGACAGTGCTAATCACCGCCCCACTGCACCAGCCAAACCAAATTAATCCTCATGTTAAAATATCTTTTGACTAAAGCCAGCTCTCCTCCCTCACAGCAGATCACTCATAACGTCTCAGGACCTAATGTATTTTTGATGAACCGGTATCCGAAGATATGATGCAATCTTATAGCAAATAAACATTTTCCCAGAATACTGTGCTGTTCTCTGGAAGCATTTTATTTGCCTGTGTAAATAAGATGTTTCATTTGCTTTCAGTAGTCTGTATGCATAAAAATATCATCCGTTGTGAGAAACATCAACTGTGTTTGTTCCTTATTAATTTTGCAAGCAAAGTGTGCATAAGAGGAAATGATACACATAATTTTCTCTACTAATGATTCCGTTTTGATAGTGAAAGTTAATCGGATTTTTCCACATATGTTTCCTGTTAATGTATGTGTACCATCATATGTTGTTAAATCATTAGTGCTAATGGTTCCCATGACTTCGCTATCGGGGTCTTTTTAGTCAAGAATCTCGTCTCTGGTTTACAAGAAGTGGCCACAGTGAGTCCCTGCGGACCTGTAGCAGGAACACAATTCTGCACACTTAATGTCACTGTGCCTCTCTTTTTTTAACAGCATCTGGAACAAATACTGATTATCTAAAGGCTGCAAAGCTGCACGCAGCTGATAAATTTACAGGAGCTGAACACAGAATTCCTGGACTGAGACTTAAATCGGCTTCTCCAAAACCTGGTCTCACAGATAAGACCATCTGTCGGTCTGCGACTCTTTCCCATGCCAGAACTCAGGAGCTTCATCTCCAGGACTTTTGGTTCTAACAAATTTTGCAGATTTATTTCATTTTCCAGGGGACTGTACTGTTCGGTTCTGGCCCCTGTCCCAGAGTGAATGGCATTTGGATATTGCTACAGGTACCCAAACATTCAGGTGAAGCATAAGTTGCAGGTATTGCATTCAGACACTGGAACAGGCGGACGAGCTTCACAGGGATCGCACCACGAATTTTATGATTGAGGTATAATTAGCAAGAACTTGTGCAGAGGCCTCATCTCTATTTGACGTGCAGAAAGAGGATACAGTTCACAGAAAAACACTGTTATAATACATTGGAAAACCCTGCCAGAGTTTCAGTTTCACTCAGCAAAAGTCACAGACAAATGTCAGCCACAAAAACTAACAAATTCAAAAATATTTAATGGTTTTTGAGCAGGAGGTGTTGAGGAGGTATGCAATGTGCAGGCGCGTGTGTGTATGGGAAGGCTTGGGTTACACTCAGATTGAGAGCCAGTGGGTAACTAGGGACTTCAGGAGAGCATGGAAAAAGGCAGAATCACTTCAAGTATAGTGATGATCTATATATCAAACATTTGAAGCCTTCATTTCTCAGACTGTCTCTGCAAATACTTAGGTGACTTAGCTCTCCCTTAATAACTGTGTGCCACTCATATGCAAAGCCTTCTTCAAGACTCATAATTTTCTCAAACAAAGAAGTGGATCTCGCACAGGACCGCGCCAGCACTAAAAACCAGCTTCCACTGCGGTCAATGAATGGCGCCTTGAAGGTCTCACCGTAGCTTCACATTGAAACGCGGCAGAGGGGGTGACGACTCACTAACAGCGGGACGAGAACGGCATCCATCCGCCGTGTTAGCGTTAGCCGTACACACGCCCCCTCAGCTGAGTAAACACAAGCGGGTAGGAGCAGCCACTCTCGCTCACAGGACCCAAGATCATCAACCAGCTACCCACAGAGCTCGCCATCACACCTGAAGGTCAACAGCCTCATCCGTCATGACCAAACTGTGTATACCCACTCGATCACAGCTTTACACATACAGATACATTCACCCTTTTTCTTTACTCTGTAAACAACAGCAAGAAAAAAAAAAAACATTTAATATGTCAAGGCTGACCAGCAGAAAGGAAGCGCAAACATCATATAAAGGGACCTGTGTTGTGTTCTAGACTTAAAGCGGGGAAATGTTGTACACAGCGCATGAATATTTAAAACAAGGCATTGGAATGGAAATGTGCTATCATTTATTTTTAATCAAAACATCGCCAGTGTATGAAGGCTTCTGCTGCTGAGACACTTTCATGTTCGCAGAAATAAAAGGTGGAAGTCCTCGATCGACTGCAAAAACCAACTGAGCTGAGGCTTTTCCATTGACCAGAAATGCAATTACCGATCTTTGGATGAAAATTAACATCAGGTTGTTTAAGGAAAATGCTAGGGAGCAACGTGTTCTTATTCTATCAGCATTTGTCCAACTTCACAAGCAACATCTCTGGAAAGTGATTCCCAATCACTTAATACATTAGGGAATGAGAGTTCTCCTCACCTTGACTGGATCCCTGGCTGGGCTTAGAGGAGATCCCTTTCAGTTCCAAGGACGTGTTGCTCGAATGGCCCGCAGTGGATCTCCTGGGCGTTGGGCTGTACGCTGTTCTGTCGGCTCCTACTTCCTGGTGATCAGAGAAGGGGTTTGCAGTTATTGTAGGAAATTCTTCATGTCGACCCCTCCCCCTTGCCCTCACAAGCACTCAACTTGCCCCATCAGGGTGGTAAACGGCAATGGACATTGTGGGACACTGCGAGGCTGAATTCTCAGGACGTTTGGTGTGACAGCTGAATAACAAGCCAGCTATGACTGGAGGTTTGCCAGGTCGAATCCCATGGGTGGGGAAGCAGCCACTCCTCCTTCGGGCCGCTGAGCAAGGCCCTTAACCCCTGAACAAATGCTCCACGGGCTCCGGAAAGATGGCTGCCCCTGTGTTCAGACCCCCAGCTTCACTCTCACCCATGTGTGTCTTAAAAAACACAGGACATGTGAAAACTAATAAATTCCAAAAGAACTGTTACGAATAGGAAATGCAGCCCTGTTTAATTCCTTCCTATTTACAATGATCAACGAAAATCGGTTAATGGTTGGCATTTGCCCAGTCTTGGAGAGGGCCAAGCCTACCTCCGCCCCCCAACATGGAAGCTGGAGAGTTTCAGCAAATTACTCTTTCACGTAGCTTTACCCAAAAAGCCTCATTTACATACAAATCGGGACTGTTATTCCGCTAAGATGAGTCTGTCCTGCTCAGGCTTCTCCCCTCTAAGCACCCTCAGACCTCCCAGTTTGGGTTCCTCAGGCTTCTAGCTAAAGTTATATTAGCATTAGCATATTAGCGTTTTGGTTTCCCCACTTACCATAATCTGTAGTAATACCATGAAAAGAGAAGTACTCACTATGCCACCTATCTATTTTTAGTACATTTGTGATGACCTTGATCTCATCAAGAACGAAAACCTTGGGTTTAGCTATACCTCTAAAAGTAGCATTATCTTATATTTCTTTCAAAACAATATTATCGACTGCTGTTTTCTGTGGACTTAACCTTCATATCAACACCTTCTCGATAACAGTCTGTGATTGGCATCTAACAGAACAAAAGCAAATATGCCAAGTTAAAGTTATGTTGCAATGTCATTCATTTTATAACCAAACTGATTTTGGCTTAGCTAAGGTCTTAAACCATAAATGCGGAACACATTGAGTTTATGGATAAATTTCATGCAGCCTGGTCATTTTGAGACTGAGCTATTTTCACACACCCATTATTGGGTATAACACACCCATTATTGGGACGCTCACACGGGTGGGATACTCATGCTGTTTTGGGGCACTGCGGATAGAGCCTCTGCCTGAGGAGCAGATTCAAAGGGAAAGTCATGAGGCGTTTCACATGCATGACGCAACAGGAAGTCCTGAGTAGAGATACGTCTAGATTGAGACGCGATTCTGCTAGTCCAGACACCTCAGCTCCCCAGCGATCATGAAAGGATTTGTGTGACCAGCTCTATCTCTCCTCTCCAGCTTGGTGAGATGAGCCTCAGGTAGAGATTTGGAAATGTAAACCTAGGGAGACACCTCTCGCAAGTGCCCCCTCCCCCCTCATATCGCAGGTTTCTCTCCAGACACCTTCGATCGACGAACAAAGACCTTGAGCGATCGCTCGCGGGGCTGCCGCACGGCCAGGCGATCGGTATCGAGTTTCACGTAGCTTTCGCCCTACAACAGCGAGCTGAGGTTTCGAATTTAAGGAAGCGTGCTGTGCTGGTAGCTTAACAGGAAGGGGGAAAAAATGCTGTAAGAAACAGAATGTTTGCACAGGAAATCGGCACAAAATGCATCACGAAAATCGAAGAATAATATCTCCCTGCTCTTCTTAATGTCACCAGAGTAACCTTCCCTCTGAATAATTGATAAATGTCTCTGCCACATAAGCAACTTTATTCGAGAGAGGCATTGATAGCGCCTTGTGCAGGACTGGAAATGTTTAAATGAACTTCCAGGTAGAGGGAGGATGCTGAACGGTGAGAAGGACAGTGTTGTAATGATATATTATAACTTGTCTCCATAGCCGGCTCTGATCACCTATGACTGGAAAAGTCCTTCGTCCTCCTTGCTCTAATTGTCATTTTAGTGAAAGCAAACTTTGTAAAGTCCCCCCCCCCCTTCTCTCCTTTGTTGGTTGCTTCTTTGCATATCCGGAGTGGTCCACCGGAGGCTCTGTATCCGAGGCTCGTTAACGTGTGTATCTCTCCTCTGCAGCCTTCACTGTGGGGTCATGCCGGGGACTCCAGTCTTTCACGGGCCGCCACAGTCATGAACCTTGGGGAGGTGCTCATCACCGTGTTCTAGCGCCATGCCCCCGCTCTCCCTCTCCTGACATGTCTGTGATATAGCACCCCCCCCCCGCAAAGATATGCGGCCTGTCCCATGTCAAAAAGAGACAACTCTGACTAAGCACAGCCAATTCCTGCATCAGCACAACAAATCATACATCCATACATTTTCCATTCCCAGTTGTCCTATGCAGGGTCGCGGAGGTCTGTCCCAGAAGCTACGGGCGCAAGGCAGGGAATAATCCAGGATAGGGCACCAACCCATCACAGGGCACGCACACCATCTGCAACTACAGGCGTTTTAGTAACTCCGATTTACCTTAACAGGTTTTCGTGCTTGTGGGGTGAAATTGGGCAACCTAGAGGAAACCCAACGATGACATGGGAAAGGCATGCACACTCCACACACATAGAGGCGGGGTTTGGGAAATTGAACCCTGCTCAAGAACCCTGGTGTGAGGCAACATCGCGGAATTGATAGACCGTCTGCTATCCATATTCCTTAACTGTGGTCCAGTAATGGTGAGTATGGAGCCCATCCCAAAGCCCGAGCTGGCAAGCACCTTGGACGGGATGCCTGTCCATGCAGGCTAGACAAACATTATGAGTGATTTAGAACCTGCAAACGGCTGTCCACATTATACCACTGATGTACAGGTCTGCCTGATGTGCTCAGCAGGGGCAGGTACTGGATTAGGGTTTTGATGTAATTTTGATGTCAAACATCATACATGCCGGTCATTTCTCAGTCCTCTGTTCAAAGTCATGTATGTGTCCCCACTGTGTGATAAGTCATAGGGAGGGGTGATCCTTTCCTTAGGCTGTGTGTAAGATATCTCATGCACACACACAGAATTCAGAGGTCACACTCTGCTATCTTTCTGGATGCCAAGCTGCACCTTGATGAAGCATCAGGGGACAAGAAGATATGAAGGAACAGGTTGCCATGGCAAAGCACGTTTGAACCGAGCCAGTGATGACCTACACTTCGGACCGCACAACATGCATCTGACTTAAATAAGGCTTTGTGGCCATTGTCACATGACAATGCGGTGTGACACCGCAACATACAGTAGACAAGAAGCTTGCCAGTGAATAAGAGCTGAAAAAATAACTTTTGTTGAAACACGCAGATCCATATGACACATGGTAAACCCAACATCCAAGATGGCCGTCTTGGTAAAAACAAACTGACAGGAAATCTGCAAGAGCCAGAATGTCGCTTCCAGTCTCACTTACAATCTCTCATGAAAAAGCACTGCTTTATACTCTCAACAGATAATAATCTCTTACCAGTGTGTGAATCGACTACCAGTGTGCTTCTCCCCTAACCCTTATCCCTTCCTCAGAGCCCCCACACCTGACCTCATCTCACGAGAGCTTACTGGGGACAGCCAGTTACAGCAGACTCATGACATTTAACACCAAGCATCCCACAAAATTAATATTTTACACCATAAAGACCAGATTATACTCACAGCATGCAAACGGTTTCATTAGAAAGTGTGGGACCACAATCGCGAGGCATGTTTATGGATCTTGCAGACAGCCAAACTTATTTTCTCGTTGGCCACCCGCATGGACAGCCCCAGACTGTTTTTGCGAACCCGTTCTAAGGTAAATCGAGTTAATCATTCTGTGGGTCAGTGGTCAGAACGGAATCACCTTGACACGTGCCCAGGGGCGCCTGCCACCTTCGTGCCACTAATGCTTAACCAGTCCCGTCTCTTTTAAGATAATCTACTTCCCAATTGTTGGTTTCTATGTCGGTTTAAATTTGTCATGCCAACCGGAATGGTTCCTATTTTCTGTCAAACGAGTCCTTGAGAAAAAGAAACATATTAATCAAGAAATAAGCATACCCCAAACAATCAAATTATGCTCTCAGTTCTACCTTTTCCTCCAATTTGTAAGCTATTACTAAGCCCAGACTCTGTGACTGTTTTTACTCAGTTCTCAGTTTTAAAATGAGTAACCCCCCCCCGAAGGCAGATCATGTATTTACACAAAAGACGATTTTGTTAAATGCTCCCATACATGGATAAAAACCCCATTCTGTGACTATGGGGAAGAGCTTGTGGCATTTTCGCCCCAAACGTAACACTTAGAGAAAATGACCGCTTTCACTTTGGCTCTGTTGCTTTCTGAGGCTTTAGTGTAGCATTGATAAAGAAAAGGCACAAAGTCCAGTGATTGTACTGTGGAACCTCGTGGCGCAGAATGGACTGCATGTCTGGATCCAGTACAGTGGAGTCCGATGTGAGGCTGGAGGTGGTGCTGATCAGCCCACTCCGACTCCCTGACTCCCTGACATCTTTCGCTGAACTGGAGAGATTACCAGGGCTATGCATGAGAGGAGAGTCATTTTTTTCCTCCCCAAGGATCAGCTGAGAGACAGTTCCCAGCTTAATTAGCTCTCATTGGACACACTCAGATGGATTTCACAGCATTAAAATTTAAATAGTCAACTTTTTAAAACATTACTACTCAAAGGGATTAAAATGTCACGTTCCGTACGTCAGTTTTTTTCAGGTTCTGGTTAAGTTCTCTCTGCCACGTCTTTTAGCAGGTGGATATTTTACTCGATCCTGCCGGGTCGGTCATCCATCATGATAAGGTTTCCCAACCCTCATTCCTGATTCGCAAATCATTTGCTAATGGCACTAAGGGAGAAGTGTGGGATTTTTTCAGGTGAGGACAAGTCTGATTTAAAGCAAACTAGAGGACATCATGTTGGAAAAGCAGAACCAGCCATGCGGGAAAGTCGGAGAACCGACAGGACCGGAGGATAGAACCTGTGGAATACAGATGGAACAAATTGATATTTTGCTCTCTAACCAATAACAATCAAACCACAGACCAAACCACTTTCTCTCACAGAAAGTGAAAGCTGATTTAACATCTGGGATTTTCAGCCTTTCTTAAACCTGGGACCCCCACCCCCCACATAAAAGCAAACCAGCAGTAGGGACCCCCCACCACCAATCGCACTCATATGATTATGTAAAAACGAAGGCACTCTGATCAACCTAATGCGTGTCACGCTGCATAAACTGCATGCTGATACCGGCATTTCAGTGATTTATGTAACATCACTGCGGACCCCTGCAGCTGCTTTAGACCCCCCCCCCCGGGATCATGGGGCCCAGGCTGAGAAGGGTGGCTTTATATCCCTAACAGCTGATTAAGGGCCCTGTCCCTAACCGGACTCCCAAGTCGCTCGTAAGTTTCACAGCCCTACGAAGGGATTTCCTCACCTGAGGTCTGCCGTGGCTCGTGTTCTGCATGCACTTCCCTTTCAGTGCAGAGACATGGCAATGGGCTTCTTCCAGCAGGTGGCTTAAATGGCTACCCAGCCCCCCCCCCATCTCCAAACGTACCATTATCCACACTTACTCACCTGTACCCCGCCCCCCCCACCTTACTCCTGGTGGGTGGCCCTGGTAACACTGTCAGAGTATCTCTAATGGGGCTGTTGGGGAGCTTGTTGACGATGATGCTGATGATGATGACCAGCAGGCACCACAAAGTCTCACAAGAGATGAAATAATTAGCCATTCTTCAGAAAAGGAGTGATTAAAAACTGTCTGGGTCCCACTCGGGTACTTCAGATCTCTCAGAAAAGCACATCAGTTTGAACAGACTGCTGCCAATTTGCATTTGTTTGGCAGCTGTATCAAAACTGACACTTAGCCGCTCTTTTGTGTGTGTGGTTGCGAGCGAAGGAAAGCTGAGATTCTCCTGCAACCCTCACTGGCCGCGATCCAAGGCGGGAGCCGTCTTTGGTGACCCTGGAAAGACTCACTGATTCCCATCGGGAGGAGCTTCTGGGGCGTATGCAAGGGCGGGTCACAGGGGCACTGGCCTCAGCTGAAAGCTGATTGGCCCCCGGAGTGCCCCTCCCCTGTCACTCACCAATTCGAAACATATCATTGGCTAAAGATAAAGTTGGTCCCTCTATATGAATTATGGCCCCTCTTATAAAAAGTCCTAGAATCGCCCCTGTGAAACATAAAATCAACCAAGGCCCAGCAGATGAAAAAATTTCGATTTCTACTCACTGCTCAGGACAGTCGTGTCAAGCGTCTGGGCCACCCTCAAGATCCAAACCCACAGTATGTGTAGCGTGTAATGATGAACATTGCATGACCCCAAACACAGACTGCACAAAGAGTAAAAAGGAGAACCACAAGTACAGCAGATAAAATGAGAACTTGGACTATTAATAACGCGATAAACCATGAGGAATGTACTCAGATGGTTGTGAAAAAAATAATCAAATTAGCTACAAGGTTATGTCTCTCAGTCAAGGAAGAGGAGTCTGTATATTTGGCTGCTGCCATGAAGAGTCAAGGCAGACACATAATATCTGGGCTAGAGACGGACAGACATCTCAAGCTCTAAAAATGGCCAAAGAGCTAAATCGGGGAGTCCAGCAATGATAGCTTTCACGTAGGTGGGTATGCATGACTTAATAATTTGGAAAGAGTGCAATAATTACACTAGAGAGTTATTTAAGATTAGTGCAGGTATTTACAGCAGAATCCAGTGTGAAAAACCCAAAATACTAAACTTCTGTTTCACATTGTTCATTTAAAAAAGCTGGAACTGTGTATTTGTTTACTTCCAAATTTTGCTTTGCTTTACGATGTTACTTAAAGTTTAATGGCATATTAAAAGTAAAACAAATAAATTACGGACTAAAAAATGCTACAGAGCATTTAAATGGTGTCGAATACAGCTGCTTCACCCCAGGAGTGCCGTATTTATAAAATAAAACCACGTTATTCCTGGATCCCTTTACACCATGCTCGCATCTATTCTTAAAACCAGCTACTGTAGCTGGTGTAAGGAGGACATTACTGCCCTCACCAGACATGTGAGTGCCACCTAGTGGTGAAGTTTACACTTATCTTTCTGTCTGAATATGTCAGACTCACTGGTTTGATCAGAATGAAAATGAAAATCCAAGAAAAACTACCCAAAAACTCTACCGACCTAACTCTATGGTGTACAATAGGAAGGTCAAGCAATTACTGAAGGCTCTGTTTTAATTTGAGCTGGTGTAATCGGCTGGACGGATATAGTGGAAGTTCACCTCTGCTACACTGTCAGAAAAAAAAGAGTACCAGTTTGTACCTTTTCATGTCACTGGGGCTGTTCCCTCAAGGGTCCACCAATTATACCCCAGCTGTAGGTAAATGTACCTTTTAAGGTATAGTAATGGACAGAATGAACATCCCCAAAGTACAATCAACATCAATTTACCCCAAATGATACAACAATATCCCTCAGAGTCCATTTCTGTACCTAAAAAAGCACATGTAGCTACAGCTATTGGGTACAATTGGCAGATCCTTGAAGGTACAGACCTAGTGACAAGCAAAGGTATAAACTGGAACTCTTTTTTTTCTGACGTGCAAAAATTCAGACAGAAATACTGTATTAAACACTTACAAAACCACAAGCTCTTCTGCCAGAAAGCATAGGAAAGACAAGGACAGAAACTAGACAGCTTACACTACACTAGACATCCACAGTTTGTACAAACATTGCTATTTTCTGATACAAACACAAATATTCAGAATTTGGGGCAAAAATGTAGAGAATGGGAACAGAAAGGTAATGGAAGGACAGCAAGAACCATTGCCATACAACAAATCTAAATTCTTCAAATCATGATACATTAAAACGGATTGGCCTTGATGGAGCCATCTCCTTTTACAAGAATGGAGTTTGTGTTAACTACTGCTTCCATTTGCCTAGAGACTATCTCAGATGGTCTAGTTTGACTAGAATCATAAAAAATACAACAAAGCGAAACACAAAACTTAGTTAAATATTTACGTCAGCCTGTGAGCCAAATATCTGGTCATTCATGCTGTAGTTGGAAACTGGCACCATAGATAAAGTGTGTCGTCGAAGGAATGGAGCTCTGTGAGAAGAGAGAGCAACTGGTTTTGCAACTTGAGAGTAAATGTGAGAGCCGTTTTATTTTAGGATCAAGGGTTTTATCATCCTCACGCAAGTGTGGTTAGCTAGTACAATGAATTCAGAGCCATTAGTATGCAAATGGGACATGCATATGCGTAAAGAGAAGCAAGGAAAAATACAAATAGTTACACAACATTGAATAATTACATTCAATTGCTTATGCTTTCTGTAATGCTTTTGAGGATGTCATTTAAACATGCTGCAAATAACATCTGATATGAATGCTACTATTACTACGATTATTATGATGTGACTATTTGTCCACTTATAATTTTTTGCTTAGAAGACAGGATAGACAAGAGCCGTATTCACTTCTGCTCTCTTCGCTTCAAAAAGCCAGCAGCAAATTATCGTATCCAAGAACGAAAACTCGGCATAAAACAACTGATGCAGAACATCTCGCAGTACAAAGCAGATGGCAGGACAGGCCGAGTTTAATTTACGTCTGTCAGAGGTCCGACAGCATGGAGCAGAGTGGGGCATGTTCAGTAACTTGAAATAACAGCACTCAAAAAGTCGACTGCGTATCTTCTGCAGATAAGGAGTCAGTTCTTTTGATGCCGAGATCATATTTAATGCTGCTATTTGAACATCATTGGCCACAAGATGTTGTGGTAGCAGACTCAACCACTTGGACATTCTGGGAGAGTCTCTTTGAAGGAGAGAACTAGGATGTACTCATGCTGCGTGAGTAAGACGATAGCAGGCTGGGGAGTCCAGGCTACTTGTAATTTGGATTGGCTTGCAGCGGTTCAAGTTTCCCCTGATTCAACTCCTAATCCAAGTGATAGAGAAATGGGGACTCCGCTAATCCCTTCACTGCCGTGTGTTCACAGTTGGGCAGTAATTATGCTCTCCTGGAATGCGCTGTACCATGAGAATGAGTTCGGCCTCAAACTCCCGGATGCCTGAAAAGTCACATTCCAAGAAACCTCTTAATCACTCTCTCTTTTGTTGGTCTTTGCCTGCATAGATGTGAGGGTGCCTGTTCCCATTTTAACATTCTCCTGCATATTGTATATTATGGAGGTATTTGTGTATCCAATTGTAAGACCCGAGCTATGAGTCACATTACTGTATTGCATGCAATGGCATGAGACAGAGTTTGAGACTGGGGGGCAGACAATAATTTAAATACAACAGTCTGTTTATTGGCGGGATGAATGAAGCCAAATGAAACATTAGGGGGATAAGTCGTTCTTCCTCCCCACGCCCCTCAACGTTATTAAAATAGAGTGTCTTCATTATATACTATGGTTCATCGTCTCTTATTTATATCATAAATATAATTACACTTTGACCATATCGCTCCAATGCCAACCTCTATGCTTCAGTTCATGCTCATTGCTGCCTAATGCACTAGCTATTTGCACTGACCTCAGAATCGCTTTGGAGGAAAGTGTCTGCCAAACAAATGGACATAAAGGGGCGTATGGTTACCCTGGTCTATGACCTGCCAGCTGTGTCTGGTGAGGTGGGACCACCCAAATTACGACAAGCTTTTAGGCTGCTAAACAGACTGAGAAGCATTTCAGGAGAGAACGGGCAGGGAGGTCACAGAGCTAGACAAATTACAAGATTAGAGTGTTTCAAAAGCACACTGAAAATTGACCATATTAGACGCTAAACGTTAAGGCTGCTTTTGTTATCTTTCATTTCTTGTATTTCTGCCTATACAAAACTGAGGCTCTTAGCATACATGACCGATGTTCAGCGTGTGCTATTGTTTTTCCATATAGTGTCTGCCTGATATCTGGAAGATATCTGGTGAAATTTTCTAGCTGGTTAATGTGAAATCTCTTTTTGTGATTTGCTAAGCACAAACATATTTTACGCACAGGGACATTAACGAGAGATTACATCTAGCAGACACTTTCCCTCATTGCTATAAGTTGTCAGCTACAGTAATAAATGTTTTACTGACTGTCTGTGTGACCTTTAGCAAGAATTTTCTCTGCGTCTGTCATGCAGTAGCATAGGATTTGCAAACCCTGCTCAGAATTTGGTTCATCTGACCCCTCTGTCTGTTCATTGAAATGTGCATCACACTGCTTCACACCTGCATTGAGTGAGGCTTCAGTTCATACTCTTCCTGGGTTTCTGGGTTGTTCCCTGCCTTGTGCCTGCAGCCTCTAGGATAGGTACCTCTTTATCCAGTGCTTGCAGAATATGGATGAATTTTGCACACTATTTATTGGATTCATTTTTATATTTTTTCGTTTGTGCATGCTTCCTATTTCCACCGGTTGTTTTGTTACATTTTTGTTTTATTTACCTAGTTTCTGCTTTTTAGGACTTAGTACGCAAGTGTTTTACTCACCTGTACTCTACCAAATGTAAAGTGATGTGACAAAATGATTTGATTTTGATGTTTATATTAGGACTTTTCAGTTCAGTTACCTTGTTGTGTCAAATTGCACGTTCCAGCTGAATTGCTCCTTTCTGTCCTTTTGTATCACTCTTGCCTAATTTTTGCTTTTGTCTTGCCTTTTGGCTCCTGACATGATCAGGGCTGGAAATTAAGCTTTCCCACTTGCCTGAGGTGAGTAATTTTGGTGAAGGGTGAGTACAAAAATCTGATGGTAGCCCACTAGCTAGTAAAATAATGTCAGACGATACTATTTACTGAGGTAACCCTGTTGGTCAGCGTATGACCTGAAGTCCACGATTTGACTATGGTTTTCGGATGGTGAGTTGGATTCAGTTCTTGGCAAGTTACACCTGGCTGTTGATTCACCGTGGTGGTTTTTGGGAAAATAATCCTATAATTTCCAAGCTTGGATCATCTCTCATAGTTTTGTGACACAGACTCGTAACACCACTGTACACATGTAGGCAAATGGCTGCTATCCCTCCCAAGGTTTGTTTTTGTACCGTTCGTTTGCCACGGTACAATCTGTATGCATGCCAACTGCATCAGCTCTGAAATTCGATTTGACTTCATAAATTATTGACATATCCAATTAAGATATGCAAATTTTAATTGAATATCTGTATTTTGCTGTTTAACTTATTTAAACCGAGTCATATTTCCTAGAAAGGTGCAGAACTTGACTTGAACAAAGATTTCACACGTTTTCGAAAGATTTTCTTCATTTTCTTCTTGCCATCCTGGAAAAACGTTTATATGTCAGTCTCTTAACATCTACCTCAAACATCCTGCCACAATCAGAGAGATTTTTTACAGAATGATTGCTTTTACTATTTTACCTGTTATTACACCACATCTTTTATGTCTCCTATGCCTTCTGTCATCTTGTGATCTTGAGGCCTCTTTAAGTTCCCTAAATGTTCTTGTGTTGCTCTTCTGGCCATTGAATAGTTTTATTAGGTTCTTCCTTCGTTAGAAGCTGTGTAGCTCCTGCTCCAGTGCTGCTTACACTCGTACCTGGACATTCACTGGAAGCTCAGCCTGGCTACACTTACATTTAGTTGACTCCTTGACAGCACGTATGTTTGTTATGTGCTATTTGCTTCATTTGTATGTCACTGTTGGACTGAAGCATCTGCTAAATATGTTAATTTAAATGTATACAATCTTCTATGCATTTCTAGAAAGATCTGCAGGAAGGGCACCAGCCAAGCTATGCATGTGAGGCAGCCAAACCGACTCTCGTTTCCAGATTCTCATCATGTGACCTGCATTACTGCCCCTCTGTATCTCCCCTCCATCTTCCAATCTACTTCACAATGAACTGTTGAGCAGCAATGACCATGCTGACTGGCCGATCACTTCATGGCCTGGCCCAATGAATGTTCTTTCAGACTCTGCACCCGGTAGCTCACATGTGGATCTGAGGGCAGAACATCCATCTGCCAGGCATTATTTAAGATTACTGACCTAATCAAGTCAACCGACAGAGGTTGGATAAAAACAAGAAGTGCATCCCTTCCACTGGGATAAGTGGGCCAGGGTTTGGACGACGTGCAGTGAAACTGACAGGCATGGGCTTTTTAATTGGTTCATATTCTGACAAAGCTTGTATGTAAGGTCCTGGCTCTGTGACAGGAACCGCAGGTCCATTACATGGTAGAGGTTAAGGATGTATATAGGTTACTAATACAACTTGTAAGCGGTGTGCTGTGGCGCTTAAACAAGTAGACCATTTTTCTTTAGCAGCTGTTTAATCTCCTTAGGGAGGGAGATATCTGAGGCAGAAGATAATGATGTTGAGGTCAGATATCTCGTGGTTTTTTGCCTATATGTTTGTAGTGCAGCAGTCAAGCGAAGACAAAGCAAATTGGATTGTTTTGTTTTTTTGTTTTCAATCTAAATGTCTGGAAAAAAATGTACCATATGGCCTTGACAAGATAAAGAAATTGATTTACATTTTGGGGAAAAAAAATACAAACAATTCTAACGGTACTAGACAGTTTCAAGACCATTGTTCATAAATCTAGTAAATGTGTCAAGTAAAAAAAACCAATATAAATCAATTTATTTGTATTTGGCCAAAAGTGAAATATACAAAATAACGAAAACACAGACTAAGCAAACAATTAAAACAAATTTAAAATGAAAGTCCTAAGGTACATTAAAAATCAAACTTAATTAAAGTGAAAACTCAAGCTGATACCAAGAGACCTTTCCGAGAGTCCAGTTTCTAATTACAATTAGCAGAATACTGGCATGTTGGAGGGGTGACAGTCACACAGGGTTACAGTGACAGTTAGGTTACGGCATCACACAGATCAGAGGCCAGTTTGAGTGCTGCTTAATTCTAAGTATGTGGTACTTATTAACATAGCATTTTATGAAACACCCCCAGCCAAATCCAAATCCAAAAGTATGTAGACATTCCTTCTAGTTAGAGGAATTTGCTAATTAAGCCTAACCCATTGCTGACTCATAATTAAGCACTCGGGTGTGGAATCTCCTGCCTAAACGTTGGCAGCAGAACAGCTAGTCATCCATACAAAGTAGGTGCCGTTCGACTAGGCACCGCCTTAGGGCACAGTCTTCGCAATAAGTCGTTTCGCCAAATTTATGCCCAGCTAAAGCAGCTCTGGTCAGCAGCAAGTGAGGGGATTGCGAAGTGGAAAAGTCTGGGGGTATGGTTATTCGCAAAGTGGTCGGCCACCCCAACTCACAGACAGGGACTTGATCACCCAACGTCAATACTGTGTAGCAGCAAATCCCACCAACATTGTTCCAACATATAACGGAAAGCCTTCCCAGAAGAGTAGAGGTGATTACATCAACAAAGTGTGGACCAGTGTCATCATAATACTCTTATGACATGTAGGTCAATCTGACATCCACCTATTTTTAGCTATATAGTCTACAATCATGCATAAACAAACATAGTAACCATGATACCCTTAGAAATTCTTTCTCAATACATAACACTAAAAATAGGTTCTAGTCATCCATCCACAAGAGGTTACAGTAGATGGATGGTTTCAGTCGTCATAAAAGCGGCAACGTCCTTTTAGAAGCAGCCATTGCTGGTGTGGAGTACCAGAGTGCCGTAACACGACCCTGCACGATACCCTGAGCAGTATTTCTTTACAACCTTCCTAGATCCATTAGCCCAGCCAAAGAAAAGCACAGTCTGCTCAAGCTGATCCCTTCACAGAAGCTTTATTTCCATTCAGCAGCGAGTGACACAGCGATGAAGAACTGCTGCATGCTTTCTGACAGAGGGGACACGGCGCCTTTTGACCAAAATTGATCACGGGTAGAAGAAGCCCACCAAAGGGTCGAGTCGTGTTTTTGGGCCCGTCGGGACAACTTCCACAATCCGGGGAAATCCGCAGGATCGTCGAATTTCAGCAAAGTCCAGGTGGATTAAGTCTCCCATTGCAGGCCAACACCGGATCTAATGAACGGGATCTAAATCCCACTGCAGCTCCTGTTCTGAAAAGGCCAGCAAGCACTCTGTCATGCAGAGCTCATTTGCCCTGGGAATTACAGCCACCATCTCCTACAATTTGCAGCTGTCATTTTGTTTCAAAGGGGAAGGAGAAGTGACTTTGGGAAAAGGCTTCCTGTGCCATTCCATATTTTACCATTTTATTGAATGTTTCTTTAATGCCATAATAAATCCCAGACCCCCTGTTCTTTACACTTCTGGGCCGGCAGGCTATCCGGTTCAGGCCGTAAAGCTGAAATATCCCTCGCTTTCCGGAGACGAACGCTGACACCCAAGGCCGGGGTGGTGGACTGGATTCACGGAATCCCAATAGGAACACAAAACGGCCGCCCTTGCCGATACTCGGGGCCTGAAGGTAACAAAGTACCCCCTTATTTATTAGCCCCCACCCCGCCCTCCTGCCCCGGCCTGGTGTACATTTTCACTCACACTCGCTGAGTAACAATCAGCTCCGGCGTTATTACAGGAAACCTTACCTCCACATGCCCTACTTGGCATCCCATGTCTGTCACATTCAAATTAAACTTTACTACAATCTTTACAACAAAAGAATGCAGTAAAACGATTGGTGGAGCAGCGAAAGCTGCTGTATTTCTATGCTCATATTTGTCATACTCACTGAAGACTAGAAATCAGGATCTGGATGACATTTACAGCACACGTAAATATGCTGACGATAAAACGCAATAAACCTATCGGCTACAGTACACAACACACCGCTACAGCAGACTTTATAGGTAATTCCTTTATGTCACTTTGAATGCAAAATCAATAAACAATGTTATCTTGACTTATGAAGGTTAATAGACTATTTCAGTGGTACTTACTGTGGAATTCTCAAAGACCATCTTCAGACTGTCCAACGGGATGTCAAACCTCTCTATCTTCTTGTTGGCTTCTAGGTCCTCTTTAGCCATCTCAAAGCTGGCGTTGTCACCCTGGGGTCTGGGGATAGATGGGGATGGTTCACCCTGGGGTTTATTTACTGACTGAAGTTCCATCACTCAAAGTATAGAGGGTAAAAGTCTGCTCTCGTTACGGGATTCAAGAAGCGGGGAGAGAGAGAGAAAGAGAGAGGAGCGGTGCGAGCAGCTGTGGTGAAGGCTGTACTTTCCGTAATGTCTGTGGGACAGCCTTTTGCACAGCAGGCGGACAGATGTACTGACTGGCTGGCCTCGAGTGAACCTCTGAGAAAGGAGAATGAAAACAATAAGGATTTCTGCTCAAACCGGGAAGAGCCGTATGAAATGAGGACTCCGAGAAAATGTCGGGGAGAGATTTCAGTGCCCAGTCGGTCCAGAGTGGCTACGTAGCCGTTCATCTCCACTCCCCATTTCAGGGGGAGCCGAACCTCCCCAGACTGGGCCTACAGCCAGGCTCTGTGCTCCACACTCATCATCTTTTCCTTTACTCCCATCTCTACAGCTGGCCGCAGAGAGAAGGAGAGAGAAGGAGAGAGAGAGTGACGGGGAGAGTGTGTGAGGAAGGGACAAAGACAGAATGTGTGTGAACGAGAGACAGAGGGAGACGAGCAGGGAAAAGGAAAAATGGGGCACAGTTTATCAGAGTGTCTCCTTTACAAACCCATTGCTACTCCCTGCAACCTGTAGCTGAGTCCAAAGTTCTCATCTAGAACTTTCTACTGCATTACCTAACTTGCTCAAGTGCTAAAAACGAGGGGCTTCCAAAAATAAAAAAATTCACCCCAAGACAATGCACTTAGGAAGTGCCCGGCAGAAGGATTGTGTAACGTCAGCCTTCATGCCAGCGGCTGTGATCATATGATCATCCATGCCGTCAACGACAGAGGCGACCTGCGGCTTCGTTCGTCTTACCTCTCTGCTTTGGGAGCTCCCTTCATCCGGCTTGGAGTGGGAAGAGGATGAAAGTGGAATTAAAAGCTCGGCGTGATCGAGAGGGAATGATCTAGCTGTCCCAGTGAGCGGCTACGCAGGATAGCATCCGATAGCGGAGCGAGGATACGGAATAGCCTACGTCCACCTGAGCAGAATGCATTATTAAACAAACCCCAGAGCGACTAGCGCCACTTTCTGCTGTATCCTATGTCTGTGCACACTGCTCATCTTACATGATTTTTTATTTTTTTTTTGCAGGAACATGATTGGTGCTCGGTGCACTATGGCTTCCTGTTCCTGCCGCCTTTGAAATGGTGCCACATTTCATAATCTTACCATGGGACCAAAACATCTATACACATGAAGAAAAATGTATTTTTGTTAGTCATGTCTCATGTCAATGACTGATGCCTTAATATGTATTAAGTTTACATGTCATGTGTATTTATACTCATTTTGCTATTTTTATTGCACTCTGAGCAATGAGGAATAGTATTTCATATCAGCAGAAGCACATTAAGGTGGTCGGGGGCCTTTGTCAGCTGTCAAACACCGATTATTTCTTACAATGGTGTAGTTGTTGATCAGGTGGAAGGATGGGCTTAAAATTTTATTAATCAAGGTTAATTGAGGCCCCCTCATAACAGCAGCCCCTGGACTTCAGCCTGGGTATACCCGTGCATTAACGCGCCCCTGAATCTGAATGACCAAAGAATCACTGAACAGAGACAATGATACAGATATTTTGACACGACTTTAACCTGCATTTTTATCCACATATACATTTCTGCGAGATCTAAAAGTAGAGCTGACCACAGCACATGAAAGAGTATTACCATCGTGCATCATTGATTGACAAGACAAACTGCGTCACGTCCAAAGCCCTTTCTAAAGGCAAACTGTCAAAGCTATTAACAACAAAGGCTAATTTTTGGAGGAAAAAAAAAAGTTTTGAAAAACGGCGTGTTAGTAAAAATGGACAAAAGTTGTTTTATTGTGAATTATAATGATTATCAATTATTAAACCAATTTTCACTTCAATATCAACAGTAAACAAATGCCAGTAATTTTGGGTTTTGTCAAAAAAGTAACAAAGGATTTCAAGCTGAGCATCCAAAACAGCATGTATGACATCTAGAGGCATAAAGACTGGATTCCCGGGAAAGAGTGATGCGATGTCCAATTTTCCCAGAGGTGTATGAATTTGAAAGCATGCAGAGTATAAGCGACTCAGAGGAGCTGACTCTATTGAGCGGATGACATTTAAATAGATCAGAGATCCTGCGACTCCTTTCATGAGGTCCACGCTCCAGCTGTGAGTCGTTTAAACGGCACGATGGGGAGCTGACAGGGATGGTTTGTGTTCCCTCGCAAGGCTGCGGCTAATTGTTTACATTCAGAGTTGTTTACAGTGTTCCTGTCTTCCCTAGATGCGGGCCGCGATAGATTATAACGGCCCGGCACCGCTGAAAAAGCAGGCGCCGTGATGGAAATTAACGTTAACGCTACGCAGACTGCTGGGATTCTGATGTGGTAACTGCTAATCTTTCGAGACTGTGTTGACAGGGGGTAATCGTTTCCGAGTTGTTACCAGTCCACACCTAAATACACTGAAAAATAACCTTGAATATTATAGAAATCCTATATGTAGCAGAAAGACTGTACATTGCTTTCAAAGGAAAGCAAGAAACAACCAGACAAACATTAACCATATAACTGTCACAAAAGCTATTGAGGAAAACTATTTTTTATACTTTTTGACTTTGGCAGTTGCTAAATTTCGTATGTAGGGGAGGCCAGAGACGGCTGCTGATCATTGTAATTTTTATAAAATGTAGAAAAATGACAAAGGAAGAAAAAACACTTTTTCCTTTCTATGTAAAGTTGCACCGGTTTTATAATCATCATTTTGGGGGAATCTAAGTTATGCAGTAAGATCACTGTATGACTTTAAAGTGACCCTGTTCAAGAATTGTGTTCGTTCTCCCCTCCTAATAAAAATGTAATTATTATTCCATGTGTGTATGCATATGTGTGTGTGTGTGTGTGTGTGTGTGTGTGTGTGTGTGTGTGTGGTGGGGGGGGGGGTCAGGTGATGGTCAGGTTACCCAGTAGGGGAGTTATACCTGTTTCACGTTCCTTTTATTCCCAATTGATCCTCGGTGCCCCCCTGACATTTGGCCGCTGGCCAAGCTCCCAGCTATGGCCCTGATTGGTCCAGCACCCCTTTTGACTTCCTCTCTTTCCGTCTCTCCCACCCGTTTGTTTTCGATCCTCCCTATTGCTCTTGCCACGACCATCTCCACTCCCGAGCCCGAAGCACATCATCCCTGCTCCTCCCTCTCATCCCCCGGTCATGTGATCTGCCCACAGCCCCACGGGAGCAAGACTTCAGAGCATAACACACTGGAGAGACAGAATTCAGTCTCGAAATCACATGCAAGAGTTGCGCTGGGCGAGCCGGAATTTGGGGAAGAAAATCTGCAGCTCGGGTGCTTGACAAACAAGGAGCAGCCCGAGAAGGGACCTCATTTCCTGGCTCAGACGTTGACCATCACAGGCCCCAAAGGCACGTCCAACTCATGTGAAATAAGAGCAGCACAGTCGAGCAATTCACAAACCATGTCAGAAAACTTATTCTACAATGAAGCCCATTCTCCCAGGTCCTGCTCTGTGGGCACGTTCTTATGCAGTAAAATTAGGGAGACTTTATAAATAAAGTGTTGGTCAAAGTTTTTGACACCCTTGCAATTTCAATCTTCCTTCAAAATAAATGGATTACAAAAGCAAATGGGCTCCTCAGTATTAGTTTCATTCATACCCCCCCCCCCAAAAAAAAGTTAAATGTGGTAAAATGTAATATTTTGCTGGAAAGACTCTTTAACCCTGATAAGAAGAATGGATGGATGGCCTTGGAGCAAACGTTCAATATCCAATAATACAAAACAGCTACTAAAGGAAATTGCTTATCTGGGTTATGCCCTTGGGCGTATTAAACTTGCCTCTGCCATCCATCCTCTGCTGTTGTGGTTTCTAAGGTGGGATCCGGCTGATTGAGGGCCATCGACATACAGTACTGTCGGGGATTCTCGCGTTGCTGTTTGCAATGCATTTGGCGGCAAGGCCTCAGAGGCGGAATTAGCAGGGAAAAGCTTTCCTTCCTGCCAGCGCAGAGATGCCGATTGCTCTGGGGACACTCTCTTCAGGCCAGATGAGGGTGAGCGAGGAGGGAGTTGGGGGCTGATTGAGGCATGCGGGAAGCCCGGCTGACAGAATCAGTGGAACGGGGGAGGTTCGCGACCAGTGGTTGTCTAGACTTCGTGCTCCCTGGGTCAGGGAGAAGGTTTGGGTCATCTGGAGACACAGAGAAGTTCTGGAAACCCCACGGTGAGGCTTAAATAGATGAAACTTTATGTTTGGCTTGATTGGATGGCTTTTCCCAAAGGTCTTGACCAGGGGTCACCACCCCAAATAACAAATAAAGAGTCAGTTTTCTCAGTTTAACAAAATCGCCCAGCCACATGAGCCACCGGGGGTTTTGTTCAATATTCATATTTTTTGTTTCTTGTAACATGCACAACAGTCCATAAATCTTAGCATCAAACAAAAAATAAACAAACAATTGTCTTCAATGATATTTTAAAAGAATACCATTGCCTCAAACAAAAGTAAATATCAATATGTTTTTATAAAGGGTCTCATCAAGTGTAAAATGTGAACTATCCCTTGCTATGTGTATTAGGGTGACCACCTGCTAATAAGCCCAAGGGGGGACAAGGGGTATGTTTCTGAGGGACAATGTGGGACACTGCC
>JABFEA020000038.1:11239382-11256909 GCA_019775915.2 Cyphomyrus plagiostoma
ACTGGTGTGTGAGTGTGCCCTGCGATGGGCTGGCCCCCCGTCCAGGGTTGTTCCCTGCCTCGTGCCCGTTGCTTCCGAGATAGGCTCTGGACCCCCCGCGACCCAGTAAGATAAGCGGTTTAGAAAATGGATGGATGGATGGACAGCAATTGCTACTTTTACATAAAATCATTCAAATGCCACAAAATCAGCCTTTGGTAGTATACTTTGGTGTCGTCTTTATTCGTAATATTAGCAAAAACAAACGTATTCGTAATATTAACAAAGACAAAAAAAAGGTTAAACTAATCCATCAGTTATTCACTGTTAAACCAGAGCATCTAGTAGCTGTAAATGCTCTGGCTAAACTTTCAGTGCTGAAATAATTACAGGAATACCAGAAAGCCATACAACTTCCCAAAACACCAGTTGATAATACGACGAGACTGCTAACTGTAGCATTAGATGTGTTGAAAAAAGCAGAAAAACATCTTTGAAAGCCTGAAAACTCAGTTAGCTTGTTTGGTTTGGCCCATTTCCCAGACATGCATTTAAATAGGCGCACAGATGGTCAAAGTAGATTTTTGGCACTTTTGATGGCTGGAAAGAGTGACTTGATTTGATGTTTTTCATATTACTCACAGATGTCAACATTCATTTACAACTCCAGTAATAATCTGACACCAGCTGTATATGAAAATGAATCGGGGGCCATAGACACTTTTTCTTCTTGAGAAGGGAGTGAGCAGTATGAAAGAAAAAGCTGGACAAGTTCCCACTTGGTACAGGTACAGGTGATGGTATCTATTGTTCATGGGACGTATGCGCCACCTGTCGATGAGGCGTCTTTTCCCCTCTGAAGTTAAATATGTTCTCTTAGCACCCTCTGCTGTTCGTTGCTCAGATTTTCACCTTTTGCTTAAAACTGCCAATAAAAGTCTTTAGGAGACCGGAGAAGACATTCCTCATCTTGCATCGATTGCGTACTACACATGAAAATATCTACCTGATTTACACACAAAAAAACTTCTGATCAATTTCATGAAATATTTAGATGATATACGACGGCATAACTATACACGTTTCTTCTTAACTGCTATTAAGTATTATATGGGTGAAGAAAAATCGTAGTAGCAGAGTTCCACGTTCGCCTAATGTACCGCCAGGCGGCACTGCGAGCGCAGTCGAGATACTGTTCTTAATTATTATGGAACCGCAGGGAACCTCTCTGGTGGCCTTTATCCTTTAAAAAGCGTCAGACAAACACTTCAAACCTTCATGAAAAACAATATTCTTACAATGTATGCTTTCCACTTCAAATGGCAAGACTTTATAACCAGAAGAAATAACAAGACAAAAATTTAAAATTTAATATAAAAAATTACAAAAGTAGGGACTCATGCAGTACAATGTTATGTAAGGAAAGGTCATAGTGCCTTATAAAGTCACCTCACCCGAAGGGATTTTGTCTTTGCGGTTTGCTTAATTTTATATAAAGGCCACTAGATGTCAGTATTTCTGTGTCTTAACTGAATATACTGTAGATTAAATTGACACAGTATGCTTGACTTTCCATCCGCCCATCTATCCATCCATCCATACATCCATCTTCTGACATCTTATCTGAGTCAGAGTTTGGGACCTACAGCCCAGGGCACAGGAATACACCCTGGATGAGATGCCAGTTCAATGCATCTGGATTTTAGCAAATTAAGAAGAGAATAAAGAGAAGAGAATAAAATTCTCATATTATGGACATTTGTTAAATATGTTTCTTTTTATTAAGCTTACCCCACACATTAATAATTATGGTGATGCATTAATGTCCTTGCCTGGATTAAATAATACTACCTTCTCAAATCTTTCACAAATCTCAGCTTTACCCTCGTCGACTTGGCATTCCACAGCTCCAGATGCAATATGGTCTTCAGCTCCAGATAGAACATGGTGATCCAAGGGTCCAAATGAAGCACGCAGTTCCGTACTTCCAGAAGCAGTACAGAAGCAGTACAGAAGCTTGAGATGAACCATGGTAATCTGTAGTTCCACCATAATGACCCAGAGGTTAGAAGGCCCATGATCTCAATAAGATCCTTTGGGATGACATACCAGATACGGCACAGTAAACATTCCACATCCATTTTCTGTTGATAATCCAGTTGGGGATTGAAGTCTCAGCAAGTGCTTTTAGGTTCTATAATATCACCTTAAATAATCGACATACTATCAGACTCACCACAGAAGTAAATAACCGCAATGAAACAGACGACAACTGAAAAAATATTTCAATTCCAAAATCTCATAATAAAAACTGGACATCACTACACACAAACTGCATATAAAGAGAAAAGGAAGAAATCCCCTAATTTGGCACTATGCATTAAATTGTTAACTTTTTCTGTTTTAAAAATATTGAATGCATGTCCTCCATCTTGGGTTGTTGCATGCCGTGTGCCCATAGGCTCCAGACCCCCCTGACCCTGAATAGGACAAGCAACTACAAAAAATGGATGGATGGATGGATGGATGTTTTAAAGCACAGATGAAGTTTAAGAAGCCACTTATCATGTTAGCCAATTATTTTAGGGCATTTGTCAGGGTTTTAAAATATATATTCCCCCAATAAATATTATTATGGTGTCCCATGGAAGTTATTATAACCATAGGAGAACATTTGCACCTAACATCACATCCAGCCATCTTCCATATCCTTTCATATAATGCAGGTGGTGGCGATCGAAGAGAGATGCACACACACACACACACACACACACACACAGACCTGCACACACACACGCACACACAGGACTACACATACGCGCACACACACGCACACTCACACACACACAGAGGCCTACACGCGCACACACAGGCCTGCATGCAGATGCACACACACATGCCTGCACGCACACACACACAAAGGGCAATTTAGTGACACCGATCCACTTAAGCTGTATGTTCAGTGCTATTGGAATAACCTACGGCCCACAGAGGAAATCCATTCAAAGCCGTAACCCTGCAGGTATGAGGACCCAGCACTAACCAGCTGAACCACTGATTCAGGCTCTTATTCACTTACTGAATGTCACACACTTTCTAAGAGTTACAACGTAACACTTACCTTTACTTAAGTTAGTATAACGTCATTATTATGACAAACTTTTGAGTTACACACCACATAAATACAAGGTCATTCCTCTTCAAAAATGTTCCACATACTCTCTATAATTATGTATATATAAATATAATGTGTTCCAGCTTCCCCGCACCCCAGATGGATCAAGCAGTATGGATAATGGATGGATTAATGGATATAATATGTTACCTTGTGGGGACATTTTTACACAAGGGAAAACTCAATTTTATAAATATCTCTGAATGCAATCAAAAAAATTTAAATAGGCAATAGTCTTTTTTGTTTGGTTACTTGTTACTTGTTTGTTTGGTTAGGACTTGGTAGGGGTTAAGTTTGTCATAGTTTGGATTAGAATTACGCCCATATAAATTAATGGAGTCCACACAGAGCTATAGATATCCAGTGTCTTTGTGTGTGTGTGTGTGTGTGTGTGTGTGATGGACTGTGGAAACTACATTTCCCCACAATGCGATTAAAAACATCTTATTTTTACATTGTGGGGACCACAATTTTTACATTGTGGGAAAACTCATATTTATAGAAATCAGTGACTGCAGTGAAAAAACTAAAATAGCTAAAAGTGTTTTGTTTGATTTGTTTGTTACTTATGGTTAAGGTTAGGGCTGGGTAGGGATTAAGGTTGTGATAGTTAGGATATGGGTTTTTCCCATAGAAATGAATGGAGAGTCCCTAAAAAGATATGAATACAAAGCCGTCTGTGTGTGTGTGTGCGTGTGTGTGTGTGTGTGTGTGTGTGTGTGAGTGAGTGATAGGTCCGTGGATAGAAAGACGCCTCTTCCTCAGATGCGCTCGCCAGCCAGCTCCCACCGCTCACTGCAGCTCGTCCGCTTCCTCACGCCTCCCTGGACGGCTCCATATTTTTAATCCGTCTGGGGAGGGTTGGCCAGCCGGAGTCACGTTGCTGGTGTAACTCTGTCAGCCCGATCCTGCACCATTGTTTCTCCAAAGAGCCGGAAGAGCTCTCCTGGCTGCGGATCCAGCGTGCGGGGCGGTCAGGCGGCTGCCGGCCACTGAGCCCCATTTCACAGGCGTTATTCCGCGTCTCAATTCTGTTCTGTCGTGTGATGTGTAGATAAAACATTTAACCACCGTGAAACAACTAATTCGGGACGATGTGTTAAAATATTTTGAAATACGTTCTCTTTGATATACAGTCCTGCGTGAAGATTTGACCAGATGAATGGTAAGTTGCCTATTGATTTTTGCCGTATTCATTGTCGGATATCTAAGTTTTTCATTAGTGGGGAATTGCGTTTGCGTGATTTTTTTACAGAGTGCACTGCGTGATTTGCACCAGTTTTCTCATATTATGAGACAGTGGAACAAAAGCCGATGCGAATCAGGGCGCCTTGTCAGCGATCTATCTGTTAAGATTGTGTGTTTTAATAATTAAGTAACAGTGATGGGAAATGTAGTGCATCATCGCATATACAAAGCGAGAATGTCCGGAAGCTCTTCTGTATCTCCAGTATGTCATGAAGCTTTATTTTAGCTAATGTCTATATTAAAAGAAATTATATTCTTCCGGATGTGTTTATGTTCACTGAAGATTGGATACAGCAATATTTTTTATAGTATTCCTACTATAAAGAGTCATAACAGATATTCATAAAATTATCTTCGTAAGTCGTATGTCTGTATAAGTCTGTTCTGTAAATGCCAAAAAAGAGAGACAAAAATAAACAAAAGTAATATAAATCCAAGACATACATACAGTTGAAATCTATTTTTTAATGTGGTGCCATGATATTCATAATATCAAATTCTATGGTGATAGCTGAGAAGAACATTTTCAGTAATATAATTTATATTAATAATTAATTGATTAATTCCATATCAAAATGTAAATTTATTATATGTATAGCATTTTTGTTTATTTTAATTTGACTTAATTCTTCAATAATATATTCACATCTTGCTCTAGTGTTTGGGATGTATCATTTTAAGCTTAATGGTTACATAATTATTATGCATAATTTTAAAATAATGTTTGCCTAAAGGGTTCAGTGCTATACAATGCTATACAGTGCTATACAGTGGTACACTATTGAACTCTTCAGTAATTGTGAATTGCAATGCAGTCCCATTACTGAATATATAAGTCAGGATTCTTTCTCATTTGCATGTGTGATGCACATGTATTGCATCCATGTGTTAGTCATGCTCTCCAGGACAAAAGCCAGCATGGCTTTGTCAAACTCTATCTCTCTCTTAGTCTTTATTTTACTCTTTTGACGAAAGGAGCTCCAATGTGAACGACATAAACGTAACAATCACACCTCTCGCCGATTGTAACAGTCATGCAAACAAAAGCTCTGATTCCCAGGGATTCCAAGGGAAATCCTGGAATTCCCACCGGCTCCAGCGGCAATGCCGCTTATCTGAAGATCACACTGACGTCGGGCAGTGAATCAAGCATGAAACGATGAAACGTGGCGAGAGGCCTGTGACGTTAGCGGTCGAGTGGAGGTTGCACTTTTATTTGCCGGGCTGGTTTAATGTTTGGCTGTTACAGCGATGCCTCCTCCTTGCCCTTGGCTCAGGTCTCCTATACATCACGGGGCCACGTCTCGCTATCTCGCCGAATCACAAGAACGTCGACACAGAACAAGCTTGCGTTTCACGCTGGAATCGCATGTGTCCACCCTGCCATGGCTGATGGCGGTAAGTGTGTCATGGACGATGGCCAGTTCACTCATCTCTTTTCATTTCCTTGTAGGGCCCAGACATCGGGGAAGGTCATAACTCCATCCATCGCTCATCTGAGGTAGGAGAAATCCTCTGCAGGAGCATTTTGTTGGGGGGGGGGGGCTTGCTGCTGTGCACGCACACTCCCTGTGATTTTGTGCTGAGCTGTGGGATGCCGGTGTAGTGGTGATATGTCACACGAGTGTATTGGATGCAAATGACAGAGAATCAAAGCACTTCAACCACAAACCCAGAAAGCTGGTCTCTATTTAGTTGCCTGAGGTTCTGGAAGATTCTCAGAGCAATGCCGGTGGCTTATGGAAGAGGGCAGGAGTCCAGCGGATGGTCGTGATCACCCCGGACTTCAGGCTGCCTGCATGCTCCTCCGTTCCTTCCCATGAGGAACGGATGGAGACTAAGGGGCGTTTCCGGCAAGGCGTCCATCCCACCTGATTCTCAGAGCACCACAGAACAAGGAAGCCGAAGCCTTTGTTTCCATGTGGGAGGAATGAGGGTGTAAACGCCCAGCATGTCGCCATTAGTGACGTGAAACATATTAACAGTTTTGCCGCGTCATGCTTCCATACCGTGTGGGCAGTAATCAGTCCATCCCTGGCCAGCTTTCCTGTGATCACAATCCATTTATTACCGCACTCCAACAACAGTTCAGCAGGCAGCAAGCCTAGCATAATTGAAATTACCTGCGAGGATTAATTACTTTTCCAAATGTCTAATAAATATCCAAGTGACCCCCCCTCCCTCCACGTGCTCTTGTGTTTAAGCAGCTAATAAAGGCGAGTTAACACAGGGGATGAATTTGCACATACGGATGAGAGCAGCTGGGTCCGGCCGGTTCTGGCTCCTTCGCTGTCTGAGTCCACTGCAGTCTGCTCCTTCTGACAGGAAGTGTGTTCGGTGACCTCATCGCATCCACTCAGTCCACGTCCTCGGGCTGCTCAGTCGAGAAGTTGTTTGTAATGTGAAATGTTTGCATTTCTTCTCTGGGCCGCCTTTCGATACCCCGTGAAATTGTACCTCTGCCTTTTTTTTTTTTACTGCTCTTGGGTGGCTTTCAATTCCTACGAGCTTGGAAGGCGGAGCGAAAGTTGTGTCACGACAGAGGTGAAAGGTCGTCACGCAAAGGTTAGAGGCGTGCGGCACGGCCTGCTAGCTTAACAGTCAGCAGCAAGTATGAGATTCCCCCCCCCCCGCAAACACGGAATCATGTGTGCAGTTCAGTGTACCCGGGCTTGTTTTGTTGAAGAAGGGATATGTTTCATCCCTGGTCGTGGCTTCAAGATGGCGCTGCCTTCGGGCGTTGTGGGGGAACAATGGAAAATGATTGGTTTACAGATTCCCAGCCGGAAACGAGAAGGGGGGGAGAGAGTGTGGTGCAGAGTTGTGCCTCGGTTTAGGCGGATCTAAAACATGACTGCCTTTTGGGCGAAAACAGGCCAAAGTTTGCGACTAATCTGATTTTAATTAAAGATATGAGGAACACATGGAACTCAATGAATTTGACATTGGAGCATGACTCTGGTTTTATATGTTGGTACCATTTCTATTTATTTTTGTGTTTTAAATTTTTTAAGCATGATATTACGTTTTCTAATTGAAACCATTCTAGTAAGAGTCCGAGATGAAGATCGGACTGAAACATGAGTGGCCTTGTTTTAAAGAGGAAGGTCCATCTTGGGTTCTTTCCTGTATCCTCAAGCAAGACGTGAACGTATAAGGAGGCCAGCCTCTTTCAGGCTGCAGACACTGATCCTTAAGAAGCGATGTCATTCCCAGTAGCTGTAATATAATACTAGAGGTCCAGGGTTGCTCTTTTGGCATATTTCTCTCTCTCTCTCTCTCTCTCTCTCTCTCTCTCTCTCTCTGTCAGTCTCTGCCCCCCCCATCCCTGCTCCCTGCCCCCTTCTCGGCACGTTGCCATGGCGGCTGCGAGGAATGTTCTGTCTGTCTCCAGCTTATTACGTGTTCGCCTCAAAGAGGAAACATGCTTCTTTTTATAAGCGATTGATAGGCTGGACATGCATGAGGTCCCTATGTAGGCCAGGTGGGCAAGACCAATACAGGCCATTACCCATTTCGAACAGTTTTTTTTATATATTTGATGCTAAAATAACCTTTTCCAAGAACAGGTACTATGCTTTTTAACATTTTTCTCCCGCTATACCCCAGGAAATTCTCATAGCTTTGTTATTGTATCGATACAGTAAGTGATGGCTAATTTTCCGATAAATTAAGGATTTGTAGGACCACGGAAAATACACCACAATGTAGTATGAATGGAGTATTGTGACATGAAGGAAGTAATGTAACAAGAGCAACGCATTTATGTGGATATTGAAAGCGGGATTGCGGAGTATCCATTGCTATAGTGAATATTTAAACTAGAAGACAATGTGCATAAACCTCCTGCAGATTCCATAGTTAAATGAATTACTAGACTTTCTGGCTCCCATTGCAAGTAAAAAAGCACTGCAGTGGAATTTGTTACAGCTGCTGGAGGTGGATTCAGTGCTAATTTTGTGTCCATTTATCTTAAGAAAGTGGGTCGTTAGAAGAATCTGGCTTTAGAAAAACACAGACATGCCTCAAGTATCGAGGAAGCGTCCATGAATGAACGCAACCTTTTCATAAGGTGTGAGGGGCGTGGCTGATTTTTCACCGTTTTTCTCATATGCCCTTTCTACTGCAATACGCTGTGCTTTGATGTTCCGCAAACTAACCATGAAAAAGAGGAATCACATATTAAATAGCACTCAAGGTGTATAGCCTATGTGCAGAGTGCATGACTCATTAATAATAAAAAAAGAAATAGCAAATTGCCTGAACACATCCTGAAAGTGTGAAATGTATGCGTTTCATCGCTGTAAGACTTGTGTCTCCATTGTGGCCTACTTTACTCCAATAATACTACATAAAGTATTGCATAATTTAATGCTTTAAAATTTCATCAGCAGTATCTAAAAATACTTGGAGGTGTGTACCCATTGTGGATGAGAAGTAAATTGAACAAAACATGTCAAAGTTTTATATAGAAAACAAAAAGTATAAATTTAAAATAAATTGTCACTCTTTTTACGGTTTTCTTTTTTACTGGGGGGAGGTTGGATTACAGCGGTTATGGATATTCTGATTGGTGAAAAATGATGCGTTCCAAGCACAGGGCGCATGGTTGGTCTGAAAAGGGAGGATCGTGCAAATGAAGAATCAGGCCTGGTGTGTTTGTGACACAGTGCTTTAGCCCGCGGTTAATGGAGAGTGGTGGCGATAGGGTGACTAACGCTAAACCAGAACTCAATGGACATCTGTCCCGAAAAGCAGTCAAATTCACCACACCTGTTAAAAGCAAACAGAATGCTAAAATGAAAAAAGGAACAGGATGGATATAAAAATAACAAATAGTGTGAGTACCTGCCACTTGTGTTGGGTATCTGAAGGACGGAGACAATCACATCCTTGGATATGGCCTTTCTTAACCTAAAGGTCGTAGGTTTGTATCCCATGCAGAAAAGGCTCCTGCATTTTCAGCTGGGCACTTTCTATAAGCTAATATTCTCCTGGAGGAACCCAAATGAAAATAAAGCTGGGTAACTGTTACCACGCTGAAAACCAAGTAAACAATATGATTTATGATATGTATACTGGGTCTGAGCCTTTACATAGAGCAAAAAGTGTTTGACATTCAGAACTTTATTTATGGAATTGTAACACGTAAACAGTACAAGAATTGACCTGTATTTATTATACAAAATGTAATTTTTTTTTGGCTGGCAGACTCAAAAGGTTAGAGTAACACATTTATATTGTAAAATAACACGTGCAAAGCGAATTACACTGATCTTTTTAAAGGCTGTTTTACAGTGTACACAGTGACTTTTATTGAGGAGACATAAATGGTGATTGTGGAAAAACTATTCCTTCAATAAAGAAGGATTTGAGTACAATACTTTGAAAGGTCATAAATTAATCTGAAGACATTCATAGATGTGCAGTGCGGACCTCACCCCAGCAAAACATTTTAGTTCAGTATTAAAGGGTGCGGATATGAATTTTCTTATAAACAAACAATTACAGCAATTGGTTACTCATCAGAAAAAAATACAGGGATGGAAAGGGCTTTGAAATTTGAGGTAGGTGAACATATGACCAGTCTCTACATAGGCCTGCCTGGTTTAAACCAGTACAGACCACAAAAAAAAAAAAAAAACATTAGGTAAGTTAATTACATTGATGGATTCAGTTTATTGTGGGTTCCACTATGCAATGGAAATCTTACAATGCACTGTTATTTGGATCGCTACTAGGCATTGGAAGCCATAAATGGATTACTGATAAAACAAGTATTTAAATACAATTATAGGTAAAACAGGTAAGCGGGTGAAATGCTCATGTTATAAATTAGGGAAAAAAGGCAGTCAAAATGTAATCCAGTGGCAAGTATTTTCCATTAACTTATTTTCATCCCCCTTGTAAAGATAACAATTATTTCGAATCTTATTTTTCTTATTTATTGTATTGATTATTATAGTGACTATTATTATTAACAAGTTCAAATTTATTATTATTACTGATGATGATGATTTTAAGTCTACTTCTTGTGTGTCATGTTCAGCAGTTATTTTCCACGGGAAACATTCCCTAACAATCTTTCGCGTCACTGCTTTTTCATTCCCGTCATCTCTATGGCAACCGTGTCTTAAAATGTGGGAAGGCTGTTTGGTGAGGGATCACCAGTGGCTAATTATATTTCAGCCTGTGTAACAGCCAAACAGTATAGACACGACGTTAATTAAAACTATTTTGTTCTGCTGCGCCGGGGTAAGTTGACGGTGACGTTTACGACACTAAACTGTGAACGCGTCCGTGTAAGGACAGCCTATGCCGGATTCTTCGCAAGTTTACGGTGAATTACAATGTTAAAAGTACTGAGAAGTTTATGCATGATTTAACAAAATCACCATCAACTGCTCCCAAAACACTAAGGCAAACACTGGTAATGGTTGTGTAACCCAGGTGCATTCGTTATTGCGGCATCCTCGTCACATTTAATCGTTTACAGTCACTCTTACTGCGATGTCCTGACTTTATACACCACTATCGTTGCGGCTGTTTCGCCCTGATGGAAGGTAAAGCCGTAGCTTCATGCGGGTTTCGTGCGATAACCCCCCCCCCTCGGCGAGATGCGGGATCGCCAGCAAACACGCTGCTGGCCACTCAGGCCGGCTGTTGAGTCATTTTCTGTGGCGTGTGCTGGTTCTCCGCGTCTAATTTTAGTCCCTTAACGTCCCTCCGCTGTGACTTGGATTTAACTTCAGCGCAGTCTGCTTCAGTGACTGTCCCCTGCCTGTGTTTATTGTCGCATGTATAGGACAAGCAACACCGGCGCGAACTCCATTTAAACCTCTGTGACCATCCTCATACATACATATCCAGTTATATATTTCCGTTACGTTTAACGAAAGTATGTTCCCTATTTGCTTGATGAAGCAAAGCAATCTGGGTTTATGTTTTGCATAAAATGGATGGGGTTTTCTCCCGGACGATAATGAGAGCCCCATACACCATTAAAAGAGCTCTATCTTTGCAACTGGGTTTGGAAACTCTGTTACTGCTGGAGTGGAGATTTTTTTTTTCTTTTTATAACTTTTTTCTTTTGGAAGCCCGGGAACATGCAGTCATAAATAAAATATACTTTTATGAATAATTCAGGTAATCATTGTGATTGACACCTAGGTGAAAAAGCCTGATTATTGCACTCCGTGACTGGAATTACCCAGAGTGCTGGAGAGCCAGAGAGAGAGTATGGCGTTGGGTTTCTGCGACTGATTCTTTGCTTATATAAGATTTTAGTTCTGCAATTAAACCTAAAAAAAAAAAAAAAACATATAACGGTGTCAGTGTCTTTCTGGTTTATGTGGTGTACAAGTGTGTAAGTATATGCTACGTAAAAAAAAAAAGTGGTTTATACACACACACGCACACACACCATATCTTGGATAACGTTCTAGATCCCATCTGCACTATTTTCAGTCATCCTGTTTTTCCTGTTCAGCAGGTCTCTTTATTGCATATATAGCACCAGCTCTGCCTGTAGAGAATCCCGTATCATTTTTTAATGTCTTCATACGTGTGGCTTTCAAGTCTGCTTGGTGAAGGACGAAAAGGCAAGAGACAAAAAGAAGCGAGTCCGTGCCTTGGTCACCTCGGATCTGAAAGAGCAGGCAGGAGACGGCAGGACCACAGTGTGGAGCCTCAGCCTTGTTTCCACTCCACCTCTCCTGGTTGTCATCCGGCCTGGCGTCCACCGCATCTGCGAATATTACTGTACGTGTAGAAGACAAATGGTGTGTTTTGTCAAGGGAGGGGACTGGGGAATATCGATACATTTGTGCTTCACGCAGAGCACCCACGCACGGGGGGAGCGGATTCTACTGGGCTGACAGCCTTGCACGCTAGTGAGTCCACATGCATGCTAATGAAGGCGACTGGAAGCCTCATTGGCAGAGATCCCTTTAAAAAACAAAACAGTCCGTCCTGCCTTAAGTTGCTCTAGCGTGCACTGTTCTTCTTCAACGTGTGTCTCAAACACGTTGAAGGAATTACAATTACAGCCATTCTCTCTGTCACGTCATCTCAATAGGTTGGCTTGTGTTGCATAAAAGGAAATGGTTAAACAGAGGATTTAAAAGATGGTTTGATGTGTCTGTCCTTTTTTCCTTCTGGTCTCTGCCTCTCAAAAACTTGGGATGTTGGAGTTTCGAAAGAGGATCCTTGGCTCACAACATGACGTGATGCAGTTTGTGTCAAGCTCAAACTTTATTCAAAAGAGGCTTAATGGTAATAACTGTTTGATTTGGTTCCTTGGGTTGAATAAAAACACCATGAAGGCTTTAGGAAAATAAAGTTTAAACCACTGTTGGAGTCTTACTCTGTGTACCCAAGTGACATACGTGTTGTGGTATTACACACATGAAACAGCCATCAGTCTTGAGGTGTAACTAAATGTCATTCCTTTTGGAAACGATGTCACAATGATACACTAATCTCACTGATAGACAGCATGAGCCCCATGATGTTAGGTTGAATCAAAGGAGTTAAATTAAATGAAATTTTCTTCAGAGGTCATCTTCTGCACCAAAATTACATTTAAACTGTCATCCAATCTCCACTATAATGAAGAATGAAATATGACACTTTGTGTTACGTTCCGATATTCACTGCACTATTGGCAACATCGTGCAACATTTCCAGCTGTTAGGAAACTAGTGAATATAGTAGTTTGTGTTGCCATTCTGCAAGTCATGAAAAAAAAGATATCTAGCCTCAGGTTTATAGGTCAGCAGATGGAATCTGTTCTGTTATGTGCTGAAAGTTGCATTTAAACATCATAATATTTAATGTTCTGGGGTCCAGGGTGGCCCCAGGGACGCTGAAATGGAAAGCGTCTTGCAAATCACGTCACTGCACATACTGCCTATGATGATGAAACAAGAGACTAAGCTGAATGGGCTAACCCTTGACCCCAATGACAAATTCCATTGCGGCATTATTCTTGTGTAATTTAGGACAGTAGAAGTAATGCAATGAATACTTGTTCAGTCAGCCTTTGGTTTGGTTGCATTGATCCTTGGCCGTCCTCTGATGCACGTTTATGAAGCCCCCACCCCCTCACTGGGCTCCCCAGCAGGCTGCCATGCTTTCAAGCTCTGACTAGAGCCGTTTGTCTGGTTTAGTGAAGCGTCTGACAGCTACATCTTTCTAGCTGAAGGATTTTTTTTTTTCGAGACTTGATTTCCCACGATTCCGTCGTCTTTCCGCCGCTCCTTCCAGCTGGAGTTCGACCGCCGTGCCAGGAGGATTGTCCTGTCACCTGAGCTCCTGGAAGGCTGATGTCATCTCTGACAGTGACGTTGATTTGGGTTGCAGTGAGCTTAGCTGCTCTCAGCCCTGCTTAGGTTTCCCAAGGCCTCTGTGGATCATGGGTGTCCTCCTCCACCCCGACACACCTACTCCTCACCTTTGACCCGTGCGTGTCCTCAGCTGCCCCAATTCACCAGGCACCACCCCCTTGTGCTTCTTCTGCTGTCAATGTCACGCCAAAAATCCTTATATTTCAGCAGGTGAATAAGATTTCCTTATTTTTGAATAAAAAGGAAGACTTTTGAGTTTTATCTGGCTGCAAATGACCATCCCATGCTACTCATAGTGCAGGGTTCTTCAACTCTGGACCTCGATTCCAAATCCAGGCCGTGTTTTCAGTTCTCCCAGGTAGTTGTTTAATAATTACTGATTCTGATTGGTCAGAGGCTTCACACCTGACTGACAGGTAAAGGAAAGCTGGAAAACCAGCAGTGCTCAGGCCTTGAGGACCGTGATTTGAATAACCCTGTCATAGAGCATGGCATTCAATAACTCCAGCAAGACTTCCAAATCATTCATTTGAAATCAATTATTCAAAGGGCATTCAGTAATCCTTGACAAGAATGTAAAATGCCTGGATACTGTCTACATTTCCCAATCAATTTTCATTTTAAATTCTAGGATTAAACTAAAATGATATTACTGGTCCCTTTTTGGCGGAACACAGCCTGTTCTTTCGTTGGCTGTATGCAGGGAGCCCATAGATGCCCTGTTTCCTGAGTGGCACATCCTGTTTCCTGAGTGGCACATCCTGTTTCCTGGCCTTGGGGCAAATTGGAGGTTAGGCCATTGTTAATTAAACCCAGGCTACCTGGAGGCAGGGGCGGGGAAAAGGAGCATAGGACTGAAATTCCTGGGTTTCTCTCCTGTGTTGTGAGTGTGGAACCTTTAACCCCGACAGTGATTGTGGAAGAAAAGGAGTGCAGGTCTTCTGAGGTCAAGGTTAACAGCTGGTCTGAACTCTCCCCAGACTCCGCAGTCTGCTAACTGCCCCGGTTTCGAAAATGGTCACAGCCTGGCACACAGAGAGATGCTGGCTGTCCACTGTTGTTTTCTGGTTTGGCTTCGTAATAGAGTTGAGGTTATTTCAAAGGTCTCAGTAAACATTTTCCTAGCATTTTCGTAACATGGGTTTTAGGGGGATTTTTACTCATGCTGTTTGTGTTATGTTCTCCTTCAGATAGTCATCACCTTAGACTAAGGGGATCTATTTAATGCCATGGGTGAATGTTAAGACATAGTGCAGATTTGCAACCATATGGGTGTAGATCTTTAAGTGGAAACTACTCAGCCTTTGGATTGAACAGCTTCTCTGGTATTTAATGCACAAATTTAAATTGGATTTGTCTAAAAGTTTGTCTTTGAATACTGATATTGTCCTCAAGGTGCATTCAGCCTTTTTACCTTTTCACCTTTTAAAGATTTTTGTTCTCCCGAATTTGTAAAACACATAGTCTGGTTTGTAGTATGCACACTGTATAGACTATAGAGAATTATAGAGAATAGAAAGTATAGAGAATTATTTTCTGCAGAGGCAGAAATTAATTAGGAGGAGCTGAGAGCACAACGAGTCGATTTGAAATAGTAAATTATAGTCGTGAGGTTTAATTATACTGTGAATGTTTATGTTGTGGATGTTTGATAAGTGGTTAAACAAAGACGGCTACAGCTGTCTGATTCAAGGGAGCAGCATTAGCACGCAGCCAGCGCGACCCTGTGGGGACTGCGCCATGTTTCTTTCCCTCACAGGCCCCACGACTGGATTCCGCACTGCGCAGTGAGAGGAGCGGACATGCGTGCGGCAGATGTCCATGCGATAGGCCCCGCAGCTTTGGCCTCGGCAGTGGGAGGTCATTACGCATGTTACATTGCGGAGAGCCTGGCTCCAGAGTGGGAAGACTAGATTGAATTTAACTTCGGCCAGGCTTGGAAAATGGAGTGAAGGAGAATCAGTGTTTCACTGATTCAGATCCAGACCAAAATACAATTACAATCAGAATCACAATACAAAATACAATTTAATGTGAACCATGTGACCAGAGGGTGGTTATTTTTTCAAATTAAATGTGAAATGTGGGGTGCCCATTTAGATGCTAAACCTAATGCCAATTAGCGTGCAGCAATCGTGATATGAAAACTAATTAAATGAACCTTCACCAATGTCAAGCATATATAGGACTTTATTTCAGTATGGCACGGCATTCACTGAAAACGTGGTCTCCGTCCATCCCGGGCAGCACAGAGTCCAAAGCTGATGTACATCGCTCTGACACGCTGTTTCGTGAACGACTTGATACATGAAGTGTTTTTCTGCAGGGGTCGATTATGCGCAAATACAGTTTTGCGTCGCTGCGTAACTTGAGCTCCCCGTTGCCCCAAAGTACGCCCGAGCGGAGGTGATTAATCCCGCTGCAAACAGCCGGTGCGCCGCGCAGGCGGAAACGTCGTCTGGTGACGCTCTGCAGCTGAGCAGGAAACGCACGGGGCGGCAGCACGGGAGACGGGCGATAGACGTCGATTAGCATTTCTGCACAACAGGTTATTGCTGATGACAGATAAGGGGCTAGTGTTGAAGGCTGTATCACAATCGTAGTCAGGCAGGTGGCCTTCCATCTTCATTCCCGATATTCGATCTATGCAGCATTACATAAGTATACACCGCATGAATGCTAACGCTACTTGGTGCACTTTCAAAGATTCAGTAAGCTGACACCTGGATCATGACAGTAATATGGGACAATATCTTGTACTACTGAACTGGTGGTGCATCATAGATCCTGAGGATGAAAATAAACGAGTATGAAGGTTCGTGTTGAAGATGTACATGATGTAGGCTTATAGTTAGGCTATAGAGTGACCTACAAGGGGTTCTCTCTTGCGTTACAGAAATATTTCTATATTTCAAATTTGTGTATATATGAAACCATTTTTTCTTACTGAAAAATAAAAATGTGCAGTTATTTTTTTTATTAAAATATATAGATACTTGAATATAAATGGTGTTATTAAACGTTTAAATTGCATATAAAAATGCAAAGCTGTTGTGTTTATATTTGGAAATTAATTATATATACATTTATATATTCTTAATGCGCATTCATTCTCTCAGCCTTTGAATGTCAGCAGGAAGGACGGTAGAGGTGAGATCCCAGGCATCAGCTGATCTGAACGACCCCCACAAGCACGATTCTGCTGCATCCGGCATTAATGTGTGTGTACACAGAGGTGCCCCCCCACCCCCGTTGCCCGCTATAAATTGCTGTGACGATGTTGTCCTGTCTTCTGGCCAGGCGTGAGGATGATGTCACTGTCCTGTAGTATATCAGCTATAACTCTTGGCCTCCGTCGGGAGAGAGCCTGGACTATAATCAATAAATTATTTATGTGATTCTTGATTCTTATAAGGAGGGATCCATCCCATTTACACTGACCTGGGCCCATACTCTGCTTAACTGTTAAATAAAGTTAAATAAAGCACTCCGATACACACATAACACAACATTAGAGAAAATTATATCTGCATCCTTGATTGCATTTATATAGAGAGCTGAGTAGTAAAATGCCTGCATTCAGGTCCCTCATCTATTCATTCATAACGTAACAGGAAATGGGCTCATTGACTAAAAGAGAAGGGAACTTAAAAGGAGTGAAAAACAGTCTGCACACTGCCAGTTGTTCTGTAAGGGGGCGCCGGGCGGCGGGGGGGGGGGGGGGGGGGGGGGGGGGGGGGGGGGGGGGGGGGGGGGGGGGGGGGGGGGGGGGGGGGGG
>JABFEA020000038.1:11261049-11275114 GCA_019775915.2 Cyphomyrus plagiostoma
CCCCCCCCCCCCCCCCCCCCCCCCCCCCCCCCCCCCCCCCCCCCGGCGCCCCCCCCCCCCAGGAAGCGAGAGCGTAGAGGAGTCCAGGAACCTCCAACATGGAACACAGTGTTGCCTGTGGTTACGTAACAGGTGCAGAACGTGGCCATGAGCGGATTACTGAAGAGGAAGTTGGAGGAGGTGGATGGCTCCTCGCGGGGCTCGTCCCTCCACGAGTCTGAGGGTGACGTCTCCAGCAGCGAGAGCGGCGACAGCAGCGACAGCGCCAACCCCTCGGCTGCCCGCCACTTCGCACGTAAGTCACCAGCCCCGTGCCGTTCTCTCTCTCTCTCTCTCTCTTCTGGCTTTAGGAGCCATCCATCACGAGCTGTCTGCCTCTATGCCCACACCGTGTCTGTATTGATGCTGACAATGCTGGCACTAATCCTGAAACAAGTTATCAGTTACAGTTAGAGATGTAACAGGTAAGACAGACGGCAGACACGCAACGAGAAAACACCCCCCTGGCTCCCTTTAAATCAATAAGGTTCTGTCATGTAGAGATCTAACCCTTTACACTTAATGAGGTAGGGCTATGTAGAGATCAGTCCTTTAATTAAGTAGAGTTATGCAGTGATCAGCCCATTAGTGAAGCAGAGGTGTGTAGCGACTAACCCATTAATGAAGTTGAGTTATGTAGAGATCAGTCCATTGATGAAACAGAGTTATGTAGAGATCAGTCCTTTAATTAAGTAGAGTTATGTAGAGATCAGCCTCTTCACATTTACTGAAGTAGTTATGTAGAGATCAGCCTCTTCACATTTAATGAGGCAGAGTTATGTAGAGATCAGCCTCTTCGCATTTACTGAAGTAGAGTTATGAAGAGATCATTCTCTTCACATTTAATGAAGTAGAGTTATGTAGGGATCTGCCCCTTACATTTAATGAAGCAGAGTTATGTAGAGATCAGCCTCTTCACATTTAATGAGATAGAGTATTGCAGAAATCTGTCATTAGACCTTGCTTGGGTAGGCGAAACTCTGAATGAGTATGGTACAGAGTGTGGCGCACTCGAGAACCTGGCACACTTTACAATGAAGCCCGAGCTTTGGTTCAATTAAAGGAATGTTCTCTGACTGCCCTTGAAAGCAGAGTTCATCAGGTGAGCCTCAGCGTACAAGAACCGCAGGAATGAGATGAGTCCCTCTGAACAAAGCCACCAGGCATTTTCCTTCTTTCGCTCCTGTCCCGGAGCCCTCAATTGGTGTTCCTCCCCAGCTCACAAGAGGAGGGAGATGCCCCCAGGGGGACTGTGACCCCCCTTCGTTCTCTACTTGCCATGTCTGATGTTGAATGGGTGTGAGGTGTGGTAACTAGTTTTTTTACTGAACTCTGCAGTTGGATTTTACTGCCTTTTACTGCATGTTCAGGGATGTGACATGGGGAAGCCCCTCTCCGATTGTCACCAGTGTCACCGCACCTACTGTAAATGTCCTCTCTGTGACCATCACATCTCCCCTGCAGTCCTACACAGAAAATAATATATAAATGTAGTTCGTGTTTCTCAGTGGCTAACAGTTCACGAATAATGTGAGATAGCCTTCTCATGGGTAATGCAACACTCAAAGTTCACTGCGTAAGTGGATGGTCTCATGGAGGTGGAATTTCCTTTGAAGCTGCAGACAAGTGCAGGAAAACTGTCACATCTCCTCCGTCATATTACTGTTGGTACTTATTTAAGGAAAGTATTATGAAAGTTGCATTATGTTTATTAAGTTAGTACATGAAAAAATGTAAAAATGGTTTAAGATCCCAGATTATTATTTTTCCATATTTAATACAACATACAAGGAAGTACCCAGTGCTAAAATAGTACCTTATCAGATTAAATCAGATACTTAGAGTCATGGAAATGATTCTAAAAATAAACCTTTAGACAAAATATTGGTCAGTGTTATACAGCATTAAATATGGTTGATTAAGGGCGGCTCATTGAGTTCTCATCTCTCACTTTCCTAAGCTTTCCAGTCAGATCGCTCTCTCCTGAGGGATATCTACATGACCATGAGCTCCAGCCTTCGCATCCTGACTCCCAGTCTGTAGATCAGCAGAAATGCCCTCCAGTGGTTATGCTGAGCTGGTCTAAGTGGCACGTCTCAGTTACAACAGTAAGCGATGCATTTAGGATGTCCCTGGAGGCTGTAACATCCTGTGAATTCCGTCTAAGGGATCTATGTGGAAGAGTGTGTAACTTCCGGCGGATGCGGTTACACGCGGATAGCAAGCTGAACTAATCTTGGATCCCTTCATAGATATGAAATGAGGTTATAGCGCATGATGTTACTGTGTACTGGCATATGCCCTTCAGTCATAAGCAGGGCGGGCTCTAGCTATTGGCTGGATTGGCAGTCACCTTGGGCCCCTGAATTACCTGCAATGCGGAGGAAGTGAAATGATCATTTTCTCGGAAGAGGGCCTCCCAAGTAAGGCTTTGTCTGGGGACCCCTGAAGATTTTGCACCATGACTGGTTATGCATGGTACAGGTCTGTAGCTATACCTCACTCAAAACTCCTATTTTGTTATTGTTGGGTAACCTGTTAGTGAGTAGAGTTAGATGCGTAGATTGATAATCCTTCTATGGATTACCAGGATTGCTGAAGAGATCCACCTTAACCACCAATTCAGGTATACAAACACTCTCTGGGTTGTATTGGTCCATGTTACAATATTTTGACCTTACGATGCGTATTCCAATTCCATTCTGTTTTCACTTTCAGTACATTATTCAATAAATCACATGAGATATTCAACATTTCATTATAAAATAGGCTTTGTGTTAATGATTTTGCCTGACTGCAGGATAATGTAAGTGTTCTAAGCATGTTTAAGGTAGGCTAGGCTAGGCTATGATGTTTGTTGGGTTACGTATGGTGCTTTGAAATGCATTTTCGCCTTACGATAGGTTTATCGGAACGTAACCCCCATCATAACCTGGCGAGAGGCTGTACTTGTAGCTGGGCTCCTGCTCAGATGAGATTCTGCAGACATCAAATGCTGAACCATCAACTAACCTCCTGCCCTCAAAGAATCCCGCAGTCTGGCTGCACAGGGCCAAGAAAATAAGGAAGGGAGGGCCAGCACAGCATAGCAGAGCCGCTTCTGTACAGGAGATGGCACTGTGTCCTCTAGTCTACCACAGCGTTTGCAGCTCTGTGCCTGGGAAAGGTGACAAAGTTTATCACGCATCTATTGTTCTGCACAGAGTCATACAAGTCCAGTAATTCACAGTCGGTATTCTGTATTCAAGGGAATCGTGTGATGTTTTCTGTTTGTTTTCCCCCCCACTCCACCAATTTCCCACTCGTAATTTAATTTTGACGCAGATCAGCCAAAATTAACAGGAAATGCAAATTCAACAAATACGAGTTGCGCGATGTCTATACAATCTTTTGTTTGATATTTCTTTTTTTTTGGTCTGCAGCATTCAGTTATCGCTTTTCTTTAATATAATTGTGCACCCCCCCCCCCCTCCCCCACGTCGGTATGGTAGCGCTGTCGCCGCGCAGCATGTAATGAAAAGCATTGTCCTCACGGCGCCAGCGAAGAGTCAGCCGTTCGTAGCAGATGGTCCCGGTTCACGCTGACATCACGTATGTCTGGCAGCCGAGCGACTGGGGAAGCCATACAGAATGTCACATCGGAACTGGGACGGCAGGGGGGTTAGGTGTTAGCCATGCCCCCCCAACATTACAGGAGCCAACTGGGCACGATCAGCAATAAACGAGACAGTTCCTGGAAATACAGCACTAATATGGTACTAAGACTGCACATGAAGCCAGTGATGGATATCTTGCCTGATACGTAATAGACAGGAGGTCTTTAATGTGGTCAGATTAAAGTCGAAATGTAAGGACATTAGCAGTGAGGCTTAGACTAAGATTACATTGATCAGCCCTTACGGGAAATAAGGTGCCTTTCCTTTCAGAAGTACCGCGTTGTCATTGACTGAAAGGGAATTTGCGCTCACATGTCATTATGATTATCAGAGGCTGAAGAATCCCTATGAGGAAATGCTGTATAACTAAAAAGTGACGGAGACTCCTAACCTTGCAATTTCATAAGGACTTTAAACTCATCCTTTTCATGTGGAGAAGCGCTCAAATGGATCCGGGAGTTTCAGATTTACCCTTATTGGCAAAATTGGATTTTCACATATATATTTTTTAAATGGTCTTTGACGTAACTCGCTTCATTACACAGCTAGTACAAACGCCGTATATGAAGCGATGCATATGAAGCGAAAGCTTTCAAACATCCATCAGTAATAAATCAGGTTAAACGTTCCTAAAGGTGATGGACTGTCCTCGCTCCGCACGTGGTCCTGCATGTAATCAGCTTACAATTTTGCGTCCTACGTTTACGTTGTTTTTTATTTATTTAGCAGATGCTGTTTTTCATATAAAACGGGCTCTGAGCGAACCATTTCTCCAAGCAGCGCCATGTGCTTTTATGGTTAAAGACGGTCTGTAGCGCACCAAAAAATGAAGAATTGTCTCCACAAATTTCAGTAAAACATTATTCCACTTCTAAAAATAAATGCTGACACTTGAACCATATCAAATTTTTATTAGATTCATGACAGTTAATCATGATGCTTTATAAATGTATTCAAAATAGGGCACTAATCGGCTAGTTAATTTGAAGAAATAATTAAGCACAAAGGCTGTCTGCTCTGATAAACAGCTGCTCCCAAATGTACAGATGCACTATATGGACAGAAGTATTGGGACACCTGGCCATTACACCTACAGGAAGTTTTATGACATCCCATTATGAATCCATAGGCATCAATATGGTCTCCTCTTTGCAACTATAACAGCTACCACTGTTCTGGGAAGGCTTTCCACAAGATCTTGGAGTGTGTCTGTACAGTTTTTACCCGTTCATCCAGAAGAGCATTTGTGAGGTCAGGCACTGAAGTTGGACGTGAAGGCCATGCTCTCAATTTCTGTTCTAGTGCATCCAAAAGGTGTTTGATGAGGCTGAGGTCAGGGTTCTGTGTGGCCCATTCAAGTTCTTCCACACCAAACTCACCCAACCACGTCTTTATGAGTCTTGCTTTGTATACTGGGGCACAGTCATGATGGAACAGAACAAGGTCTCTCCCCAAGCTGCTCCCACAAAGCTGGAAGCATAGAGATGTCTAAAATGTCTTGGTAAACTGAAGCATTAGAAGTTCCCTTCACTGGAAATAAGGAGTCTGGCCCAATCCCTAAAAAACAACCCCATAGCATTACCCCTTCTCCACCAAACTTTACAGGTGGCACAATGCAGGTAACGTTCTCCTGGTATCTACCAAACCCAGACTCATCCATCAGACTGACAGACAGAGAAGCGTGATTTGTCACAGACAAATCCACTACTCCAGAGTGCAGTGGCGGCGTGCTTGGAATCGCGTTTGGTGACGTGAGGCTTGCATGTAGCTGCATGGCCATGGAAACCCATTCCATGAAGATCCCGTCTCACAGTTTTTGTGTTTTGGTTAATGCCAGAGGAAATTTGGAACTCTGCAGTTACTGAGTCCGTAGAGCGTTGGCACCTTTTACACAATCGGTGACCCGCTCTGTTACTTTACATGGTCAGTGACTTCATGGCTGAGTTTCTGTTGTTCTTGAATGCATACTCTTTGCAATAATACCACTTACAGCTGACCGTGGAATAAACTGACTTACTGTAAAGGTGGCACCCTATGATAGTACCACGCCTGAATTCACTGAGCTCTTCAGAATGACCCATTCTGTCACAAATGTTTGTAAACCTGAATGCATGGCTAGGTGTGTGATTTTATACACCTGTGGCAATGGGGCTGAATGAAACACTTGAATTCAGCTATTAAGAGGTGTGTCTCAATACTTTTTTCCGTATAATGTATATGCATGCATGCTCACTAACACACAGTTGCTTTGGTTTGAACACTCAGTACTGGGTCGTTACGTAGTTTGCTTGCTTGGGAACACCAGGTTTAACCTGTTATTCTTCACTTCAGTATAGCTCTCCAAAAGGATCAGTGGCCAGTGGTGCAGTGTCATCGCTCAGTCCAATTTGCACACGAGTGAGGGAATATTTTTTGTAATTCATACACATTGAATTTTAGTTGAACATGGAACGAAAATGTCACACCATAGAGGCTTGCACACGGGTGAGGAAAGTTTGGGGGTAAAGGGTATGGTAGGCCAGCATCCAGTACTCATGGAGCTATCGGGTTTAAGGACGTAGCTCAAGGGTCCAACAGCAGTTTGGGGTGCCAGTGAGTCCATGGGGGCACACTGTCAAGCTCAACGATCCCTCTCCTTATCCATCCAGCTGCCTCCATACTGAAGCGAGAGAAGAGGATGAGGACGAGGAAGGTGCACTTTGAAAAGGTGACTGTGTACTACTTCAGCCGGCGGCAGGGCTTCACCAGCGTGCCCAGCCAGGGTGGCAGCACCCTGGGCATGTCCAGCCGGCACTGCGGTGTGCGCCAGTACACCCTGGGCGAGTTCGCCCTGGAGCAAGAGCGCAACCATCGCGACATGCTGCGCGATCACCTGAAGGAGGAGAAGCTGAACGCCATTAAGCTCAAGGTATAATAAGGCCGCACCGAGAAAGAGGACTGAGCACCTATTACACATGCTACGGTACTCTCATCTCCTCACCCATTTGTAGAAGAAGAATTGACAGCATGGATAATGCTGAAATTTGTTTTATTTGCCATTTGTAATGCATTTGTTAAACCGACAACTTTCTGATCCCGAGTATTAAAACACGCTGAGCCACGCAATTGCAACACACTTAAAAAACATGAACTCGATATAACTGGGATTTCCACCATTAAAGTCTATGATTCATGACCTGTGGCGTTATTCCCAATATCGATATTATTTATGGTCTAAAAAGCAGCCTGACATCAGTTTGATAAAGAACCGTGTTTTAAACCATCTCAAGTGGCCCAGACTCTGACAGTGCAAACGTTAGAGGGATATTCAAGATATCAGAGGGCAAATTCCCAGACACCCTTCAAATTTGTTAGGGAGAATATTAGGTTGAATAAGCAGTTATAATAAGTAGGTGCTAAATGTTAGCCTACATAAGCTCACATTCTGCATAAGTGCAGTCCAGTCGAATGTTGTTATTGCCGCATGGGAAATTTCCCTAACCCTAACCCGCGACAGAAATGATAACGACGCTAAGTCATAAAGCCAGCAGAGCACCAGTCTTCCCAGTTCATGTCATCCTGTCCCCAGCTGGACTCCAAGGAGGCCGGCGTGCTCACGGCGGAGGACATCTCAGACGACGACATCGACCTGGACAACACGGAGGTGGATGAGTACTTCTTCCTGCAGCCGCTGACCACTAAGAAGCGGCGGGCGCTGCTGAGGGCCTCGGGCGTCAAGCGGATCGACGTGGAGGAGAAGCACGAGCTGCGGGCCATCCGCGTCTCCAGGGAGGACTGTGGCTGTGACTGCAGCATCTTCTGCGACCCGGAGACATGCGCCTGCAGCATGGCGGGGATCAAGTGCCAGGTGCATGTCACTTCCCGTCTTGTCCGGCTTCCCTGCACGCATGCATGAAACAGCCCGTTTCCCGTATGAGCGACGTGTCAAAGCGCTGCGCTTTAGCTCTGCAGCTCTGCATGCACGCTGCATTGTGTCTATATCTCCTCTGGTCCCTGTAGGTGGATCGCATGTCATTCCCGTGTGGCTGCAGTAAGGAAGGGTGCAGCAACACGGCAGGCAGGATAGAGTTCAATCCCATCCGGGTCCGGACTCACTTCCTGCACACCATCATGAAGCTGGAGCAGGAGAAGAGCAGGGAGCAGGAGCAAAGCTCTATGGCGGACGGTTACCACGGCGATGTCAGCGCGCACGGAAACGCGCTGGTCCAGGGGTACGCGCTGACTGACGCCGTCCCGCAGGCTGCCATCGCACACCTTCAGGCGGCCAATGAGGTGGACGAGGCCGTGGAGGAGGAGGAGGAGGACGAGGAAGATGAGGAGGAAGAGGAGGAGGATGAGGAAGATGACGATGACGGTAGCAGCCTGTGCAGCGGGCTCACCGACTCCAGCACGCACAGCCTGGCTGTAAGCGACTCCGAAGAGGAGGACGCCGGCAAAGAGAAGCCGGAGGAGAATGTGGATGGCGTGACTACAGCCCATGTGACTCACACTGAAGTGGTGCCGCTCCCCTCAGAGTTATGCTACCGGGAGGAGCCCTTGGTGCAAGACAACCATAGTAATGGCAGTCCGTACTTCTCAGCCTCCCCGGCGGAATATTACCAGATGAAGAACTCAAGCAGCATAGCCGACGTGTCTATGGGTAACCGCTGTAGCGATGCCTTCGGTGAAGCCCCGCGCTTCCAGGACGGGCTCGCGTCTTTGCACACTTTCAGCGTGGGCCCCGAGCCGTACCGCGATTACTCCCAGCAGGCTGAGGGCCAGTACACCAACCGCTGCTTCTCTGTGAGCAACGGAGCCTCTTCTGTCGTCGTCGGCTGCTCTCCTGACCAGAACGACGACAACCGAACCGGACGAGGCTACTGCAGCCCGCCAGCAGGCCGCGTCCAGCTCCAGAACTTCTTGAAGGAAAGTGGTCAGGAGCTGTACGCCAGGAAAGACGGCTGTTTCGGGGCCGAGCCACAGGAGATGTCAGACGGACTTCCGGAAACCCCGGCCCCCTCTGACAGCGTGCAGGTCGCCCCATCCATGGAGTGCTTACCCCAAGTCTCCTTTGTCTAAGTCCTTCAGTTAGTCCCAAGAGGTTTGTACGATTCATTTTTTAAATCCATTTCTTGGCTGATTGGTTAATGTTTCAATGTGAGAAGTGGACGTAAACGATGTACAAAGTTGGAGTTTTAATTACCTGCAATTACTATAGGTACAAAAAAAAGTTAATAACCTGCAAATGAATTCATTTCATGCCGATGGGTCCAGGCTCTAGGTGTATGGGATATAAAAAAATACAAAAAAGGTAATTCATGTAAAAGAACGCTGAAGTGCAAAATTAAAAGCAGAAAAAAAATGTAGGCTTGTGCAATGTACTGTAATTATCTTGTAAAAGTTCTAGTTTTCAGCCAATTCTGTGAAGACCTTTTATACGTCTGTGTGTCCAATGCTGAAAAAGGAAAGTATATTGTGCAGTTTATTTATGGAGTCAAAGTGGATGTAAAATAACATTTTGATAATGAAAAGCATGTTATTTTTGAGGTGTAAACGTCCTCTCTCTGACCAATGGATGAAAGTGGGTCTAAAATTCTGTATCAATGTACTGTATGGGGCGGTATTTTAAAGCTGTCATCTGTGCTTTTTATAGTTTGTAAAAGCATGTGACTTTTTTGTGGTCCTTTGCTTTTGGTGAAAAGTCCAAAGGCACAAATCTGACCTTATGGAAGGTAACGTGTTGAAAATGTATTTGCACTTTTTTAAAGACAATTCTAAGGACAGATGCCATGGAATGACTAATACTTGAAACATGATATAAAAACGAGTATTCAGTGGTCTTGTTTCTCTCCCTCATTCAGTTCACTGTTCATTACCAGTGTGTTCTTTACATTTGCTTGTTTTTATTTTGAAAAGCACCTTGTTATTTTAAAACAAAACTGAATGAAAGCCAAGCGGGAAGTGATTATAAAAAGGTTTTAATTTTGGGGAGGCGTACTTAACACACAAATTCATTCTCAGCTTTGTACAATTTCAAATACTCCACTTATACCTCATCAAAACCACATGCCTACAAGTTTTCTGCTGTGAAAACCTTCTGCAGGTCGATTTTACAAACCTGACATTACAACAGCTAACTAGCTCCATAAAGAACATCAGCCTGCCTGTTGGAGCCGGGTCATACAGGAAAGCAGCAGTGTAATTACAGTCACGGTTGGTCCGTTTTAAGGTGAGATCGCTGCTTTTCTTTACATTGGTGTGATCCCATTCCACATTCTGCCCATCACTCAGATTGTAGCCTACATGTTCCATTAACATGTGACATGGAGAGGTGATTCTATGATTTTTTTAAGGGGGAGGGGGGTCAAACTCAAATTCAGTATTTTTATTAGCCAATGATATTTTTTGAATTGGTGAGTGACAGGGGAGGGGCACTCTGGGGGGGCAATCAGCTTTCAGCTGGAGCCAGAGCAGCCACTGTGGCCCAACCCCTGTGTACAGGAGCTACCACTATGAATAAAGTTTTAGTCATTCCAGTCTAGAAACAGTGAGGAAACGAACATTCTCAGTGCTCTAAACCAACAGAAAAGCATTCTGGGAGTGCTTGGAGAATCAGAACATTTTAGTATCGGAATACTATGAGTGCAGGAATTATTGGCACCCAGATATAGCAATGGGGTAACATAGAGCACATGACTTTGAGACCAGGCTGGAGTCGATTGTCCCCCTCCTGCTCTAAGCTGTGGTGTCGCTGGTTCCTGCTGCGCCCCAAGACTCTTAGACACCTTGGCCTGTAGGGTACCATGGTGCTATATTCAGCACATGCACTGTTTCTGCTAGACCCTTCTCAAATGTGTGCTTGGCATTTAGCTTATATTGATTTTTTTTATCATCACTTTTGCATTCCATGACTCTAGACTGCATTGTTTTTTTGTTTTGGGTATAGAATTGGATTTTTTTTTTTTTATTAGTGACATTTATTTATACTTGGTATATGGGTTTACATTATGGGTGGTTTTTAATCACCTTACAAGGATGACAGCCACTCCCCCCCCCTCCCCCCAAAACACCAGTTTGAAATAAATAAAAAGTGAATGAAACTCTTGCTTCCCTACTGTTATTGTATGCTATTACAGTGTCTGAAGGCTAAATGTAAACAAGTACAGTGAAGGAAAAAAAAGAACTTCAAATATTTTCTAATTACAAACTTGCACAAATCGTTTCTTCCCAGTGAAATATTGATTTATGCACTTTACACAAGGGTCCTTGTAGACCATAAGAATTGGAAAACACAGTCTGCCACCTAGTGGTGGAATTATATAGCGCACACACTTCAAAAGGTTGAGGCTCACTGTGCAGGCCATTAACGACGAGATGGAAAAAAACAAAGACTAGAAGTACAGAGTATGCGAATGAAGTAAAAATGGGGAGAGAGAGAGACAGTGACTTCACGAATGAAAAAGTATGGGCACTGTCCCTAGAATCCAGCTTATCCTATTGCTGTGACCACAGGATCCAGCTGCCCTGCATGAACATGTGACCTCTGTAGGTCTGGACACAAATCTACAGCCGAGTCTGAAACTGCAGGCAAATCCAGTACAGCCTGTCATATTAAACACATACAAATAACACAGCAAGACATGTAAAAAATCCGGTACCATTTTGAATTCCGTTAGATTTTCAGTCTGCCATTTTCGCGACAAAGCAGTGAGTCATAGGTAACTGCCTTCAAAATTCTTTGGTACTCACCACTATTGAGGAAAACTAATTTTGTTTATACATAAAACATTATTGCCACATGCTTTGCTGCAAAATAGAAAATTCTAGAAGGCATCTTTTCAATTTACATTTTGCGGATACATTTACATATCGAGGGACCCTGATGATACGTTGGACTGATTCTCAAGTTATAAAACCAAGTAAGCAAACTGACTTTAAACTCAAAATCAGCCTGGATAAACTCAAATTTAGGTAAAATTATTTCTTGTTCCTTAACACAGAAAGTAAATTTTAAAAAACTATAAACCTATAAACTACATATTTTGGCCTTTCCACATCTAAAACCATATAATGGCTAAGCAATTCAGACACACAGTACACATCTCTATGGCAAAATGAAAATTGCCCACCCTCTGTTTCCAGAAACCACCAATATGTACAGACTTGGACTGTTCTATTGGAGGAATGCAATTTTAAAACCTACAGGGGGCAGGATTAACACCCGCCTTCAATCGCCGCCTGGTTCAAATGAATGAAGTCTATTAAAGTAATAATATCTTGTCTCAAGTTAATCCCACCATTTTATGACTTAAAGGCTCCATTTCTGTTAGCTACATGCTAACAATGAGGGGGGGAAAAAAAGAAATTGCACAAAATATTAGTTCTAGAACCTGCTTTTGTGGCACGTCTGTGTCATCCCTCCAAAGAGTGTCCAAAAATATTCACATTGCACATAAAAATAAATTAACATGCAAATCTCTTTATATATATATAAAAAAAAAAGTAAAACAAACTTGTGGGGGTCCGTTTTGGTTAGCTGGCATGCAAGGCCACGCCCTCAGCTGAAGACCCACAGCTGGTACCTGTCAGAGGGGTCACACGGGACCAGGGACGGGTGCTCGTGGCGGGCAGAGAGGCAAAGCTTCAGCCCTGGGTTCCAGAGCAACTGACTCTGCAAGGAAATCAGACACAAAGTTATTCAAGAGCGTAGATTGATGGGTTAACTGCAGCACCCATATAGAAGTCACGTATTAATGAACCTTTAGTGCCTAATTGTCCAGAGAGAATCACAAAACTGTTTGCTTGTATTTATTATGTGAACTACATCATATTTTATGTAGCAAATGTTTTTCTCCAAAGTGATGCATATGGTTGAGAGAAAGCAGGCTCAGACAATCCCTAGAGCATAAGGGTTTTGTTCAAGGGTCCAATGGTGTAACTGCTCTGCCGGGTCGGGGGTTGAACCAGGGACCTTCCAACCGCGCTAAGCCACTCACCATCCCGCTAACGGCTAACTGAAGAGCAAGGCTACCAAGGGAAGAGTCTCCATCTCGCACGCATAAGCGCCAGCCTACCTCTTTCAGGTCCCACTTCTGCTCGGCTCCGACAAAGGTGCTCCTCCCCTTGTACTGACACTCCTCCAGTTTCACGGCCTCCTCCTTCCCGTGGAGACACAGCTCCTTCTGAATGTTGTGACGGATCTCGCGGTGCGTGGAATACTCAAAGTACTGGCCAATAAAATTAAAGAGGGATTTCTAGGCAACGCTACCACATGCCAGGGCAAAGGTGACAGCAAATTAGTCAACTAGCAAATCAGGCGTGAGGACAGTGTTTAAAGCATACATGAACATCGTTACTCCAAATCAGATCAGCCATCTTTAAAGATGTCGGCCGAGGGGCACCTGATTCCCTCCAAGTCCATGGCATGGGTACATGATCAACTCTTTTCCGCCCTCGTTGTTCTCCCCGGCATCCAGACAAGAGTCTTTACCTATGTTCATCACCTAGGGAAAGGGTGGGAACATAGCTTAACTGAGAGGTGCCCGGGCCTGGGCGAGCCTGTACTGTGCAGGAATCTTGGCGGTAAGTGGGAAGCTTTACCGCGCCGAAGTGAAGAGGGTTGAGGTCGGGCATGAAGACCTCAGGATACACATTCTTCAAGTACCAAGCAAAGCTCTTGCACTGCAGGCGCTGCCGGAGTGCCAAGCGCTTGGAGATGTCACCAAATGCCCTCTGTAGGAATATGATTCCAGGGATTGGTCTGAAGGCGAAGCACTTTCAGAAGTGACCCTCTTTCTCCCAGCAGATGAAAACCTCAGGCACGATTCAGCCAAGACTTCAAAAGCCTCAGCAGGACAGTTTGAAGATATTTCAGTTTATATTGCAGCCCATGTTCTTCTCAAACATATGATCTGATCTTTAGTACCACCTCATCCGGCTAACCTGAGGGGGCGTTCCATGAAGTCATGATCATCCAATAAGAGTTCAAGTAAGGAGCATTCCTATTGCTATCCCTATTCCATCTCCCTGAGAGATCCTGCTTTGTGGAACACCCATGAGGGTGGCATGATAGAAAGAGCCAATTAAATTGGAGCCGTGTTTAGCTTAGGGGGTCCAAGGCTGCAACCTTTTTTCAAAATCTGTTAAGGCCAGAACAGCCACCGACGGGAGGGGGGGGGGGGGGGGCAACCCCGCATGTGGCGGCCCAAACAAGACAAACACAGGAAAGGTGACTGACCCACAGAAACCCCTAACCCACACACGCTTGGAAAAATAGGAGCATTTTTATCCCTGCTTGCAGCTGGAAAAACATTCCAGAGCTGTACTGGATGAGGGGGGGGCGGGGGCCCCCCCCGCGCGGGGGGGGGGGGGGGGGGGGGGTGGGGGGGGGG
>JABFEA020000038.1:11275124-11289522 GCA_019775915.2 Cyphomyrus plagiostoma
ATGTTTGTAAAAATTTTATCATTTTTATCCCTGCTTGCCCCTTCAAAAAAATTCCAGTGCTGTACTGTAAACCCCCCCCCCCCCCCCCCCAGCAATTTGCAGTGTTCTACGCTGTGTTTGCATGGACAGACACACACCATGCCGTTGGAGGTCTTCCCACCACCACGGGGAAAAGGGGGCTGGATGGCAAGGCCCACCACCTACTTCTCTGGCCATCTGCGAGGCCTGCTGGTTCCTACGGTAGAAGATCTCCTTGTAGCCGTCCATCCAGACCTCTGCCAGCCGCACCTGGTTGCGGGCGATCACCTGCGTGCCCTTGGGAAAGGTGTGGGGGCTTTTGGTGCGGAAGACGTGGCCCACGACGGAGCAGGGGATGATCTCCAGCTGCCCCCCACACTGCCACACCTGGGGGGGGGGGCATGGTAGGTAAGTGAAGGCCCATCCGTCCTCATCCAAGCAGACAGGATGGCAGCCATGAGCCATGCCAATGCGAGACCCTGGAACATGTCACATCAACCCTCCTACCATCACAGCTACAAGATGATGGCTGGAATTACATCACTCCACTGCAAAGTGCCATGCATCAACACAAACAAAAGACTAGTTAGTGGGCACTCAAACAAAAACAATACATACAAAAAAAAAATACCCATTTGGGTGGTTTGAACTTAGTTTTCCATGTCGACTTACCCTAAATGACATTTCGATATTCTCTCCTCCCCAGATTTCCATTTCCTCATCGTAACTTCCTATGTAGTAGAAGTACTCTTTTGAGATTGAGAACAGCCCCCCAGCAAATGTCGGAGTTCTGTAAAGTATATGGGTAAATATTTATGTGGCTTGGAGGATCTGCAGTGAGGGAATGACTCCCAGAACACAAAGACATAACAGTAACAATGACAAAGCCAACCATGTACACACATGTTTGGGTAGACAGTTAACACACAGATATGCGTATTGTGTTTAGATATGTACAGATAGCTATGGATGTGTTACAGATGCTACATTTTAACATCCTTATATTTTTACCCTGCATTTTCATCAGTCAATAACATAACTTAAATGTATCTCGGGCCATTTAGATGCACATCTTAAATACTTGGATGAGAATGGAGCCCCAAGGCGTGTGCCCTCACTTGATGGGGTAGGTCTCATCCTTCCGTCGCTGTTTCTCATGGTCTGGAATACTCTCCCAGCCAAAGGACAAGCCCCAGTCGAAATTTCCCCGGTTGTGGTTCTGTCCGTACGGGGATGGCTTCACAAACTCAAAGGTGTTGAGGTCGACGGTGGTGATGTCAGGACTCACCACGGCTGTGCGGTTTTCGGCTATGCGGGAGAGCAGTGGTTCCAGCCAGCCCTGGAAGCACTCGCCTGGAAGTCACAACGCCCATGTCAGTGGGCAGCCCTCACCCCGCCGCTAGATTCCACAAAGACTTCCGCGGGACTTACTAACGGAACGGAAAGCGAATACGTGAGACAGACGAACGCGTCGGCAGCCTCCTCCTTTCGCTAGTCAACTATGAGAGGAAAGTCTTCATTTTCTCTACTGACAACCATTCTCATCCATTAGGAATGGGGAGGGAGGTTTGAGGTAGGAGCTGGACACTGGCCGCGAGCACTCACAGTGAGCATCCAGGAAGGTGAGCACGTCTCCGGCGGCGACGGACGCGCCCAGCAGCCGGGCGGTGATGAGCCCCTTCCTCTCGCGTTGACGGAGTACACGCACAACATGCAGCTGTTTCAGGTACTCCTCCAGCTCATCCTTCAGGACCTCTGTCAGAAGCAAGGGAGCCGAGACGACAGAGGCTAAGCGCACGTGCCTTTCCCATCAATGACCAGATGTGACGACCCAATGCTTTCGTGCAACCACTTCTGAGTCGAACTCATAAAAATCCCTTCAGCTACAGCTGTGTCCAGGGAACAGCAATAAACAAATCATACGGTTAGAATTGGCACGGCGCCAGGTCGCCTCACACCTCGGGTCGACGGTTTGAATCACATCGCCGTTTTCACCACAGCAGAAAGACACGCAGTAAAGTAAAATGGCATCTGTGAGTTGCCCATTACGTCCATGAGTGCGAGTCCAGCAATGGACTGGTACCCTGTCCAGAGTGTAGCACCTGCCCTTTCGCCAAGTATCCTGGGGTACACTCCAGACCCGCTGTGACTCTGTACTATTCAAGAGGCTACAATATTGATGGATGTTACAGAACCTGCTTCAATGGCTATAGATGTGATTTAATTAACCAAGATTCATATTATAACCCAGGGCTATTCAAATTAGAATAGCGCTGTCATAACCAGTGACTAGAGCTGGACAGTTCAGGTCCAGAAAGTAAGCCAGACCAAGATTTTGTTTTAACCAACCAGTTGAGTACAAAGAGTCACAATCACAGAGTACTCAGGTGGTTGGCTGAAACAAAATCGTGGTCTGGATTTTTATTTTCTGGACCTGAACTGTCCACCTCTTCCTGTGATCCTGCCTCTGAAGAGACCAAATACCGTATACAACATAAATTCTGACTAGTCAATCAGATTTACAGTACTAGCTTTCATTTACATATATGTATCTACCTGTCGCTTCTATCCAAAGTGACTTGCAATAGAGAGAAGAGTTAGAATACTTTGTCTGCGCTCCCTGGGGCTAGAACCAACAACCTTTGCATTGCTAGAGTAATGCTCTACTTGAGAGTAATGCTCTACTTGAGAGTAATGCTCTACTTGTTGAGCTACTGACCCGCTGATCACCATTGTCATTAAAGCAAACTGAGATTAATGCTATCCCCCGACAGTAATCCAACAAGCATCAGCTATAGGGTGCCGGACCTTACAGCGAGCAGAGCGGACTGGTGTCCCCATGTTTACCGTCTGAGCTGGCATCATCCACCAAGATGATCTCCTTCAGCAGGATGGCGGGAGAGGTGTGAAGGACACTGTACACAGTCCTGAGCAGAGTGCTCCATGCCTCATTATGGAACACGATGATCACGCTGGTCGTCGGCAAGGCGGGGCAGCGCTTGAAGGTCTGCTCAATGCATCTGCCAGGGTAAGAGATGGGGGGGGGGGGGGGGTACATCAGGTCAACACCATACATCTCCGGAACTGACTCATTCCCAACAGGTGTACACAAGACATCCATTGTGTAAATTGCCTCATTTAAAAACTGAACAGCAGCTTGTTAATTGCAGCTGGTTAATTGCCTGACTAGACAGATGTGCTTAGATGTCTGGAAGCAGCGAGTGAATTCTAATCTCCCATAACTGAGCTTTTACAGGAACTAGATAATAATGAATCTCAAAATTTCTTGTAGTTAAACTGCACATTTCTGTTAGCACACCTCTGTTGAAGTGTACTCAACCAGCGGGAACATTTATTAAGTTACATTGAAGCTGAACTGCGGAAAAGCTTCTTGATTTTTTCTTTTTATTTATTTATTATATATATATCTATATATACACATTTGTGCATGTAAGGCTACGTCCACAAGGGGGTGCTGCTACCAACACCAGAGAAATGTCATTTCAATAGTTTGCGTAACAGCGCCGGTACTGTATGTGACCACTGTCGATCTTACAGCTGCCACGTGACAGAATGTCCAGCACAGAGTCCATCATCTTTACACGCATGTAAATATTACGGGACGGCATGCGCGGGCATCGCTCTGCAGCTCTCTGAATACACACTCCGGCGGTCTGGTGTCAGGTCCCAGGTCCCGGCTGAGCGAGATGCGGTCACTGGCGAAGAGGTTGAAGCAGTGCTTCTCCTCCCCGGCCTGCTTTTCCTTCTCCTCGGAAGGGCTCAGGCTGCCCATGCGGAAGGGTTTCCCAGAAGCCCCCGGTGAGCTGGGGTTCTGGGGGGGTCGCTCCAGGGAAGGCCGGAGCTCCGCAGCAGTGTAATGTCCGGGCAGACAGGAGGGGTTCCCGGCCCTCTCAGGCTGGCGCACAGGGGCTTTGATCTGCATTTTTGGCACAGCGCCCCGGAAGTTATTGACGGCCCCCATCACTATTCCCAGCACGCCCTCCTGCTTGCCCACGGCACCCCCCAGCCAGGCCTCCTCTCTGGGCCTCTGGCTCGCCACCTCACGTTGGATGAGGAACAGGAACGTGAGGAACAGGAGAGCCAAAATCACCAGCTTCCAAGGGTACAAGCGCCTCCTCAAGAACCTAGAGAAGGCAGTCATGATGTCCGTCAGATGAACTGACCAGTATGTTTGTGGTAACGCTTCTCCAAGACACGAAGGCTGTTGGAAACATCAGCAGGTAATGCTGAAAAGTCACAAAGATGGTAAAGTTAGATCTATAATATTTTGCAACCATCATAAAGAAAGCAGAGAACGTATCCCCATTATGAACATACTACTGCACAAACAAGAAGAAATACAGAATAAACGTTGTACATTCAGTCACAACCACACCAAACACTGATTTAAGCTATAATCTAATATCTTTGCTTGAATAAAGGCCGCGTGTATAAAACTTTAAGTTACTACAACTGCATTCTTCTAATAAACCCATTTCTCATTAAAAACAAAAGAACAAACTCTGATTGTTACTCGGTAGCACGCATTAAATATTTTCATGGTTGGAATACAAGTGTCTACAAGTTATGCCTCCGTAATTATCATAACGTGATTTACATGCGATTATACGCAAGTTAATCATTCCATATGACGACTTAAAAAACGTTTATACATATAACAAGCTCGAGACCATGACGTGCATAAAAGGCATCTTAAGCAACGAAAACTCCAAAGCTGTATATTGACTTTTACTCCCGTTCTGTTAAACGAAGACTTACTTTCTGTACAAAACGAAGTGTGCAAATAAGTATAGTTAATAAAAGTGTTCCCGAATGTTATGGTGAATAATCCCCAATAAAAAAGCACTTCCGTCTCGCCGAGATCCAGGTGCGCGGCTTCAGGTGAGGGGAGGGGTCTGATGGGGCTGCGTCAGCCAGCACCCCCGCAAGGTAAATCCGAATGATCTGCATAGGTGTTCCTGAAAGATGATCCCTCCCTGTTTTTCCAGGTTTCTAAAATTCGTGTAAATTTAGTGCAATCTGCAAACTGTTTGAAAGCCAGTGTACACCAAAAACTTTATTGGCTACATATAACTGAACAGCAAAACAACGTTTAGAGATGTTTTTATCAATCCTGTGTTTCATTAACATCGTCAACTTACGATCACGACTTTTAAGTCTGCTGCTTTTCAGAATGAGAAGCAAAATGAATAATTTACTTACTTTTTCCTAACGAAAATGCACAAGAGTCACTTTTCATCTGAGCATTATGAATATTCTCACCCTAGTAAACTATTACTAATCTGGCGTCACTGATTTATTTAACAGGTTTAGCCAAGTTACACATATTCATTTAAAATGTTGCCGGGTTACTAACACTCAACATCGTAAGGTCTGCTGAATACAGCCCAACCAACTGCCCGAAAAGATAAAAATAGTTCTGGTACCCAAAGAAGCCAGTCAATTAAACATACTTGCATTTATTCCAAATACCTCTTATGCAGAAGAAGTATGTACATATCAGTTCTGAGTATGATGTTTTGATACTTAGTATCAATCTTCGGTATTATATTGGAAAAAAAGAAACGTGCATTCGAAATATATGAGATTTGCACTGGTCACTTGATACAGAAAGCGGATATCTAAAGACCGCACTGCCAAAAACTAAAGTTTCGTTTTTAATTCCAGCCGAAAGTGCGTTAAATTACGTGAGATCCGCTTTGATCGCCAGGTATTAATTGCAACCCCGCAGATTTATTTCGCAACTTACCCTACAGAGCGCTCCGATGCATGCCTGCAGACCGTAGTATCCCCCTTCTCATGTCCCCACAGATGATGTTTATGAAAGGGTCGTTTAATAATAAGAAGCCGAGCCAGCGGTGAGTCGGCTGGAAGTGGGTACGAGCGACTGCAGAACCTGGAACAAAGTTAAAGAAACAGCATATCGCCGTAACCCGCTGCTCTCCCCCAGCACGCGGCATTAAACACCGCTCAAGTATTATATTCATTTAATTGGTACATTACTTGAACGGTACAGGAGAAGCGGAGAGGAGTGTGCCCCTGCTTCCATTTGGCATAAATACCGTTTGTTTTCTTCTGATTTTGATCAATAACAGATAGCGCGGTGTTTGGAGCCAAAACTCGGAACAATGAAGAAATTGTGCTCACAGGGGTAAAGTCATGCTTTAGTGGTTGAGCAGAAAGAACTATCTCCAGTCGGTTTTATTAGCATATTACATCCAATTTAAACAAGTTTTCGAAATGCCCATAAAGAATGAGAGTCTGGACGCTGCCGGTCGTTGGTTTGTATTCGTTTATTACTCATTGTAAAACAAATGACTAATTAGATTTACGACGTTTGTAATTTGCGTTATTAGAAGAATAACCGAATCGCCTCTAAAAATGTCTGAGTACGTTGCCAGTGATTTTATGATACATAGATGAGACGTTTGTCCAAAGCAACTAACGTTTTTATGCACTTGGTATTTTGCAGGAGCAAGTCAAATGAAGTATTGTTTTCCCCCCTCAAAGGTATTAAGTTAAAACCCTCCTGGGAAATGAGTCAGCATAAGAGAACCAGCCGCCGTGTCACCTGCAGTTACTGACTGCTTTAAGTGGTAAAATGGAATATAGAATTGTTGACCTTGGATGAAGGAGTTGTAAACAATGTCGTTCTTTTAGAGAGACAGGATTTTCTTGATAAGGAAACCAAATTTAACTGTACTACAATAGGTGGGCTGTGGTAACTATATCCTATATACTAAGCAAGCTTCAAAGCGGGTCAGCTAAGCTTTGACTTGTATTAAACCCTATAGTACCCACTAGGTAGCCTTAGTAACTACCCCTTCCCAGACTTCCCAGTCTCCTTGCCATGTTCCCACTCCTGAGCTCCAATTGTTACCTTTTGGGAATCTCTGTGAATCCCATTCATCCTTCATTAGGCTTCTCTTCATCCAGTCTGTGGTAAGGGATGGAAATTCTACAGGCTGTGGGAAAGTCTTAGATGGAGTAGGTCCCAGCAAAGTCCTGAGAGAGCAGACTGCCTGGGCAATATCACTGGGCAGAAGGACACTGGCAGACTACTGTCTGCACACACAAACACGATGAGGCAGAACATGGGCAATGAAAACATTCACTAAAATTATAGTTACAACCCCATTTTCTCCACCCCCAGACATGTCCCCAGTTAATATATCTGACGCATGTGGGATGTCTGATTGGGCTTTAATAAGACCCCCCCCCCCCCCACACACACACACACACACACAGCTATGATCCTGCACTACTTTAGAAGAATGAGGTGAACGTGCTGTAAGAGTTAATTAAGCCTTGTTCAGCCTTTAGTCATGCTCTTAATTAATTTACTCATTATAGCTATACATATTTAAAGCATGTGACATTGGCTTGCAAAAGCAAAAATGTAGAAGTGGCAAGATTATCTAATAAATAAGCATAAAGAAACAATTACAAACATGCAGCTTGGCTATAGCAAAAGTATGAAGCTATCGCAAAACCAGATTTCTTGCTTAACAGGATAACGCGTTGGATTTAAGGCACCCCAGTGTAAATCGACTTCACCTTAAATCCAACAAGTTATCCGGCTAAGCAAGAAGTTGTAGTTTGTGTTACAGCCCCCTAGTGGAGAGGAAAACAAAGCTGTCAGATGGTACTGGATAGACACTTCAGGTTATTAAATATCTGATAGTTCCATAAATATTTACTGCACATATCTCTTGAAAGCAGGAGACTGATAACCTACAGGTCGTATCATGAAATTTCAGTTTATTACATGCCAGCCTCAGAGTGACATTTAAGGTTCAGCCACGCTATGACGTATTATTAAGGTAGTTTAATACAGCCTGTATGGCAAGCCGCCTCAACGGTCATACTTATAATCTTTGAAGGACCGACATCTATACATTAAATGAAAGTCCCCTGAAATGTAGACTGTTGACATCAAATGCAAAGACAGTGCAGAAGAGGTCAGTGAGGTACATGATACATAGTCGAAGTTGGGCATTGAATCCAAAACTAGCTAAATGTTACACGTCACCTTCCCGTAAGCCTACGTCTCTGTAATTTAACCCGTGCAACCATATGCTTTATAGCCAGAAGGAAACACGTTTGTAAAGTTTAACATCAAAGTACAGGAAATGCGTTCTAACTTAAAATGTCCATTGACTTTTTGCTTACTTGATTTCTGCAATGGTTAAATATTATTTTGCAATAATAAATGTATTGAAAATGCTTTTTAAACAGATGTAAAACTAGATCTGCAACTTTTGTTGTGAAAAGCTGCTTTGTAAATCTATATTCTCATGCCTAGATATTTACATCGACCCTGGGAAAAAAGCCCTTTCCTGCCTTATTAATCTCTAGCTGATCCAGTTCATTTTGACTATGAATGATGATGCAGCAGCCCTTATGTGCAGGTGCGGCTTTGAATGTTCTTCCCGTGTCTTACGGGTTTTTCCAAGCTACTGTTTTCTTCTCATAGTGAAACACACACATTTTATTGAATTGACAGCTGAATTGCGTGTCCATTGTGCATTTTGGGTCTTCCCCCACCCTGTGTCTTGTGCTGCTTGCAACCCAGTACTCGAGGATGGATGGATGGGTGGATGGATGGATGGTGCAAGTTACAGTGCTGATCGGTATTATAGATAAAGGCTTTATTACAATTATTTTATTTTACAGTCCGTTTTACATTGAGTTCAAATGAATTACATATTTCTAAGTCACCAAAGTTTGTCTTTTTAACTTTTAAATACATTATAAGGTATGCATTCATTCTGTAATAGACCAATACTTTGATAGTAGTTTAGAGTAAATACTTCTATTGTTTGATAAACAGCTTGCATGAATATATACCATTTAATCAGTATAATACTTCTTTTAGATTAAAGCTACTTCCCTGAGTGAGAAGGCAGTACTGAGAGAGCATTCATACACTAACTGCACAATGGCTTACACAGTAATATGCGTCAAGTGCGAAAGATAAGTTTGTTTTAGTGACGTACACAGTAACTCCCACCACCTCCAGCTGCACGCCAGTAAACAGTAAGACATATTCTGGTCTATTTCCGTTACAGAATGCTGTCAGCTTTCTTTTGCCTGACAGAAACTCAAGATGTCCTCTTCAACCAGCCACTACTACCTATTTTGTCTACTTGTGTAGGACATACAAATAGAAATCATTAATTTTAGTGCTTTTATCCACATAAAACAAAATGGCGATTAATTGCACTTTAGGTGTTCTTGAATTTAAATGGTAGTTGGATAATGGTAGTCCTGAATAACCGGTTTACCAACTCCCATGGTGTTACACTGTCTATAAAAGAGACAGTCATATTCCTAACTAAGTACATGCAGTACATACTATAGTTATAATTAATCCAATAGTGAAGTATGAGAGCATAAAGTAAAACAGTAAATAACATTGTGTTTCATACATTTACTTGCCAAGTAAAACAGTGCAACCATTAATGTGACTTACGCTTGTAACAATGTAAACAAATATGCTGCCGCCTTCTATGGATTTTAAGATTCTGTGAAGCTCAGTGATACATCTTGACATTAAAGCAGAACCAAAGGGTATCGTCCAAAATCTAGAATTTCCCTCCGTGTTGTTTGTGTGTTTTAATGGTTTCACATGAAAGTCTGGAGGAAACCACAAACCCGCTGAAAGGTGGAGCGGGACTCGAGTTTGGGGTGTCGTTCCTGAAACACCAGATGCACCATCATCTTGAAGGACAGACCAACGCATCGCCAATATTGGTGCTTGGAGAGCTGAGGCTAGTCTTGCATCTCCTGGTCACAAATGGAAGGTTTCACCGTTCATTCACAGCTTGCTTACGGACACTGCTGAACAATGGGCCCTTTTTATGTTTCTGTGTTATGTATATATAGAGATCGCTTTAAAATGAAAGCTGATGATGAATGGGCCGCATTCATCTTAATATTTGTACCCGACAGTTCTCTTTGTAAACACAAACACATCCCACTCTGTGTGTTCAGTGAAAGCGGTGGATATGCATCCGGCTCGATGGGTAGCAAAGACTTGGGTGTCCACAGTGAAGCGGGGGACCACTCTTTGGTGGGGGGGGGGGCGCTCTGCTGCAGCTGCAACAGGCTCACTGGGCGTTCCGTCTGCCAGGAGATGAACCAACTACACTGTCCTTCTCCCAGTTAACAAGTGTGCCTTCATGGAGACGCCTTTGTCTCTGGTACTCCCACCTGGAGCAGCGAGTAACTGGATCATGTTGAACAAGTGATTGCTCTGCCAGGGTACGTCCTGTTGGCGACAACTTGGTTACTAGTCATTTTAGAGCACCGCTTCACTGAACAAAACCTAGCATTCTTCGGGGAAGATTCGATTTCATTTTATGGATCTCTTCAAAAGAGGTAAATAGTTTCAACAATCTGTGACTTGGGTGTGCTGCCATTCCTTCGCAAGTTAGGGGCAAACTGTGTTGGTGTTTTTCTCACAGTTATGTGGATCATGGTGAGTAAGATTAAGTAACACTAGCTTGGTGTAAAATTCTGAAGCAACGGTGAGAGATACAAATTGGTAAATTCTTACTGCTCTTCTGAGAGTCCAGGATTTGAAGGTTTAACCAAACACAAATATAGGATTTCATGATGTTACATTCCAAATTATTAACTTAATATGGAGCACAATATGTTTTGTTTATGGAATGTATTACTATTCAGTGGAAAAAAATGTCAATTGTCAAAACAAGAACTAAAGGACAACAATTCGTTTAATACAAATACTTCAGAAAAAGTAGAGCAGGGTTCGTCAACTCACGGTCCTCGAGGTCCGAGCCCTGCTGGTTTTCCAGCCTTCCTTTACCTATCAGTCAGGTGCGAAGCCTCTGACCAATCAGAATCAGTAATTATTAAACAACTACCTGGGAGAAATCAAAACAAGGCCTGGATCTGGAATTGAGGTCCTGAGTTTTAAGAACCCTGAAGTAGAGTATTACCAAGAAACTGTGACACCAGCTGGGGAAAAAACACTGTATTTCTGGTGATTTTTCAGCTAGTGTTTCCTAGCCCAGTCCTTATGAACCCCCAGACAGCCCGTGTTTTTGCTCCTTCCCAGCTCCCAGCACACCTGCACCAAGCAATCACCACTGTATACCTGGTACAGGTGTGTTGGCAGCCAGGAAGGAGAAAAAACATAAACTCGGGGTCCCTGAGGACTGGATTGAGAAACCCTGTTTTAGAGAAAACAGAAACCATGCAAGCAAATCTGGTTTATAGCATTTGATTTCCATGTTTGATTTCCACACACGAAGGTCAATTTGGAGGCACAAATTCCACTGAAACTGCATGTCTGTGATGAGGAAATCTCAGAGCTGGTGCAAGACATAATCCCCGAGGCTACAATGTAGACGTTTCGAACTGACTTTAAAATCCCCCCATTTAGCAGAATATTTTCAAAATGTTTGTCTATTTCCCACACTCTGAAATAATACCTGATGTTTTTATGTAGATCTCCTAGAGTGAAAAAATAGCATGTGGAGAATAAAGAGCCTTGTGGTGTTTAAGGAAAGCAGTACTCACACCCCGTATCATAGGACAACGCCAGGCAGCCACGGCTTTGGCTTTTCCTCGCGCTAATTCCCTGTTTGCAGCTGTTCCCGGCAGCACAGTCTTGTCAACACATGCACAGAAGATAATAGGCCCGCCGGCTAAGCACCGACCCCAAGACGCAGCCCATCGTCTGGCTGGGCACCGGAGGCAGAGCCACACGTTACGGCCGTATTGCTCCAGTGGTCAAAGCTGAAGTTTGCACTCGACTCCGGAATGTGACCCCGGGCAAAATACATCAGTGGTTCCAACGCATGACCTGCTGTTGTTATTCAACATGCCAGTTGCATACAGTATGTCCATCCATCTGCTCTCTCTGGACTGGACACTGAAACCAGTGGGAAATTAGTGGGAATGATTCAGCTTAGTTTTCAAGCTTGTGATCCAGGCACCACATGACCTCTGGTGAATCTGACCGGCCACAGGCTTTGGGATGCACCAAGATCACTCTTAGTCTGTTGAGGAACATCAATCCTCAGCACGGCCCACAATCCCCATTAACAGGACTGAAACTTAAATCTATTTCATTTATTGATTAAACATGGCTGGTGATTCAATTCCATTGCCCATTTGCACAACTGTATTTATTGAACTACTTAGTCACCACAAGACAAGTCTAAGACAGGGGAACGCCCCGCACAGGATGCCAGTCCATTGCAGGGGAAACATTGGCTCACTATGAGAAATCTGTAGACACCCATTTGTGTAACAGTTTTTTTGTCTTTGGGCTAAGCGAGGAAACCCCATTGAGCTATTCACTGAGCCCCCATGCCACCCTACTGAGAGCATGGCATACAGAAGTATAACCCGTAGCAGCCCAGATGCGATTAGGACTACCAAATATATTAATATATATCCCGGATTAATGGGGATTATGGGTGTTGCTAAGGATTGATGTTCCTCAACACGCTAAGAGTCAGTAAGGTGCCACAAAAAGTCTGTGGCCGGTTGGATATACCAATGGCGATGCATCTGCCAGCATCACAAGCTCGAAAACAAACTAAGCTGAGTCATTCTCACACTTGGGAGTTTTACTTACACAAAAATGTTCTGAGGGCAGAACAAAAAATGATTAGCTCAAAAAAATAACCAATCAGATTGTAGAGGAGGCAGGCTCAAGTAACTAGAAGAGGCAGGACCAAGACATTTGATTGGTTGTTCTGACATCTGACCAAGATCTGATTGGTTATTTCTGTGAACCAATCATTTTTCGTTTTGCTCTCAGAACATTTTCGTGTAAGTGAAACTCCCATGAGCCCATTCTTAAAAAAAGATAATGCCATGCTATCCAAGGTCCCATTCTCTTTACCAGCAAGTCAGCCAGATCTAAGCACATAGACACATGGTATTCAGGACTTTGGTTCCCCCTGCTCAGGGACATGGTACGGCCCTCCACTTCCCACATTGATGGCTGGCACACGTCAGCTTCCAGAGACTGTCTGGCTTCCTGGCCTTGTTGATGTTCTTCTGGACCAGGAAAGAGAGCTGCATAACTTGGATTTTTTTTGTCTCAAACGTCTAGGGCTGTGATGTTGGGTTCAGTTCCCACAGCTATTTGTATGTTTACATGGGTATCTTCTGATAGTTAAAAAAACATGCGAGTTGAAGAATCTATTTTGCCTGCATTGTGTGTCTTGCCCCAGCCTGGTACCTTGTGCTTCCTGGGTTAAGAGACAGGATCCCCAAAGACTCTGTACTGAATAACTGATTTTGGAAGACGAGTGAAATCTTGAATGTATGGATGTTACACATTAAACACATCATACACTGTTTAGGCCATTATTCTACACATATGTGACATACAACAGTTTTTGAATTACAAAAACCCCAAAACAATTACTAAAAGAAAAAAACGTAAAATATCAATGTTTTGCCTAGAGTTAGCATAGCTAAAACATGAGTGATGGACTGAGAATGCTCTTTGGAGCAATTTGGGCAATCTGACATCGATTTGAGAAGAAAGTGTAATTCCCATGAAAGGAGCGCACGCATAAAAGTGTTTTCAGAGCTCACAAGCAGCCTGTATCAGATACAGACAAAAACCATTAACTATGTCATCTGTAAGTCATAGATCTGGTTTTACCAGAAGGTTACCCGACTACTAATTTTGTCACTTATTTCAATATAAATACTCATTTAAATTTGATCTTACAGCCAAATGGAATACATCAACACGCACATGAAAATATGCAAGGTGATCATGAGTTAACATGCCGTAGTATAGCGTCAAGATGGGAATTCCCATTATTAATGCATATTTACTAACAGATACGTATAAGTAAGTAAGGGGGGGGGGGAGAGCTCACGGGATGTGAAATCTGAGCAGCATGTGGATCACATTTGCTGCAGCCTGCTGTCCAGACATCCTCCCCGGATGGACATAGCAGCCAAAACGTTGATTATTACCACCCTCCAGCTACTTATCTCCGTCCACCCCAACAAGTTCCATTTCAAAGAGACTGGGAGAGCACAGGCAGAGGTAAAGGTTGCGAGACCCATCTGTGTCTCTCGCCTTTCATGTGCCTGTGATATGTTCCAATTGAAGATACGCGGCGCGGACGGCCAGCGATGCGAGATGCTTTGGAAGAAGGATTTCTTGCCTGAGTTCCACATCTTCCCCGACACCTCGAGGGTTCCTGATTAGACAGCACCGCGGCTATAAAAAAAATATAGGAACAAAATTTTAAATGATTATGTTAATCACAGGGGGTGGCATGGTGGTGCAGTGGTTAGCACTGTTGCCTCACACCTCTGGGACCCGGGTTCTGGTCTCCGCCTGGTT
>JABFEA020000038.1:11313255-11327189 GCA_019775915.2 Cyphomyrus plagiostoma
CCCCCCCCCCCCCCGCCCCCGCCCCCCCCCCAGCCCCCCGCGGGCCACTCTCCCCCCCCCCTCCCCCCCGCCGCCCGCCGGCCCCCCCCCCCCGCCAGGGCGCCCTACACAATGCTAAGCCCCCTGAATTTGTCATGGTATCCATGCCCATCCAACAATCTTGTGTAGATCAGTGGTTGAGAAACCTAGTCCTACACCCTGAAACCTTTTCATTTGTTGACTTTGTGTTTTGCTTAAAAATTGCTCACTTATCTAGCAGACAAATAAAGATGCCTGGGTACATACGTCTACAATTAAGAAGTCCAGCCAGCACCAGGCGTTGGTGAAATATTTCACAAATCCATAGGCCACCCATTTAAGCAACATCTCCAGGATGAAGACATAGGTGAAGACTTTGTCTGAATACTCTAAGATGGTTTTGATGGTTTTTCTCTGCTCAATGTAGATGTCTTCAAAAGCCTTTAAAGAGACAAACAAATCACTTTAGTCTTTCATTGGCAAAAATAAAATAAATAAAATAAACAGCTTGGGCTTCAGTACAGAATTTTGACCAAAGTTAGCACCGAAAAGCCTTAGTCCTGCCTTATACTTTAATGAGTCCATAGTTGCCAAACTCACCAGAGCTCCACTACTCAGCAGAATCATGAAGATGATGAAAGACTCAAACCAGTTGTGTTCCACGATCCTGAAGCATGTCTTCCTCAGCGTCCACCACATTTTCCCTTTACCTTCTTCTATGTTCACGCTACAACACGGGAATCTGCGCACGCAACCTGATATTAACCAGATACAAATGGGACGTGTGAATATTCTGGACACATAGTACATTTGGAAAAAATCAGTTGGGTCTTGGGTTGGTATGGCAGCTCAGTGGGCAGCTTAATTGCTTCATACTTCTACGGTTGGGGATTCTAATCATGTTTCTGATTAGCATGTGTATGTGGAGTTTGAATGAGGGTGGTGTCTGGCTCTGTAGACAGGGACTTTGTGTCTCTGACTGGATGTTTGACTAACGATGTGACTTCACTGTTGAGCACTTGAGCAAGGCTGTTAACCCCAACAGTGTGAAATAAAGGCTGTTAACCCCACGAAACTGTGAAATAAAACGCAGTTAATAAAAGCATCTGCTAAATAGATGTAAAAAATGAAATGTCCTCTAACATTCAGTGAAGCTAACAGAGGGGTATAGTACGAAGTGGGTCTAATGCTGCATGCCTAACCTGCTCTGAGCAGATTTAAGTGCAGGCTTCTAATGTAAAACTGGTTTAAGTCACACCCTTTCATGATAAGCCAATATACGAACCATCCTTTCACCAGAAAATGTAGCCCGTATAATAGCCGACCTTTGGATAAATATTTTGGATGGGCGATACCACTGATGTTCTTTTCAAGCCAATACAAATTAAATGAAATGTTTCTGTCCCCTTTTACCTTGGCGGGGGCAGATTAAATTTGCCCTGAGTGCTGATGATAAATTTTGCCGAATGGGGCAGGTACTGCAGACCTCATACCTATCAAACAGCGGCTCTTTAACTCATTAGTCAGCAATGCTGACTTCACCCCATTTATGAACGTGTGCATAGACAAACCCCGAATTAACTTACTAAACTGATAACCACCATTGTTAATTACCCCAGTTCGAGCAAGTTAACTCCAGTGATGAGCTGGTGTGTACACTATGCTGATAGACAGGCATGGGTGGTGAAGCGGTAATATGGCACACTGTGGTGTTTCAGGTAGGCCAGTGGTATTTTTGATTTACTCTGGTATTTTGAAAATTTTCCATTCACTGAAATGTATCACTTGAAGGGATTTTAAGATCGAAATGTATCGTTTGAAGATTTAAGAATACTAGAGGAGTATTGCTTTTGAAAATACTGTTAAAAATACCATATACCACGATAAAATGTTTGCATGTTATGATGGCGTAAAAAATGAGACACCGCCCAAGTCTAGGTAGGTGGTGTGTCCCGATACCTTGTATTCTCTGACCACAACATATGGTTAGAAAACGGGTGGATTTTGTTCTTATTTTCCTATAACTACTCTTTTTTTTCTGTTACAAACATTTTGTGTAGCTTCTGAAGAAGTCCTGTATCACCATGGAGACGCACTCCCCACTGTGGATAAATTAGTGTAGGAGCGAGTGTGAATCTTTTCCAATCAAAGGACTACAGTCAAGTCGTTGGTTTATTTATGGCGAGAACTCTATCTACAGCCAAGGATGCAAGAAAATGGCGTCGTCCACAGGCTGCTGCCCTGATTAGGAGCGCGATAACAGGAATAAACTGCAGCTCATAATTATTAATGAATAAATGGGTTCCATGGATGCTTGCTCATCACACCAACTGTTCTTTCTGTGGGTATCTGATCTGTTAAGTCATTTTAAGCAAACTGCTGTTTGAACTGCTAGGAGGCTCCACCGAGATGGTGAGGGCACCCCTCGGAGTTCAGGTAAGAGGTCGACTCGCTGGGGAATTGGTGCTTAGTTGAGTAGATTGCTCCTCTTGCCTCAAACATTATGGTGGAGGTGACGAGGTCGCAGGTATGCTAGACGATAAAGGAAAATGATTCTTCTCAAAGTTTTCATAGCTTAATTCATATTTCTCTAGAACAACTTGGTGTCAGATATTTTGGGTCAGATGAGAAGATATTTATACCCCAAATTGTGTCTAGAATAAAGCAACCTTTGCCTGAAAGGTGATAGTCTGTGCCTTTCACGATACAGCTTTGAGGTTATACATTTCCTTACCGAGAGACCGAGAGACATAAAAGCTGAAAAATATTCTACTGTTAATTGTACAAGGGTATTAAAGTAATTTCCTTAATAAGCCCCTAACAAAGTAAGCGATTTCCTTTTAAGGACTTAAACCCAAAAATTTGCATAATCCTAAACCCTAAAATGCCCACACCCCACTGTGTCTGTGGTATTCCTTTCCTGATCAGTCTGTCATAAAAGACTTGTGACACGCAAGTTTATCAAATCTGCCATGCTGTGTTGGGCTGGTAGGTTAACTGAGTTAAAAGAATTACACCAAGACGACACAAGCTTTTCCTATCCTCAGATGGGTCACCCTAAAGAATGTTAATGACACATACAGGCCAAGGGGAGAGAAAGAGAGAGAGAGAGAATGATTTGGAGGCAAAATGGGCTAATGTCGAAAACAAAACAACTCCGATGAACCTGTACTTGTACAAAGACTGCCTCACTTTACGTTCATTTTCATGTCATTGCCCACCTTCAGTGAAGCAGGGCTCAGGGTCCAGCGACTCCTCGAGCTCCATCTCCACTGACTCTCCGCCCTCGCCCGGGGGCCGGATGTCGACGGTGCTGCCCTCCGAGGAGCTGAGCTGTGGGTCGGCCAGTTTCTGCGGGCACAGCAGCAGCGTGACACGGTCACTCGTGCTGGTAGATGCCAGCGTGCTCGCGTCCTCAAGGGGAGCCAACACACTGAGTCCTCATGTTCATTGCATGGGGGCGGGGGGGGGGGGGGTTATGCAAGTTTCTACATGTCCGTCGACAGGATTGGACTCCCCTTTAGAGCCGGATCTTTTCATGCAGAATCAATCAAAAGTACCCACAGACTTCAGGGACAAGAGACGCTGGCATAGTCTGATACTGGAATATCTGGGCGCTTTGAACCAAATGTCAAGTTCTGCCAGACGTGGGTGGTGCTAACCAACTAGCGGCTGTAGGTAACATTGATTTCACGTTGGTCGCAGGGCATGCAGTAGTACAGTGCATTCTTCATCCAAGCCTGCGCTCTAGCTACCAAGAAACATGTGCTTAGGTATTTTCATGTCCAATGCTCAACGCACCCCAGGATCCCAAATCGTCTTACTCACCGCAGAAGTTCCTGAATAACGAAGGACCCCTGCCCACCCCACCCAAGCATATCACATCACCTTTGTCGACATGAAAACACATACGTCCATTCTTTTAAGCATAATACAAGCTATGGTCATTTCAAGTAAAAGGGGGTGGGGGCAGGGCAAACCACATTAGCTTGGCAGCGAAGGACGGCACTGTGCACTTAGCCTAAGAAGGCATGGATGAAGCGGCGTGTTAAACCAGTGCTGGTACATATCCGAGGAACACTGTAGTAAATATAAACTCTTTGGCACAAACGGGACTTGAGGTTTTCGTGTTGGCCAGAGGGATTGGTCCTCCAGGGCTTCAGCACTAGGATACTCCGTTTCATGTAGCTACCGGCAGCCCCCCCGAGGCAGATGGTACCTTGGGGAGCCGGATGATGAGCGAGACAGCTCTATAGAAGATAAACAGCTGCAGGACGAATCGACTTCAGATTCAACGGTCCTGGAGCACCCTTCCTTTTTGGATAAGAAAAAAAGCCTGCCGCACCCATGCAAGGAGTCATGCCCGGACACTACGTCCTTTTTTTTTCTCTTCTGAGCAATACAGAAGGACTGAGTGTGAGATTGGCCTTTCCGGTGGGAAGGCGACAAAGACAGAAGGACAGGACTTGCCAGGTTTTGCAGTTTTCCTCCACCAAGCAGGTGCAAGCATCTCTAGCTAGAGTACAACCACCTTAAAACACGCCATCTTAGGAAGTGCAACAGTCACTGCTGCCATGGGACACAGCTAATGCAGACTGGGGAATGATGTAAGCATGCTGCACGGAGATGTTCCTCATGTTGTTTTTTTCCCATAATTCTCATAGGCTTATAAAGACTTACAGCTGCAGCTACCAGGGAATGCCCAATTTGTGGCTAATGCTATGATGTAAATTTCTAGTCATACAGCATATACACAAGAGATCAGTGAAGTTTATCACACATTCAAAGGTCTACAGTTTCAGACTTAAATACACTTGCACTCTTTAAAGGAATAATATACAGCATTTACAATTTATACTTGAAACCAAACTGATTCCAAGTTGAATATATTTATTTTTACTGTCTGACGTATGACGCCATCAAGTTTGATTTAGTATACTGTATTAATTTGCTTTTCCTGTTTTATCATCTTGAAACTAAAACGCAAATAAGCAAATCGGCCGCTTGATTTTAAAAATCCACCCTTAACCTAAGAATAACCTGCTTCCATCATTCCTTTAAGGATTGTATTTGTAAAATAAATGCCATGATCAATGTTCAAGTTATGAACCAGTCCTCAAATGAATTTTGACATACTGAAGCAAAATCCATTCCTGTGCATCAATCAAGTTTGTTTAGACTCCGGGTGTTCAGGATCAGCTCGACGCCAAAGAAAAACAAAAAAACAAAAACAAAAGATGTGAAAACCAACCAATGAAATCAAAATATGGAGTAGAGATGACGATGTGTTGCCGCAAAATATCTCCCTAGCGTTGCAAAGAAGTGTCAAAGAAAATAACAAAACCAAAAAGGGTAACTTTACAGCCTCTGATCTGCAGGTAAACATGAGCAGTGGAAGGGGAGGGGCATGACCAAGCACTGGAAATTAATGAGCAATCAATAAAAACGCTTTTGTTTTTGCTTAAATGACATAGGCAGTCTCCATGGTTAGTGTTATGTACAATAAACAGGTCTTACAAGTCTCCTCTCACTGAAAACCTCGAGATCGTCTGTAAAACAGCTGCAATAACAATCAAACGTGGTTAAGAGTTACTGTACCGAACCATAAAATAAAATCTGATTTACACAGCAAGCACACACTCAAGAAGAAAATAATAAAAATACGTAGACAAAATAATTATGCATATAAACAATACAACATTTTAAGGACAGCATATAAACTAAGACCATGGTAATTGCATTCTAGACAATGTATACACGACAAATGATGCAGCAGCATCTGAAAACGAAAGCAATGGCATGATTGCATATAATACACATATTATGTCACATTTTTGGTCGTATACTTGATTAGTTTAGGGTGTGGCATATATGTACTGAGAACATCCTTGCATACGTACACTGAGAACATCCTCGCCCCAAAAGCTTCCAGAAAGATCTCCCTACAGCAGACATTAGGTGTCATAAATCCCCTATGCAGTTGCTGTATGTTCGCAATGTCATATGAAAACACCGACGAAAATAATTGGAGCCAAAGCACAAGGGTTCATAAGCATAAGACTCAGCAGCTGGTCGGCGGTGGCCACGGAAATACGGCAAAAGCCTGCTGTGTCTGACACCAGGAGGTCTCCTTCATCTCGCTGAGAGTGGGGCAGGTCGCGGATGTCACCGGCTAGCTTTTCTCCATGGCATTTCTATCTAAGTGGGCAGCCAGCGCCCAGCTCCTGTGCTGTGCCACTGCTTAAACGACGATACATTTAAAGAGGACACGTCACTACATGGCCTTGCTGCTGGTCCGGGATTCTGTCGCTTGTCACAGCTGCTCTGGCTCAAATGTGGTTTCCACAGTGTGGTGTAGCTTTGATATTCCACAATAACATTTTTATTGTTACACAAACACTCATCCCCAAAGCATGTTGTTAACATGCACAAATTATTTCTACATCGAGTTCTCTCTACGTTCTAGTTGAATAGGCCCCACATTTCACCTACAAAGTGTCCTCAAACACTGACTCATTTCTGTCCTCACCCTTGACTTGCTGTGCTTTACCGACAGGTTATTTTCCCCCAAAATTTAGCACTCATCGGGAAAATGGATAGTTGATTAAGTAAACTATGAAATTGTACAAAATGGATAAACTATAAACAAAAGCCATTTGGAAGTGCGAGAAGATCAATCAAGACGACTGTGATATTCTGTGAGATGAAACATATCTCTATATCTGGTGAATGTTAATCACAACCAAGACCATTCCATACTGAAGACCATGCCTAGTCAAGAGCCCAGCTTAACCAAGGAAACGCAATACATGACAAGTGGTGTACAGAGGCTAACTGGCTCATGTCTTAGGAGCATTATTTACTCATTAGAATCATGGGTCCTTTCTGTGTCCATACATATGAAAGCTTGAGGTGACCTCACAGCAGAAAGCTGCAGGGTCATCAAAATGATCTTCATACTATGCATCCTCCCCACACTATAGTGCACACAATAAATTGGCCACAGCCTGTCTTACCTCTTTGCTGCCTTCAATGTCTGAGGACTCGCTACTGAAGTCTTCGGTATTTAGGTTCTCAAAGTCAGATTCGCCCACGGCAATGGGGACTGTCACAGTGAGGCTTGGATTGTGGATGAAGGACATGTAGTCACTGTTGTCAATGATGTATTTCCCCATGTCGCTACCCAGTCCACTTGCGGTCCCGTTGCCCTCCTTTAGGTACTCAGGCTCCCGAGTGAGATCCACAGCAGTGTGGTTGGAGATGCAGTTTTCCACCTTACTGTGGAGCTCCTCCAGGGCCTTCACCTCGTCCAGCGTCCTGGGACCTTTCCCCATGCACAGCCTCAGAAAGAACTGCCGCACCGTGGACTTGATGAATCCGACGCCGCGATGGATGCGGCCCACAGCGATCTGCAGGTTGTTCATCTCACTGTCCTCGTCTGTTGCCGCCAGATTGTCAGCGCTGAACGAGCTGAGCAGCAAGGCCAGGAACAGATTCAGAACCTGCACCAGACAGGGATAATCCCAAGAACTGTGATGCACCGCATGGGAAAATACACTGCGACAAATTCCATTGGTCACATGCTCTTGACTTTGTTTTAGACGAGTCTGCACTGCATCTCAGACATCTCTTGACGTAAAACAGTATTAATGACTGAAGATGTTTGGAGGAACAACCTCAGCCTACAGAGCATCGACTGCTGCTTGCAATGCTAGGAGTACTTCTTATAAAGTAACCCTATACTTCAATTCTGAAATTTATGAACAGATCATCAAATCAAGACTTCAGCTATGTCCATGATTTCATTTTCTAAACTTCGTAGGATACTGAAGCAATTACGTACTGAAGCTGGAGATCTTGTTACTGCATATTAGCGAATGCAGTCATAGGTAATGTTGCACCATTTAGTAAATGGCTAGATGCTGTGATGTCCTGTAGCTTGTAGAGATACAATACCTAGATCACGATTCCCTTAATTACCCAGCCAGTAGCACCTGTGAAATCAACTGGACACGTACCACCAGGTTTCCGATGACCATGACCATCATGAAGACGATGAGGCACAGAGCCTGGCCGGCCACTTCCATGCAGTCCCACATGGTCTCAATCCACTCGCCGCACAGCACCCGGAACACGATGAGGAAGGAGTGGAAGAAATCATACATGTGCCATCGTGGAAGTGTGCAGTCATCTGATATCTTGCACACGCAGTCACGGTAGCTCTTGCCGAACAGCTGCATTCCCACCACGGCGAAGATGAAGACGATGATAGCCAACACAAGGGTCAGGTTTCCCAGGGCACCCACAGAATTGCCGATGATCTTGATTAGCATGTTTAGGGTAGGCCAGGACTTGGCAAGTTTAAAAACCCTCAGCTGAAATACATAGACAAGGTTTGATGAAAACTGTCACCTCCTGACTGCTCTGTGTATCACATGTGAATAAGGCAGCCACAAAAGAAAGGGCCATGGGTGAACTTACCAATCGAAAGGACCTCAAAACAGACAGTCCTTCCACATTGGCTAGACCCAGCTCCATCAAACTCAGGCTAACTATAATTCCATCAAATATATTCCAGCCTTCTTGAAAATAGTAGTAAGGATCTAAGGCAATGATTTTGAAACACATCTCAGCTGTGAAGATTCCTGTGAACACCTACAAATGAAACGAAGAAAACAGTCAAAACCAAATCCCACATACCCAGGCCACGATATTCCCAATATCATCAAACTAAAAAATACTTGGGAGTTGTATATGACTGCAGCTAGAATCCAGAGATGAAAAGCAAAATCTTACCAAATTACCCACGGAGAGCACATAGTCGAATTCAGTAGTCATAGGATAGTGCTCCATAGCCATAAACAGAGTGTTTAACACAATACAGATGGTGATGGTAAGATCGACGAAGGGATCCATCACAATCAGGTTGACAACCTGCTTGATCCTAAGCCACAGTGGGCAGCAGTCCCAGATAAGGAAGATGTTAGCGAATTTGTACCAGCATGGCGGACATTTCTGTCTAGATTCCTCAAGCTCTGCAGAACCAGAAAAGCAACATTAAATAAGCTCAGCATTTGAACTTAGACAAGAATTTTACTCACTCATCAAATTTATAATTTAGGGTTCCTCGGTTCTGGTTCTTGCACCCATTATGTATTCTAGTTTTTGGTATGACTTTGATGATGTGCAATATATTAATATAACACATCGCACAACTTAAATCACATTACATGAGATCAGCTGAAGAATTGCTGCAGTTTTTAATTGATAGCAATTGTTGAAACAATGTCTTCAGCTGAAAAAGAAAGTATGAGCTGATTGAAACGTGCACACATTTTACCATTTCAGGGAAGAGCATAGATTTCATAATAATTTTAATAACAAAGCACTCATTGTTCAATCAAGACCAAAGTTATGTGGAGACATCTAGTCAGCATTACTGTTCTTCCTGACAAAAGATCATTTAACAAAACTGGAAAGCAAATGGAAGTCAATGCAATTGGATTCATGCAATTTTAACTATGTGATTTGTTCAACCAAATGCTTGATCGAGCCTCATGAATGAAGAACTCAGCTGGATGAAACCAGCATAGAAAGTGGGACAGGGACCACAGAGCACGGAGCACAAGGTTTAACAGGAGCTATATACCTGGAATAATTGAATAAGATGTCTATCCAACCATGGTTTGTCTGGGTTAGATATGTGAAGAGGAACCATTCTTTTGTCCTTGTTACTACACCCAGAAGTCAAGAAATACCTACCCTCCATTGTGTTTGTTAAAATACTGGCAACGCTCAAGGCTCTCTGTCTAGCAGCCGGGTCCTCCAAGAACTCCATGGAGGTCTGGTGAGTGCCAGGCCTCTTCTTCTTCTGAACATCCGTCTCTGTTGTCGTACCCTGGGGGGCGAAAAGGGCGGTTTCAAAGGTCAGCTGTCGTAACGAGCGTTACCACATGGCATTCCAAGTGCATGCTCAGGCAGTCGGAAATCGGAGGCCGCGGAGGAGCGAGAAAGGTCTGAAAAAGTCAGTGCATCTCAGCATGCGTCGCTAGGCGGAGAGCATACTACGGCTCGTATGCCGTGGCGGAAAAAGGAAAGGACAAGAGAAGCATAGCAAAAGCACACAGAAGTAAGTAAAGAACTAGCATGGCAGGCAGCAAGGTGCAAGAGTAGCTACAACATCACAAGCAGGCCATCGGCGCCGACCCGCTCTTCCCTTACATTGTCATCAGTAGTGGGCTTATCTACAGTCACCTCGGGCAGCAGGAGTCCAGCGGGCGACGTGGGTACTGAGCCTCCACCCACCAGCGACACCACACCGTTGCAGTCAACGGTGCAATGCATCTTGCCGTTGGCCGGCAGCAGGACGCGTGAGGACACGCTGCCCTGGCTGACGTTGCTGCTGCGTCGCTCGACGCGCCGCGGCACGAACAGCGAGCCCCGGCGGCTTTCGCTGTCCTCGAACGTGCTGTGCTCATCGTCGGCAAAGTCGTTCTCCGAGCCCACGTCACGGCCACGGCGGAAGCTGAATAAACTGGCGCGGCTGTTCCGGCGCGGCGAGAACAGGGAGCCACGGACGCTGAGGAGAGACTAGGGAAGGAACACGGCTGTGTCAGCACTGTCTTCGGTGCTGAGTTCCAGGTGCTGATCCTCCACTCAGCATGTACCACTTTGTCTAAACAGAACCCCGGGAGCTTGCCCTCACTGTAGTGACTGCAGTGTACTCAAGAAGCCCAATCATGGGAACTGTTCTTGATTATTGTTTAGTTCACTTGTACTGGGAGGGAGCAAAAACGTGGTTGAGAAACACTAAACTATCCACTGATTTTTCGTTCACTCTACTCATCATATGTTTATCTTTTAACAAAAAATAATACATTTATGGAATGTTGCATTGTCATAACCTTAAATTAAAGCTTCACTTTATTCACAGGTAGCAAAAGCAATGACCATAGCTAGTTGCGACTACAGAGCATAAAAATGTACAACAATACCGCATTGTACCTCAGTGTTACTGTTCTGAGTAAAAACATAAAACTGTGGGCATGTTGGATCTGCTTTCTTTGCTTTGCAATCTAGATTTTTAACAAGTTCTTTCTGCATGATTTCTTCTTTCTTTGCTCAAAAAACAATAAAAGGAGTATTTCCCCCGCACGCACAATAGCATCGTTCAAAAAATAGATTTGTGATAAATATAGACTTTACGAATGCCATGGAGCTGCTTCCAAGGATTGCCCTGGCAATAAAAAGCCACTTAGGCGGTTTACATAAATTGACACCATCAGCTAATCGCTGTCCTGATAAGAGTGAGGTGGCGAAAGCTTGTGCTACAGATGTTGATGGTTACTGTCACAGAACATGTGGGGGAGACGTGCATCAATGATCCAAGAAACATTATACATTTGACCCTGAACCAACGCATTATCAATGGGGGACAGATTACATAAATTAGTGCCAAGTAATCCAACCCTGTGTGGCATTTTCACATTAGTTCTATAACAAAAATCCCCAAGTCCGTATGTAAGCGCCACAAACAGGAGAAAAAGGCATGGTGAAGACATATGATTTGCACGCCTAATGTGCTTTTTGCAATTTAACTTGCCTTACCTATTCTCTACCTTAAAGAAACTATGGAAAGAATATTAGCACGACGCATACAAATGTATGCATAAAAAAATCATGCTGTTGCATGGGAAATAGCTAGATAGCTGTGATTAGATATTAATAAGAGATCCTGGTCTTAAAATGACTGTCGAAGGGTGTCATGCGCACTTGGGAGATGCAAAGCTTAAAGAATTAAATCCATGTCGGTCGGTGTTCTCTGGCTAACTGGGGTTCACCTGATGTGGGGACGAGTGCCTCTTCTCGTATGACAGCCTGTTGCCGTCGATGGAGAAGCGGAAGCCCGTCCTTTTGATGCTGTCCTCTGACTCTGACTTGTGAAACTTCTCGTCGTCTGCCTTCTCCTCCTCTCCCTCCTCCTTCTGCCGCCGCTTCTTGCGCCGGTTCCGCCTTTCCTTGGCGCTCTTGGAGCTCAGCTTGGATGCCTCGGAGGAGGATTCCGTGAGGCCCGCCCTCCCGCCGTACTCCCCGCTCCCGTTGGCTGCTTCCATGGCGGCCTGCTGTCAGAACGACCAACCAGCAGACGGTAATGGTTACCGTGGCAACACTGGGGTCTATTCCTGAACATAGCAGCGATGTGCCAATGCAAACGGGTTTCTTCAGAGAGCAAAATCCGCAACTTCATAGGACTGTTTCTCAAACATATTGTGTGGCTGAGAATAGTTTATAAAATATTTTGGGAAAAACTATTTTAAATGGGAAATTGAGGTGCAGAATTTTCTATGTAGTAACTTGTACTTGAATGCTACATTTCTTTTCCAGTAATCTCTGCATCCCTCGGAATAAAAATCAAATACTCTTTTCATAGTTGCTTCTTTTTCACTCTCCATGTTTAAAATGTGACACACTGGTGAAATAGACTGGAACAAGAATGAAACCAGCTACATAAAAAAATCGCAACATTCTCTCATGAATAAAATAAAAGCAATTTATTTTCTCCTAAATGCATTCATGCTGTCCAGTCTCCCAGTGTTCTTATAACTAAAGATCCACTTTCAATAGGTTACATTCACTGCACAAAAAAGGTCACCGAACCGTTGTCTTAAGCACACTGTACTGTTAAAATAATTAGACTCTATTGTCACATGGGCTTTTGGATGAGGTGCAGGAATGCCTTTTACATGGGCCAATATAGGGCCAACTGGGGCACAATGGGGGCAGCATACCTGAGCTTCTTCCTGCTGCCTTTTGAGCTGCTCCAGCATCGCCTGGAACTCCTCCTCCTTCTGTTGGGCCTCCTCCATGGTCGCCTGGTTCTGCTCATCATAAGCCATCGCCACCACAGCCAGGATGAGGTTCACCAGGTAGAAGGAGCCCAGGAAGATGACCAGCACGAAGAAGATCATGTAGGTTTTCCCTGCGGCTCTCAAGGTCTGAAACACAAATGGAGACTTCAGACCCACCTCCCATGTTACAGCCATCAGACAAGGCTCTTTTTTTTTAATATGAACTTGTAGTATCTACAGAAATCAAATCCACTACAACAACACATTCTTAAAGAAATTAAACGACGATGAAACGTCTATCGTTGTGGAAATTTATGCCAACTTTCTTAAGCGAAACAAACATTTCACAGCAATAGATAAATTCAATATATTTGGTTTATATAGTAAAGCTATGTCACACCAGTAGTTGGTCATTTTAATTTCCTTTAAAATTTTAAACTTTTTTGGCCAGTTTCCCAGTCAAGGATTAAGGCTAAACCTAGACTAACTTCGAGTTACAATGATGAATCTCCATTGAAACGGCAATTTAGTCCAAGATTAGTCTTAATCCTTGTTCGGGAAACCAGCCCTTTATGTTTATCTTTATAGACACTAATCACATGCTGCCATTTTAATAAAACACTTGACACCATCTGAAAGATGCAATGCAAATCAGGAGTAAAACAAACTTTCATTTAAAAAGGAGCACCTTCCCAAGAGCTCCATTTAAATAACACTAATGGGAAAAGGACAATATAAATGTTAGCATAAATGACATGACACTATTCAAAATTAAAATTCTTCACTGGAATAATGTAAACTGATGGACTGTTGAATGTGAACGAACAGCAGGACGTTGCAAACACTGAACACTCTTGGTCAAACACTGCAGTAGATCATAATGACAGTAAAATAACAGCAGAAAGGAAGCTGACCCTCTAATGAAGCATCTTAAATAGACCTACAATAGCAAACTTATAATGATATTTTGCCTGCATGAATTAAAAAAACAAACAACGATTTAAAGGACTTATACATCTTTTACTCTACATGATGTATGATCAGATACCTTGGAATGGGGGGGTGGGG
>JABFEA020000038.1:11328834-11341033 GCA_019775915.2 Cyphomyrus plagiostoma
CCCCAAAGTGCTTACTTTCGTCGTTGAGATAATCGGTCCAGTTAGCCGCGGCTGTCAGGTTCCAGGCCGTCACATTGTCCACCGTGCCATTTATCAGAGGTATTTTTACACACTTCTGCCTCAAATTACCCATAAATAGCTGCAGCCCTATTAGTGCAAACACACTCAGACAGAAGACCGTGAGAATCATCACGTCTGACAGCTTCTTCACCGACTGGATCAGGGCCCCTACGATGGTCTTCAGACCTGCAAAAGATGAAAGGAACCCTCTGCGGTTTTCTGAATGGGATTCACGCGGCGTGGAAAGAGTGAGCAAAGCTTCTGTGAGCATCTGGGTGTCATGGGGATGTGGGACAAAGGTGCTGCTGTAAGCTGATGCGTTCAGACTGCTCATTAGAAAGAAATAGCATAACTGACAGCTTATAATAAGAGACCTGGCCCCCATATAATAGTGAACCAGGGGCCTAGTGATGGCAGACAAGGTCTTTTTTTTAACCAATGGGATTAGTTTAAATGTGGTTCAATTTTTCTCAATTAACATGTGGGCCACGTCATGCAGGTTATCTTTTCTGAAGGTCCATCTCCAAGCAGTTAATTCAGGCTCCAGCTTACATCACGTGCATTTAGTCTCCAGGCCGGCCGAATCCAAGGGGCGCGGCCAGCAAGCTGGGAAATTTAAGTGCCAGCGCCTTAAGCCCTTGCTCTCGTCCCCTTGTTGACAATTTATATATTTTCAACCCACGCGACAGGGGAGAACATTCTAAGTTCACACAGACGGGCGATATTCAAATCCCCAACCTTGGAGGTGTGAGGTAAGGGTGCTATTCACTGAGACACTGAGCCATCCTGTTAACTATCTATACATATAATACCGAAACATTATCTTAGGGCCGTCCAATTAAAGCCAGTTACGAAGAACCACGTGTTCTTTACCACCATAAATGCTTGGAGCAGAAAAGAGTGCTGTCAGCGATACAGGAACATGCAGTGTACGTGAGTGTGTATCAGCTTAGGCGTGATACACACACACAGACCATCGAACGAGCACCATCCAGGTCAAACAGTCAGGGGAAAACCGTAACAAACACCAAAAGAAAATAAAGGATAGCCAGGCATCAACACAAAAGCAACAGAACAGGCTGGATTTTGCAATGTCTCATGCAAAAAAAAATATATATAATAAGAAAATTAAAAAATCTATAGAACTCCCAAGGCTGCTCTTAGAAAAAAAAATAGAAAAAACAAAGCAAAAGAATCTAAAAGCAGAGAATCCATTCCATATCGATGGACTAGCTGAAGATTCCTGCTTTTACTGGCTGCTTTGCTCTATGAGAGGCAAGCGGTCGAACCTTGAGAAGTAAAAGTGTAAGGCGAGGTGACCCTTTTGTTTTGTCCGGATGGAGTGAACACCAGCCTTGACCCTTGTCACCTTTAACCTGGCTCTCACCTGGGATGACTGATATAGTTTTCAGGGCTCGGAGAACCCTGAACGTTCTCAGTGCCGAGACATTGCCCAGGTCCACAAACTCTGTCACATATCTGTAATAGGGGAGGTCACACACAAGACGCCATGACAGGACACCAAGGAACAGTCGGAGGAAGCATTGCACAAGGGCTGTCTGACACCTAACAGTGAGCACTCCTTACCTGGAATTACTGAAATAGTTTTCAAAGCTCTCAGTACTCTGAAAGTGCGAAGAGCTGAAACATTGCCTAGGCTTACAAACTCTGTTACATACCTGCAGGATTAAATGCACAGTTACAATAGGACTATTCACAATGTTCAAGCTCCACACACAATCCGGGGTTTATAGCCTTGCATCTTTTATTATTTTCCTGCATGTGCTGCAATAACAGACATGCAGGTATCCATAGCAATAAGACGGGTCAGATGTTTTCACGCTTTGCTTTCATTAAACCACTGCGGATGCACGTGGTAACACCATTCAGTGAAGGAGCATGCATTCCTTCTCATCTTTATGTCACTGCGACGCACTGACAATATCCAGTGCAAAATTAGCGAATAACATTCCTGCTTATCTATGGACTAAAAATCACAAATCATGAATAAAAGAGGCCGGTTTATATTTTCCTTTCCCCCACCGTGGCTTTGAGGAAAGACAGATAGGATTAAGCAAAAATATCCAAAAGAGTTGTGGTGAACAAACTTAGCGGTACACTGGTCCGCACTGTGACATAATGAGTGAAAATACTTAAGCAACGGTTTTTAATTATTAAGTAATTTTAATACAGTAGTAAAGTTCAAGGGTTTAATGTTTGTAAATGCATTAACAGCTGCAGTTTGTACGTTTAGCAGGAGTGTGAGCGTTGTTACACTGTCACTGGCCAAGCGGTAACGGTAACAGAATGAACGGATGAAGCAGGATACTTACGCCATGAGTATAACACTGAAATCTAGCCAGTTCCAGGGGTCCCGCAGGAAGGTAAATTTTCCGACACAGAAGCCTCTCGCAAGGATTTTTATCAGACATTCAAAAGTGTAAATTCCAGTGAACGTGTACCTGCAAATGGAAGGATCAATGTCACACCACATTAGCACTTTCACAGCGGAAATAAACATTTCTGGGGTTTTCATTTCTGACAGCAGCAACTCCCAACGTGAAAATGTATTTTATAACAATAACAACAACAAACATTATTAATAATAATAATAATAATAATAATAATAATAATAATAATAATAATGACTTACTCTACATTCTTTGCCCAGTCTGGGGGGTTACTCAACGTCATGAACGCACAGTTGGTCAGGATAGTACACATGATTAAAAAGCTGAACAGCGTGGAGGCAGCCGTCAAGGAAATGCTATTCAAGTTATGCAACTTTGCCCAGTTAGAATTAACAAAGAGCAAATTTCCAAAAACTCAGTCCATGGGATGTGTGCATGGGATAAGCACCATTTCTGTGGATTTACTGAATGAGCTTTGGTTCCCTATTTCCTCACATAGGATGAGGAAGCCTGACTTCAGGTCATTGCCAGTCTCATTTCACTAACAGCAAAAATGGACTCTTGGTAATTTGCTCTTCAATTTACGTATCAAAAATTCATGCACATCACTCATGCATGCGCCCATACGTACAGGTCCATTCTCGCACAATTCCATATAGCAAAGGATATGAATGTACCAAAACCATAATTGATAATCTTCTAATGGGGTTGAAGGAGCTTAAGATGTACAAGGCAGGAGTGGCGTTAAACCGGAAGATTGCCTTCCCACGGTTCAATACTATAAAGGTCTAAAAGATAGACAGAGAGAAGAGGGCAGGGGAATTTTTTGTTTTCGCATGAGTCTGCATTCAGAGCAACGCTTTCCGATGGCCAGTGGCATCCAGCTCAAATCCCTGTGCTGCAATTCGATTCGTATAAGCAACATCTCTTGAGCGATGTAACTTAATTTATGATGCAGTCCGCATCGTAAAAGCTACAAGCCCTGGCAGAACAGAAGGGTCTCTGGATGAGTGAACAAAGCGGCGATCAAATTTTGTACGTGGTCCCAGCAGTGAGACGAGTGGCTCGGACAGCTAGCTCAGCGACGGGAACGGTACGGCTTAGCAGATATACATGGAATAGGACACCATTACTGCTGAAATGTCTTCAACAGCCTGCAATATAAGGCTATGCAGATGTGGGTGTGTTATGATGGATCTCACCAGGGCCAGTGCTGTCGTAGCTATACGAGCCTTGCTTTTTTGCCAAGCCATTTAATCGCCTCTACACTGTCACCTATGAGTCACTGCATGCTGTCCTGTCACCTAAGCTACCAAGATGTCTCACAGAGAATCACACCATACTCCAGCACCCAGGATACAAACAACTAGGCAACAGGCATCAAAGCTAGCAAGAAACAGGCCTGTCAGTGGGCCTGGCCTAGAATGTGAGACCAAACAAGAGCGGACTGACAGTCAATCGAAAAAGTCGCAAGGGAGCCTCTAGAAATCTGTGATTAATACTTCTTTCTTATATTTTTTTTAAATACTGAAACTTCTGAAATTTATGCGAAATGTAGTTAATCAACCACAAAATAATAAAACAACATTCAGAAATTTCTATCCAATCACATTAAACCAACAGATGATTATGCATACATACATCATCAGCGGTAACAACTAACAGAAGAGCCAGCCAGTAAAAATAACTCTGAAATATGCAGGACACAGACTTATCCAATTGATTGTTGCTCCTTATCTGACTGCATCCATAGCCCGCCTACATGTGAGGCTTAGCAGGACTCACTTGCTGATTGCTGTAATAAGGGTCCAGATCCTCCAGGGGGGTGGAAACCATTCCCTTTGGTATGTCCCCATAAATAAATGGCAGGGACTTCCCCGCCTCCAGGTCAGTGTTGGGCTTGGGCCCGTTTTCGTCGTCCTCATCTCGCCGCTCCCCTCTGGGCCTCTTGGACTTCTCCTCGGCGATCCGCTTCTCGATGGCATCGAGAGACTCGCGGCAGAACAAGCGGAAGCTGTCTGGTCCCGACGGTACAAGCAGTTGGGCCATCTTCTCATCCTGCACCTTCAGAATGAACGGTTAACCTCCTGCATAAGAAAGTGCTAGAACAACAAGAGGGAGAGTGGGAGACCATGTTAGCTGCTGAAATTAGCCGCTGAAATTAGCCGACGGACTCATGCCTGCTTTCAGTCCACAGCGTACATCCTATGTGGGCTGGAACATTTAACTTATTAGTCTAGACAAATGAACATCCCTCACTAATTTTCCCTTAGGCAACTGTTACAGTTAGGGCTAAAATCAAGGAAAAGGAAACAGCTAATTTCATACTGATATATCACATCAAATTCTACATCAATGAGTACCAGATAATAGCAACAACGAGGACAGTATCAACACCTGAAAGGGTTCGAGACACAAAACTTATAGGAACATCATCTTCCCTAACTGCTGCCTCAGGACCCAGCCAGGATATCACCATTTCTCAGAGTTACATTACTACTACCAAAGAAAAAAAAAGTTCTCACAAATTGTTGCATTTGCTGGCTAATCTCTGAGTCACTGCATCTCCTTTAATACAGTGAGTAAGCACTTGTAACATGAAGTGCACTTAAACTAAAAATTGACTGTAAAACCACATCAAGGACTTTGGAACAATAATCTCCTCACACACAGATACATGAATTCCAGATGACAGGCCTCAGGCATCGCTAACAAGACATAAATTCCAGAGTTAAATGAGGCAACGTTGACCTGACATGGGTGGGACATGGTTAGTAGATTAGAGGTATAGTGTTGCACTAAACATTACAAAATGATAGCCAGGCAGACTAGAAAGTGGGTTGAACCAAGGTCTCATCAGATCCAGGATATCTGTTCATTCCAGATTAAAGAGGTCCTGACTTCCTTGAGATCCTGATGAAATCATCCAGGGCATTGGGCACAGGGAGCGAGGAGATAAAGAACCAGACACCTGCTGCCACGGACATCTAACCAGGAAGCCTCCTTAATTTAATTTGGCCATACCATGCGCTTTCTGGGTGTCTGCGTTATTCTATGTGCGAAACTACTTTCCAGTGATGAAGAAATGACGAGCATCGCAGACTTTTTTTTTTTTTTTTGATGACTCAGCCTTGCATCCACACAAACACGTCAGCTCACAATGACATCTGTGGTGTGCGAGCTCACAACTGGCTTTATACGGTTCTGAAGCACGAGTGTGCATGATAATCTTGACATCTGCTTAGCCATTACAATCACCGTTACAGGTATCAACTCTCCCTTTGTGGTAAAAGGATAATTCACACTTTGAGCCAGAGCTCTCCTGACCATGGTCTCTGCAGATGATCTTCCAAGGTGTCCTGTCCTGTCTCTGAAGATCTCAATTCAACGTGCCCTCTCAGCAAAACTTGGGCGGACAGATGATAGGTCCACCTTCACAACAATTTTATGGTACTTAGTTAAAGTGACATCCTACTGAGTACGTTAACCGCCTCCCCCTACTCAAAGTTCTCACCTTGTCTGCAGGGGACAGCAGAGCTATTCAAATAAGGCCAACAGATTCGTTGAAGCAGTTACAGTATAGAGTTTTGGTATCACTTCAGTTTAAGGAATTTTATGTTGACATACATCACTGTCACTGCAGATACATGGCACAAGTATGAATAGGCACAGAATGACATTTACAAAGACATGGGCTCACATGTTTGTCTGCCATGTTCAATTGGGATTACATAGCCTTTGGTTTACTTTTTGTTGTTATGCTTTGTTAGTATCCATAAGAACTTAAGCAAACATTCTTATTTTGTTCAACCCAAATTCATTATCATTCATAAACATCCAAATATTTCAACTGACTAGAAGCCGAAATGTTTTTTTACTAATGTCAGTGCTGAAAACAATATTGGTTGTCATAAATTACAGTGGTATAAGAATAAACATGGAAGCCATTTCTCAAACTACTGAATGATAATGAATAGTAAGAAATGCCATATTGTAAAATTACACAATTTATAATACATTATGTACGTCAACATAGAACGCCCACATCACAAAGTGTTGCCAACTATTGTGTTTTTATGAAGTGTAAAGGCCCAGGAGGACTCAGTTGCACCTAGAATAATCCATTCTAGTTTGCAGTAGCATGCACATTCTGTCTGCATGCACTCAAGGAACATTCTATCACATGCAGGTAGCAGCAACCATGAAGTTGGCAGAGTGACACATGAGAAAGCTGGTCTTCCCTATTCTGAATAATGCACCACACTATCCAGAATGGGATCTCCGAGCAGAGGAGCAGGCAGAGGGCCGTCGTGCTTCGTATGCAAAAAAATTCTTTTTTTGAGTTTTTTTTTTTTGCCATGTCATTCATAATTTGCCTAAAAGTCCTAGTCAGCCATGGTGGTTCACTCCCAGTGAGCTAAGCTCTAACACAGCAGGCATTTGGGCCCGACAAACGGCCACTGAGCAAAGGCGTAAGTGACTAATTTCATTTGAGTAGACAAGGCCTAGAGGTCAATTCAGGCTGATTGGTTAGGAAGAAACTCAGAAAAAAAAGATGGATGAAATAAATGGCTTATGCTGTGATTTTGCTATTGGTCTCTGCTGGATTCTCATTTGGTAATCATTGCATTACTTATCCATATATATGATTATGTTTAACCAGTGCACTGCATTCTGATATGAAATGTATGAAATGCTTCATGGCTGAAAAGCAATTCTATAAGATTTTACAAAATCTCTTGTAGACTATAATGGAATTCATAAGCAACCCCCAACTTAGGATGTAGTCAATGAATTGCCAGGGTGGAGTCATGCCAAGTCCCTGGTACCAACCTTTGTCTAAGCCCAAGGGCGGAGGCCCCTCCATTAATACATGTTTTTTTGCCATCCATTTATTTTAGAACGCTTCTATCAGACCATAGGATCCGGCTGGAAGACAAAAACACTCACACAATAATGCAGTTCTCTTGGCAACAACAGCAATTTTCACAAACTACAGTACTTGTACTACATCAGTTTTTCTCAAACTGGCCCTCGGGGGCCCCCAGACAGTCCATGTTTTTGCTCCGGGCAGGGAGATGGGAGGGAGCAAAAACGTGGACTGTCTGGGGGTTCCTGAGGATTGGGTTAAGAATCACTGTTCTATATCCAGGTGCAGATAATTTCCTCTTTGCTGGTGTGCAGCCCTCCATAAACAGCACAGGTGCATAACAAAGAAACAAAATCTGGGTGTCTGTTACCAAAGTACATTGAGAATTTGGTTTAAAATAAGGTGCATAATTTCCTTGGTAAGTTATATAAATGAAGAAAACCAGCCAATTTGTCTGAAGGGGATGTCGAACGGACAGTAACAATCTCTAGCATTAAAAAGTATTAGGGAGTAAAATTTGTGTTGCTTGTAGTTAACAGAAGGTAAAATTGTTTCATAATCAAATTTTGGGTAGCATCTTACTTGTGGGGGCACAAATAATGTAGTAATATACACTTACTTAATGTATTTATTAATCATAAATCACATGTTAGTTAAGTACTGATCTCATGTTCGTTCATCATTAATGAATCAAAATGGTTAATGTTTTTCATGCATGTGTAGTTACTATATTTGTTCATGATTTGTACTTGAGTAGTAACTGAGTTACTAGGTTACTTGTGCCCCCTCAAGTAAAGTGCTACAAAATCTATTTGATGAATTAATTTTAAGCAGTATTCACTAGCAAGAAAATATATAAATCTGGAAAAGTCATATTTAATATAAGAATGCTTTTGAAAATATGGGTTGTACTGTTTATGTCTGCAAAAGCTGGATAATTGAAAAAAGAATATATGCGGTCAAAACAAATAATAAATATGTAAAGCATGTATTGAAAATCTCAGCTAAAATGAGTAACGAGCCACATATATAATATATTTCAAAACAAAGGAAACTGCTTGTGGCTCAATTGGGTCATGGCCAGGTAACGGTCAGCAAATCATGGCCTCGGGCTTCTGTGTCCTGAAACGCGCTCTGCCTTTGGGAATGCTAGCTGGCTAGGTGACTGACAGCTACGGCGATGTAAAGTGCGGCAAAATAAACAGCGAAGTGGCAGGATGCTGAGCCCCCAGCCCTCGTCCTCACGCCTGACGCCTTATTGGGGGGACAGCCTGTGGTTTATTTGTCTCCAGGGTACACAGTTCATTAGTCATCTGTAGCCTCCCTTACAGTGGGGACCATTTTAATTGTACCATGACACATGCGGTGCTCCCTGGATTTTAAAAAAGGAACACATTCTTGTTATTTCAAAGAAGGGCCGCTAAGAATGCGAGGCAACAGTGGTGGGAGACTCAAAATGGCAGGACATTTCCTTTCTGTGTCTTAATAACTGGCTAGGGAGTTTGGTACCATCATTTACACCGGAAGAGATGAGAGTGGCGGCACTATACATTTACTCGTTTATCTGAAGCTTTTATCCAAAGTGACTTACAGTAGAGGGAAGGGGTACAATTTATGCATGCATCCTGGGATTTGAACCCATGACCTTTGCATTGACGGTGCTGACTTGCTGAGCTACACTTTGACGTGAATTGAAATGATAGAGAGAAGCCATCCGGATGGACGGAGAGAAGCCGTCCGGATGGATAGAGAGACTCCTGGACGGGCCACCTGCCGGTGTTTTCGCCTGTTTGCTTAGCGCTTAGCTCACCTGCCACCCCCACTTTTCGCTTTGTTCCCTAAATCCATCCCAAAGACCCACTTTTTTCCCTCTAGAGGCTTGGAGAGCAGTGCAAACAAGCCCCTCCTGAAATGCAACTCCCATTGTCCTTCCTGCCAGGCCCTCAAATAAGCTCACATCCCACAGGAAATAGCACACGTCCCCTATGACATCACAGTCATTCCCAGAAATAAATACATACGGACCCTATAGCACAGTCAGAAATTAAGTTCTGTACTAAATATTAATAACAATACCAAGGGTAAAGTTTACATTTCAGTAATCTTGAGGCCCTATGAGAAGTCATACTGGGCTTATTGTGCAGGTCAGCCAAACAGCGAGCTTTTCCCTTCACTGTCACGAGACTTCAAATGATAGTATTTTCAGACTGAATACCTGGCAGGTATAAAAAGTTATTACAATATAAATAATATAAGGCGCTTGCCTGAAACAGATGAGGCAAGGCTTCTGACTGTGAGAAATTCATAATAAAATAACATATAATATTAGTATTTAAAATAATATACTCATGACTTTTGACAAACTTCGGATGACAGCATGAAGTGACCAGAGGTGAATAACGCTTTAATAGGTATGCACATAACAATGCTTATTACATATAAAATGACTATCCCCAAGTCTCTGCCATCGGTTATGGTTTATCATGTTTTGTACTTAAGGTATATAACTGGGGCGTAGGCGACTGCTGCTGTCCACGGTGCTGAAAGACGTTTTCGGTTTGTCTTCATAAATGTATTGACCGGTTTTATCACATGAATGGTACATTTTTAAGTCGACAAAAAATGTGCATCATAACAACAAGAATTCGGGTCTCAAAGCTATTGTAAATCTAAGCATGTATATGTTAATCTCAGAATTATTCTTAGGTTTCTAAGTTTGATCACTGCAGTCCAGCAGGAGGCTACCATATTTCGCCCAAGACTTTTCTTAAAGGATACATATGTTGTCCATATTCATATGCTTTATTCGAATACCATAACCTCACTGCAATCGCCAGGTTCTAATTGTGTTTTGATATTTCCATGCAACTCAAAGGTTTTATAAAAGTGTATGCAAGATAACATATGTGGTGCAAGAAAACATATATGACCAAGAAAATCGCCTAGCCATTCTACATTACATCCAATAGCAATCCCGTATTGCAGCACAACAGAGCTACGGGTGGTAGGACTAGAAACTTCGAGGTGCGGTCCTTCAGTTTCTCTGAATATTAGTAGAAAAAATATTTTTAAAGAGACTTTTAGGCGCAACTGACAAATTATCGGGAGTATAGAAGTCTAGAACAACACAGACGACGCAAATGTAACTGGAAGGCAGCACATTCTTTTTATAGGCTAATGCAATTGTTGAACATTGTGAGCAGAAAATGGATCGCTTTACTATGAGGAGCCGAAATACAAGTGAAATCAGCGCATTTTCATGATTGCAAGGAGTTGGAAATCCTAACGATTGTATATGCTACCACAGACACATAGATCTGTCAATGCTTACTCCAAACCAGTTGCAATCAAGATCACGTCATGCGTAGACCTTTCCCCCCAAACAGCAAATATAGCTCCTGTCACAAAATAAACGACCAAATAGTGTTGGAAATATTATACATTACAGTCAATATGGCATTATGATGGCAAATAATTATCTTGCAACTACCCTGAACATTTTCTCCGCACACCCGCATAATAATAATTCATACAGTTCTAAAATTAATGATTTCTAGCTACTCCAATATCCGTCGACAAGTATTTCTTCATCTGTGCTACACGATTAATCGAAACGAACCAAAAAGGCAAAATGCGAAAGAATTACATAAACAACTGCATACGACGCACAACTAATGAATGCCCTACTGTTATGCCCTTATTTTTAATTTAATCAAACTTTATACGATAATTAATCCTAACAAAAGATATGTGATTGAAAACGGTACCTTGGCTGTGGAAGATTGTCGACTAGGAGAGCAAGCAGTAGCTGTCGCCATATTGAAGGTTTCATTTATTTCCATAGAGAAGCCTCCAACGCCTCTTCAGCTGCAACATCTCCACCCTGCCTTTGGAGAGTCCGGAGGATAACCAGACCCCCAAACGCCCTGCCCATTCACACTTCATAAAGCGGCCGCTCAAAGCCACTCCTTATTCCAAGTCTATTTCGAGAATAAGTCAAGGCTATGTCGAAAAAAAAAATCTAAATAATAACAACAACAACAACAATCAAACGCCATTCACGTTTTATTTAATAGGTCGTTTCTGGAATACCAAGCTACTTTCACAAGGAGAACGAATCGTAAAATGCAGAATAACTGCCTTTTTTGTTGACAATCTTCTGTGTTTATGTATCTATGTAAGTGTCTACATGCTCTTGGGTGTGAGAATTAGGCATGTATTAAATTACAGGGTATATTTGCGAATAAATGATAGGGTGTGTTTTGGTAAAGGTCTACGTCAGTTTCATGCTGATATTTTTGAGGGCCAGGAAAACATTGAGCAAAATACACCGTGTTTCACAAAGAAATTGGATTTTCCTTTGGGTTGCGGTGGCTTTTTAGCCCTAAAATCAGATTTAATGCGAGAGTGCTTTACCTGTTGATACCACGAACGTTTTATGAAATGCAAATTCCGGTGATGTTTTTTTACAACCAACTACCATGTATAGTGGATTGCCTGTTATATTTATAGCAGGTAAAATATTTGTACGATTGGCAGTCAAACATGCTTGAAATAATTGCATAATTTCCTTGGTCTTGAAAGCTCATTAACCCCAGAAGCTACCGGTTCTTCTGAGCTGAAGTGAAAAATTCAGCGCAAGATGTCAGCTTCATATACAAATGAGAAATGTCCAGGAACAGGCAGGGAAGGTCGTCTCCATGCACAGACAGCGCCAAATGCGCGTCTAAACGCACATACATGGTTCCAAAGGCGAAATAACTAAATGTATGTTGCAGATTGGGAAGGTCGTCTCCATGCACAGACAGCGCCAAATGCGCGTCTAAACGCACATACATGGTTCCAAAGGCGAAATAAC
>JABFEA020000038.1:11341133-11352913 GCA_019775915.2 Cyphomyrus plagiostoma
TAAATGTATGTTGCAGTGTGATACTGATTCTAGCATTAGTATCTTTTTTTTGTACTATGCTCTGTCTCTGTTTTGCATGGACTGACAAAATGATGGCCCTAATGAGCGATCACAAACAACCTCAGCGAACAAATTCAACCGACCTCAAATAAACGATTTATTAGTACATAAAATAGGCTACTACACTGTTAAAAGTACTACGTACGAACACGACTCAAAGCCTGGTACATTTATTTGCGGGTTACGACGCCAAAATGGCATTGGCGATCACAGAGGCAATAGGTGACGCCTTTCACTGTAGCTCAGTATAAAAATTATCATACACGAGGCCATCGATTTAATTTGTAAACGGCTTGCAATACGCCTTGAGATTATTTTTGTGTGTTTTATGTGCAATTTAAATTAGTCTTATTTTGTAAATCTTTTCGAAATACCAACGATTACACATAATCTCTATGACTGTTTGAACAGGCGCTAATGTAATCTTTTACACGTTTTAAGATGTCTAATGATAACACCGACACCCAAATACAAGTTATTTGTCAATATTTTCCATACATTAAAACCATCTTGTAATAAAAGGAAACAGTCGTGATTATTTTACCAAAGGGCTACAACAGTTTCCAGTTTATAATTGTTTTTTTGGGTGCAGCATATCTAAAAAACATTCGTGCGTATTGTTCTGCACGTCTAATGATGTCGAAATGCAGGATTTTCCTTTAAATACTCACCATTATGGTCCAAGACAGGGGGATCTAAGAACGCCTGGCCGATCCCGTCATGTCTGCTTGACTTTTTTATTTTTTTTAGTTTGTTGTTTCTCTCCCGCAGCCAAATATCGTTGATGCCTTCTTAAGAGTAAATGAAACGGTAGTTATCCTTTGGGTGAATAATTCCCAGGTAGCGGAGAATAAACAATCACGTAAGAGAACTATCAATCGCAGGCAGTGTCGCCTTGCACCGCCGATCGACGCTTCCGGTCATTCATTATAGGGAAGGGGGGATTCACACCTCAGCTGGAAAATGCAAGAAGGAGATGCTGCGTGATGCACCTATAAACTGCAATCAGAAACCGTGAATATTTCGAAAGGTGGATCCCGGGAAAAATGAACTGAAAGTGTTTAGCTCAGACACGCAGTGTTTTCCACCAGCTTTTCATCAGTCCTCAATGCGCGTACAATCGATAGGATGCCAAGGTCGCCCAATGCAAAAGCCGGCAGGAGGAACCAGATTCACTATACATTTATATGGAGCGCTGATCAGACCTTTATATTGCGGGAAAATGATCATTGATAGGTTTTGCATTTTATTACGCGCTCATACATTTTTACTAATACTTCTTAGTAATAACGATTGCGTTAAATCCAGCACGGATAAATAGGATTTGTTTCGTATTTTTTTTTTTTTCAAATGTTGTTCACGTAGAGTCGTGCAAACACACGTACACCCACACTCACACCTATACGTATGCTCATCGTATCTGTCCTCTGTTGTTAGTTTATGTGTTAAAGGACATGAAGAGTGATATTGATATCTAGGTTTTAAATCAGGCCGAAATGTATCGATCAAAGTGAAAAATTGGGGAAGTAATGCCACCTAGTGACAGGTATTCTATTTAGAGGAACAGCGGAGAAAAAGTGCTCGACCTGTAGATATCAGAAACGGCCTTCTAAGTTACATGAAAACAGAATAAGTACAGGAATCCTGCCGGCAGAACGTGTCACACTGTTAGTAAGAACACGCAGGTCTTAAAGGGGCTGTCCAACAAATATACATAGAATATTTTACTTCCGATGAGATGTTCCCGAACGATGCACAACGATTACAGTTTTTATTAAATAAATAATGGTTCCAATGTATCTCCCAAAAATGTATATTGGTTGGTCACCAAAAGCCACCCTCGGCGAATGACACATTTTTGCCGCGCCATGTGTGCTACCCCTGCGATTAATTTCTCATAAATGTCTGGTAAATCTGTCAAAAGCTCTGGGTGTACCGCAATGAGCTATGTATGTACTGATGTCATCAAAATTAATCATTTATTAAAATTACAGATAAAATCTTTAAATTGCAATTTTTATTTTATTCATTATTATTATTATTATTAATCATAGCTTTCATAGCTTGCAACAGGACCAAATGATCGTCATCATAAATATTTACATTTTCATCCATCTGTGTAAATGGAGTGAAGGAGCCCTTCTATGAAGACCACTCTGTCGTATGTCTTCTTTTCCCCATACACAGGCCAGACCCTGGCTCACATCTCCAGGGCTTCTCATTAAACAGTTTCCCCAGTACCGCCTCTTTTCATGGGCACATGATCCGGTTGTGTCCCAGATGTCCATTTGGCTGGTATTTGTTCTGACCCACTTCTCTGGGTGCAACCCCTCTTGTGGTTTCTAGGACAAGGCAGAGCACGTTGCGGGTTTGCGGCAGTAACAATCTCCACCGTATAGGTGAGCATGCACTCCTGGGTTGCTTCAATACGCCGGACTGGCTGACTTCGCTTTTAGTTTTTTTTTTTTTCCTGCACATTTTCTCCCTGATTTGAGCTGACATGAGGAAAATAGTCCACGCCTACCTATAATATAGGAAAAATCTTTCCTAATACAGATATGGCAGTTCCTTAATGCATTCACGTTAAGAATGTTTTTGTTCAAAAGTCTACTGATACATTTTGCCCAATTAATAATAAAAAAAAAAACAAGAGAAAATGAATTTGTCTCATGATGGAGATACACAGCATTTCTAATAAAATTCTGAAATACTCATGTATGTGAGTTCTGGGCCAAAGGAATGAGGACATGCAAAGTTATGTGTTTCTTTCAGTCAAAGGAGAGAAGTCAATGCGAGCCAGAGAGACTCTTATTTCATTGGACATGCAGTCACATGACCTCAGAGTGACCTCAGACACTAATGTCATTTTCTACTAAGCTGCCATGTATTGATTATCCCTAGCCTGGGGATCACTGGTTTTCACTCTTCACACCATGTTTATCCCACCATCCTTTTGGCTTCTTAAGTGTCCTGGAAAAGAATTGTAAGTGTTTTTTTTTTAATGGACGTATTGAAACGCCAACGTGAACAGGCAGTCGCTAAAATTGTATCCGTCAAGTCAAAATGTCATGGAGAACGGAAGCACAGGGTGTGAGTGTGTGGCGGGGGGTTGGTAGGGAATTTCTTTAGAAGCCAATCTGTTTGATTGGAGGGTGAATTGTGGCCTCTTTTGTCCACTCCCACCATCTCCTACATCTGTGAGACTGCAGTTAAAAGTAGCCATTTTTTTAACGCTTCACTTTCATTCGGATACTAGTTTGACCACCTGATCACACTGAAAAGACAAACATCAGTGACACTTCGTCATTAAAACACAAAGACATCAGAGGTTCTTTTCATCGTATTGGACGTTTTGTGGTTTCTGGGCTTCTGTATAACTCTTGGAGTTCGTGCATGTGTCAGTGTTCCATAGGTGTTTATCTAATGGGGGGGGGGGGGGGGGTTGTGAATGAACAAGTTAGACTTATGTAGTTGGAAGGTCATTGGTTTGAATCCCACACTAGTCAGATTAGCCAAATCTCTGTTGGGGCCTTCGGTAAGGTGTTTAACTCCTAAAAAACCGGATGAATGGCTGACCCCTGTGCGCAGACCTCAGGTTTCATTGTCATTTCTGCATGTGTCTAAAGAGAGAAAGATGAGACATTTGAAAAATAACAGACTCCACTCTACCTGTTTGTGTAAAAATGGCAAATAACGCTTCATTTACAGCTTATTGCAGGATGTACAGGGTTAGAGAACTATAGGGGAGCACCTCGGGCGAGATACAAGTCTGTTGCATAACAATCGCACACACATTAGGGGCAATTTGGAGACGCGACACGTTTGTGGTCCCTCGTCTTATTTAGCTTGACAGTGTCACACCTGTTTCTGACAGGATAATTATGTAAGTAAGCCTCGTCTGTGATCTGGCTGGTATCTCTGTCTCGTGTGCATCCTGAAACAAGCTGTAGGCTTACTGATAATCCTTACTATAGACCGAATCTGCTCGTAAATGAATCGATCATTTATCTTAAAAAAGCTTACAAGAGAAATGGTTAGTCAGCAATACAATCAAAACCCCATTCATTGATTCCTGGACATGTCAAATTTAATACGGTAACAAACATGCCCCGCACGTTTCCACACCGCACAGCACAGCTCCCGTGAAGTGAGATACATCATGCAAAAACGTGTATAATTTCTGCCACAAGGTGGCGCGTCTATTTCAAATAATGTATTTGGGTTAGTGCAGGAACTCACTAGAAGTACACGTTTACAGGCGCATGACTTCTACTCTAAGGGTTAAATAGACGAGAAAAACTTGTTAAAACATATTAATGTTTATTAGCCTATTCGTTTTAGATAGGTCATCATATATATATTTATATCAAACACTTTGATTTAGTTTATCTGTTTAACAGTATCAAAACATTTTAGCCGAATCATTTTTCAGAACCGAAAATATTCGCATATATCAGCAGAGGTGAAAGACACGGACTGCGTCATGGCGAATTTGCGACAGTATATCGGCGGTAGCAGCATGATCACGCTATTTTCTGCTCGTTTTCCACGGAATGGCGTATTTCCAATGCCAGAAACCCCCCACCCCCTTTGGGATATTAACTGCTAAATGTAAAATGGAAAAAAAACGATCTGGCACAAGGGTGAATCATGTCATAACTTGAAAATGTATCAGTTTAGTAAAAACAGACCAAGCCGCCGAAACAGAGGAACGAGTGTGTTGTGGAGCCGGTCTGCGGAAAGCGAGGCGGGACCTTCGGCGTTTCACTGTCAAACTGAAAATAAATCCTTAGCAAATCAAAGAGAAACTCATGTGAGTAGGAAATAAGTGCTCTGAAGAAGACAGTGGAGCACTCCAGGGCTACTTTAATGAATAAGGTGAATGTTTAAATTATCACTTTAAATTATCTGTACTATGTAAATTTATACCAACAGCTATACAGTGCTCTGTTTATTTAACTTAAATTTGGTGACTGGTCAACCGATTTGATCACATGAGGATTTACAGAAGATTGGAAAAAAGGTATGGTTAAAAAAACTCTTTTTTTTTTAAATCAACCTATTCCTATTAAATATATTCAGATTAATTATGTATTCATCGTATTGATTTGTTCTTTAAATAGACAGAAGGGTTTACTTCCTCTTCTAAATTCGGAAAGTCGCAGCAATGGATGAGCATCCGTCTAGAAGCACACCTCGCCCCCCCTCCAGCCTCAGGTACGTCTCTTGATCCGGAGGTCCTGGTGAAAACATGACTCTCCAAGTTTGTGTGCGCCGAGATGACATGCCGGGATATCGTGCGTCGGATTTATACGACCCCCTTCAGTGAATAGAGAGGGTTTGGCAGAACGGGATATTATACGCAAGTGGAAAATAACTAATGAATATAACTAAATATTATAGCTACTTGGGTGCAATAGATCTCCCAAAAATTTTATGTACGTGTATTTGCAGTTAACAGTGTCGCGATTGTAACTTACATAATGAAAAAAAATAGGTAGAAAAATATTTCAGTGTTGCTATGTCACTGTTAGTAAATAAATACAGACAAATGAAAACGGGCAGCCCGACCACAGGTTTATGCACGCATAGTTCTCTCTAATCCTCGGAGCTGAGTTGTAGTAGACTAGTCCTCATACGGCAAACCTGAATCACATCTGTAAAATGTGCGTATTCAACAATATAGAGGATTTAAAATATGTGAATCCCGAGTCCTTTTGGATGCCCGTATTGTCTAAGCAGCTGGGATGTAAATTTTGTATTTTTGCCCCTGTGGCTCACTGATATGGCTAGGCTGTTGATTTGAGTAGCGTTTCTTTGTTTTTAATTATTTTTACTGTACCAAAAAACACTTTATTGAAGATGTACTATGTTGTATTGGAAAAAGGCATAATGACATGATTCTGCAAGCCAGCAGATATAGGTGTAACTAATTTAATTTTCATGCAGCTAAAGAAAAGAACTGAAAAATGCACTATTTCTTAATTCTGTCACCAGTATTGCTTTCTGGCGGCTGGCATCAGCATTGGGATTTTGATGCTGTTGTCTTGCTAAGGCACTTGAATAGAGTATTTCTTTATGGTGGTGTGTCTTATATAGACTGTTTCTTTATGGTGGTGTGTCTTATATAGACTGTTTCTTTATGGTGGTGTGTCTTATATAGAGTTTTTCTTGATGGTGGTGGGTCTTATATAGACTGTTTTTTGATGGTGGTGGGTCTTATTGTTTTGATTTAAAATGCAGCCGTCCGTCGCTTTCGGTCACACCCCCAGGGCTGAGAGCTCAAATCCTGCCCCCATCTGCGTGTGTGGAGGTTTACCTGGTCTCCCCCCAGTTGTGTGGGCCTCCCCAGGTATACAGACTCCTCCTATAATGCAAGTCCTTGCTGTTCAGCTGAATCGGTGGTTCCCAGCTGCTCATAGCGTCTGTTTATGTGTGTGACCTATGATTGCCTGGAATCTCATTCAGGGAGTCCCCGTCCTCATTTCCTGGGATGTCCTGGGATAGCCTTCAAGCTTGTGGAATGGGGATTTTGTTCAATTATACTAACTGTCATCATTTCTCCATTAACGTTCAGGCGTCGCAGCACTGTTTGCCCTCTGCATCCGGTGCAATGGTTACCGTCACATTACATGTGACTTGCGGGGGTGTTTTGAGCGCGTGCAGTGACATATAACAGGATCAGGCCCCCCTGCAGTGGGAAGAGCTGCAGATACTCAGAAATGGGGCTTCATCCATACGCTGGGTCACAACCAGGGCTGGAGTGGGATTAAAAATCAGCCCTGGATTTATGCTCATATAGACCCAATACACATATTTAACTACAATCCATTCAATTTATTTTTATATAGCGCCTTTCACAACAGAGTTTAGTTGTCATAACTACAATGGGGAGTGGGGGGGTCCCCCACAATGACATTGTGCCGCCGGGGAGGAACTGTGTACTCCAGCACGCTCCTTACCCAGGGAGTGAGGCTCCCCAACCTCACTCTTCTTCGTGAGTGGATCACGTCAGTGGGCGGGGGACGCGTGCTGAAAAGCAGCGAGCGCGTTTGTGTGTCGGAGACTCGCGGCGTCAGCAGAAAGCCGTCACTGACTGCCTGGGCGTCGACCTCTCGACATGTGAGAGGGCACGAGGCAAGGCGTGGGGGTGGGGGGGAACTAAAAAGAAAACCGCACATGCGTACGGAGGGGTGTATGTTCCCGAATGCTGACAGCACACTCTCCTTTTGGCAGTGTCACACCATCCCAGTGGAGAAAACAGGGCCTGCCAACACTCTGTCCTTGGGACCCCGACTCCAAGTGTGGCAGAGCTGTGGAAACTCACTTGAAAGATCCCCCTGCCTCTGTGTGTGTGTGTGTGTGTGTGTGTGTGCGTGTGTGTTGGGCTCTGTTCTACAAGGGAAAGTTAATTATGACGGAGGTGAGCATACTGACGTGAAGGATATAGATGGGAAGGAAAGAAAATAGCATCTATGGGTGAATGGCACAGAGAATACCCGCCGGTGGGTTTTCATTGGTCTGACACACAGCTCCAGCTCTTAGCTGTCTAGCTTTGGCAGAAGTTGTTTAATAGTTAAACCATATGGAATACAGTGTATTTCTCAGTGGGTTAGGATCCTGTGTCTGTGATTAGATGGTCACTGGTTCAAGGCCCAGTGCAGCAGAATGATTTCACCATTGGATCCCAAAATAAGGCCCTTAACCCCATGTTTCTCCAAGGATGGTCTGACCCCAGCTTCAGTAGTGTGTTCCTTTGGATAAAGGCATCTGCTAAACATAGAAATGGTAAATATGCAAGCCTGTAAGAATGCCTCTTGCATGTTGAGTATTTAGATCAATTCTACCATGTTAGATTAGCCTGTTGAAATGCAGACCCTAACCGCATGCCACACTCTGGTGGAGTCTTTGGGTTATCATCCAGCACTCACTGTACGCTGCAATAAATATTTGTTCTGGTGGAAAAGCAGGAAGGCATTCCAAGATCCGCCCTCCCTTCAAATGGGGCGGCTGTTGGCTGCGGAGGTCGGGGAAGAGCGACATTTCACAAGAACAAAAATATCATTGAAACTCATGACTGGCCTCTACAAAAAAAAATGTGTTAAATTCTGAATACTGGGCCTTTTATATTTCATGGAAAGTCAACTTTAAGCATGGTGTAATAGTCACTTTCCTTCAAAAATGTGAATAATGGACATGCTTTGTTGTGCCATTCAAGCTCATTCCAGAGACTGTAGATAGCAACACATGGTGGCGAACACTTATCATGACTCTAGCAAGAGTATGTACAGATTAGCAGGATGTTTTATGAGCTGTTATTAACCTGTTTGTATGCGAGGGACCACCAAAAACAAACCCACAGTTTGTCACCAATCAGATGGATTGTGAAGGCACACAACTGGCACGCGGCTTCGCTGCCTGATCCTCAATGCGCCCGTGGTGACACACTAATCCAGCATTTAGCAATTACAAGTTTATTTTCCTTCAAATAGCAACAGAGGTGTAGCTTCTTTTCCTGCAGAGGAAACTTCAATGGTGTGTGCATGACTGTCATTGTAGACTGGATTGTAGATTCAAACTACAAGGGTCAAATTACGAAATTGATGTATGTCAAGTTGAATGTCACAAAACAGTTAGTGTGAGTTATTAAAGTGATGTGACAGTCAGCACTTTGATATGTGAGAGGCAGGTGCACTGAGCACAAACACTGCGAAAATGCTTCATGTGTCAAGGGAAACGGCTTAAAAAATGATGACAGCATGTGCCAAACATAGACGAACTGTATCGAAAACAAACAGCGACCACAAGTGGGAGATCACAGAGAGGCATCGATAAACACTTAATGGGACAGTTTCCTTCAAAGCACAATATCTGTTGGTTTGGGTAGCTGTCTCATGGGAGGAATTATGCCCAGTGACGACTCTACATAGACGTGTGAAGACTCAGGGTGCTAAATGACAGAATGAGTGATATACTATACTGAAGTTCTTTTGTATCATCAATAGCTATTGACAGGTAACAACATTAGTCTTTTTGGAGACATAATCATAAAGTTACCTTGGAGCCATTGCGAGATGATTAACAGAATGCTTTGTTTTTCTTTGATGAAAACTATAGGCTTTGGCACATTGCCCTACATCTACAGTATTCTGATACTGCATTTACTAAATTTACTAAATTTCTCATTCGTGGAATAATAAAGGTTTATTCTATTCTATTCTATTCTATTCTATTCTATTTCCACCAACAACCAGGGGGAGGTGCTACAGCAACCTCAGCAACCCTACTTCCAATGCTACTGGCTCTGTTTGGTCACAACAGGGCTAATGAATATCCGTCTGGGGTCTAGGGGTAGGGAACACACTTTCACTGACTGGGGCATGATCACACATTTCTTCAAATATCATAAACTTAACTCATGGCAAATAAATTATTTCTTATATATTTGTTTTGCCATTACACTCATCTTTATTTTAATGTATACTGTAAATATGTCAGATTTGTCTTAAGTTTGTAATTTCACATCAAAGCATACACATTGCAAAATGCAATTTGCAAAACTTGCAGACACATTATAAAAGTACATAATAAGCAATGCTGGCAGTTTTGATCCCAGATATCTGATCCTCCGCAGTCTTGTCTACATGCAGATGACTAAATGTTGTAGTCGCAACATTCATTTCGATAAATAAATAAGAATAACCTAACGCATGTCACTATTTCTGGCATTGAATATGTAGCAACTTTCATGTGTATGAATGAGCCATTGACACTTGGGGATGTAGCCCCCCCAAATAAATCATAACCAGCTAATACAACCCCCCCAATAATCATGTTTTCCCCCATAATGGGTGGAGACCTCAACCCCACAATGTTCCAGCCAAAGTTACGCCCTTGCATTCACCACATCTAAACATCATGAAACCCATTTGGGAAGATATGGAGTGCAGAGATCTGGTTCACAATGCACACAGTTCATGACCTCCATGACGCATTCCTAGAAGAACTGAAGCTATTCTAAAGGCGAAGGGTCATACTGCTTGCTAGGTCAATGCATTATTAGATGATTCTGTTACTTGGTCTAACCTTGTAATTATCTGCTCAGCAAGATCTGTCATTAGCCTGTGATGGACATATTTCATTGGAGAGACTAGGAAGATGGATGCACGGAAGATATCCCAGGCCTGCTGAAAAAGGCTCCTTCTGCCGTATCTCCCTTGGTTCTCAGTGATGTACAGGGGTTGGTCAATGAAACTGAACCAACTAGTCAGTATTGCATGAGGTTTCATGCTTAAATATGTGTGACCTGGTGGCCGGTCTTCACTGATTGCACGTTCCATCACTAAGAACAGAGTGTGAAGGTTGAATAAGCAGAGCAATAGCACAGCTATACATAAAATATTGCAATCTACATAACTTAATGGGGGACATGTCAGAGTCCGAAAGAGGACAAATTGTTGGTGCGCATCTCGCTGGTGTGTCTGTGACCAGGACAGTGAATCTTTGACATGTATCAAGAGCCACAGTATGCAGGGTAATGTTGGCATGTCATTGCGAAGGATGGGCCACATCCAGAGGGAGTAACTGTGGAGTTAAGAGGATGAAAGAAGAAGCTGCCTGAAAGGGATTTCCGGCTACTAACCTGGGTTGCATCTAAAAAACATAAAACCACAGCTGCCCAATTCAGTGCTGAATTCAATGCAGACCTCAGCTCTCCTGATTCCACCAATCATTAGGGGCTCCATAGGGTTAATATTCACGGCTGGGCTGCTGGTCAGTTTCAATGGAGCAAGCAGCACATATCTTGGCCTTAGACAATGTGAAAGATGGGCTGTTCTCTGGTGAGTCCATCTTCACTGTCTTTCCCACATCTGGGAGAGTTACAGTGTGGAGAAGCCCCAAAGAGGCTTAGCACATGGACTGTTGCGTAACCAGAATGCAGTTTGGACTGCGATATCATGGCATTCCCTAGGCTCACTTCTTGTTCTAGATGGGTGCCTCATTGCCCATTGCGAGTCAGGAAACGTTTTCCTCCACCAGCATCACATAGTGACCTGGGTTCTGTTCTGCAAGAGGAATATATCAAAATCCCTCTGGCCACTGTGCAGGACTACAGTATCTGCCATTCCCAAGACAAATTGATGCTGTATTGGCCACAAAGGGTGTTTCAGTTTTGTTGTCCAACCCCTACACCGTATGTCTAGTGGGGGCTGGCAGTCTGCCAGCTTCTGCCTGTCCAGACCAGCTTCACATAGCGCCCTCTGTCTTAATCATCACGCTTCTACTGCGGTTAATGCCCCGGAGTGGCAGAGCAATGGATCACATGGTTAAAAAAAAAAAGCATGTGGTTCACAGCAGTAAACTGAGAACAGTGTCAGACTACAGTGCTGTGATACAGGAAGCCTCCACAGCTCTTAATTACATGACTAGGAAGTGATCATTTTCATTTATCTTGGTACCAGCCATGGGGCTGTTTACTCAAATTTAACTGGAATTTCACAAGCATAATCCAGTTCCCTGAAATCCATTTAGCCGTATGTGTGTAGTATCTCTTTCTAAGTACCATTAGATAAAATGCTATTTATACACAAAACAACCGAGTACATCAATTTCTGCTTTTACCAGCATCCGTCCAGTGTATATCTTGAATTACTGGTACATTATAGATCTCTGTGTAATCCAGTTTGGGTGAGGGGGGGGGGAGGGGGGGGGCTGGGGAT
>JABFEA020000038.1:11357144-11380752 GCA_019775915.2 Cyphomyrus plagiostoma
CCCCCCCCCCCCCCCCCCCCCCCCCCCCCCCCCCCCCCCCCCCCCCCCCCCCCCCCCCCCCCCCCCCCCCAGAGTATTGAGTGGGCCACCTGATCAGAGCATAAACCAGCTTGACAACACATTCCTGCCAAAGCATAGCTCACCGGTTCCCACTGACAGGCCCGGACCCACATGTGACGCACAGCGACACAAAAGCCATAATATTTAGAAGGAAGTGCAAATGCTGTTTACAGAGCGAGCGGGAGACGCCGCAGGCTGGCACGGTCCAGCGGGCACGCGGACTCCTTGCCCGCTGAAGTGCGAGCCCACTTTGCGGCGTGAACCGTGCAAAATGAGTCTACTCACCTGAAGACCGGGGGACGAATGCAGTAGACCAATCAGGAAGGCTCGTGGCGAACGCATCACGGACCTTCAGGATCTCTCCTAACTTCCACCCGTCTGCTGACCTCTTGGCGCGCACAGATGTGCAGCGAGCCTCTTGGAAGTCCGAGCGCATGGCAGGGTTAGTCCCCGCACAGGACGCCAGTCCAGTGCAGGGCACAGACACGCAACTTCACACCGCGGGCATTTTTTTGAGAAGCCTAACTGCATGTCTTTTAACTGCAGGAGGGAAGAAGAGAGCTAAACCCACACAGCGCAGGAAGGACACAGAGGTGCCTTGCAGAAAATGAATTGCGTTCAGTTCATTAATTGTGAAGTATTCAAGCAGAGATGGGTGCATGTATCGTTTTGTCTCACCGAATACATGCTAACTGATATCACCCTTACGGCCTTAAATGGGCAGTTTGTGGGGGCGTGTCCTGAAAAACGTCTTTGTAAATTGTGGGCAACACTAAACCTTGACTCATGGTTTGAATGAAACACCCTCCCTGATTTGACACCATAAATTCAATAGTTTCAATGCATGTCAATGAATGGCATTTACTGGTAACAGATGATGTCACATCCACCCTCCAATCGTCAATGTTTAACACGGCGAGATCATAAAGTTCCACCAGATGAAGATTCTCTGGAGCCCCCCATGCTGGAGCCCCCCGTTCAGGCCTGCTCCTCCACATCCATTCAGAGCGCAGGGCTTTGATTCGGGAGATGGAGCGGGACGCCGTCCGTAGCCTCTTATCAGATTGTGATGCCAAGCGAATCGCTCCTACGAAAGGTGCAGAAAGGTGTCGGGGTGCACGTCAGACCGGGAGACACGTTGAGTGTGACTTTGCCACTGATAACATGTTTACCTTGCGCGGCAAGAACAAGTAACCCCATCATCAACCAAAGGCCGGAACGCTAAGATTAGAAAGCACACAGAATGTCACAGCCTCGCCCTTAGAAGGGCCTAATTGAAGTGAAAACAATCTTGCTGCGGCATGCATGCACAAACCAGTCTTTGTTATGACATACTTCATTGTTTGTTACACACAATTCACAACATAGTGATCTCCCAGAAGTATATCCGTGGATCATCCTTTAACACAGGCACTATGACAGTTACACCCGCCATCTGATAAGAAGCAAATGTATACATGCGAATTGATCAAACGTCCTTAGTTACTGCTTGCCAAAGAATACCATGCCAGGGATTTAGCAAGAATCGCCTGATCGCACTCACAGGGCAAAAGGGAGTGTCAGGCAGGGAAAAAACCTAAGTTCGGGCTGCACCATGGCTGATTAGCGGTCTACGATCACAAGTCTGCCTGGACACCAGCTCGGAGACCCTCTTTGCACCGTGCCAAAGAACCTCTGCAAATAGGATCAGGGGTTCTGACTGTCTTATAAATACGGATAGGTGGTCAAATTTGATCAAGTCACAAGGCAGAGTGAGCCAACAAGATGGCCCCTGCGTAAAACAGAGACTACCCCTTATTATGAGAACTCAGGAGACAAACATTTAAGTAGCATTTCCGCAAGAGAGGCAAGAACCTGAAGTGACACCGCTACAACAGTATGGGACTTGATTCTGAAATCGTCCGCTTATCGTATGTGCCGGGGCAGCTTCCACCGGAAGCTAATCCGCCTGTGCTGCCAGTTTACAAACTTACTATAGACTTAACGTCACTTGGTAGTGTGACTTTTCTGTCAGTGCGTTAATAACTTCAGGGTTTGTGACAATGTGTCACAAGGTATGTTTTTTTTTTTACCCAAAGCATTTTACTGAATCACACTGAGTGCACCGGGCAGTTTTAAATTATATATAACTATGTCTTCATATTTAATCGTTAAATTGAAACATTTTCTTAGTATCTTTTGCTGTCATACGGGAAATAACTCATTATAATTAAATGTTATTACGACAGACTTCTTGTGACTTTTTAATGGTGTTTCAATAGATGTTCGGATTCCGGGTGTAAAATAACATTTAAAAATACAAATGCGTGTGTTTTCTATCACAGAGGGCCCAGGGGACCTATGTGGGGTTACTTTTCTTTGGTTGTATAAGCGTCCGCCCAGGCAGATGCGTCTCTGCACGTGTATGATCCCTATAAGGCGTGACGGACTGAGCACCGGCCCCCACTGCACTCGGTGTGATATACAGCTGCTGGGGTATGCCTGACCGATCCCTGCCTAAAATACACAGGGTGTTGCCTTTTCGTAGAGGAAGGTGTCTTTGCATATTTTTCGGACTTCTGAGCCTCCCCCCTTTCCCCAAGCACTACAGGGAGGCAGCGTCTTACTACGTCTGGATACTTCTAATGTGCATTCTCGGCGAAACTTATTAATGCAACTCGATCGTAGTGTGAGTATTTCAAATTTGGTTCTTTATTCATTTTCATATGTGTCAATGCGATAATACATCCCGTGACGTTGCAGCGTAGAAAACAGAAAGCCCAATTACTGCCGTAATGTCGATTTAACATAATTTAGTGAAATTTAGTTCAAGTTTAATAAATTAGTTAAAAAAAAGATACGCACTAAACTACGTGTGTCACAGTACGCTAAAACGCCAGGATACAATGAGTCTTTTTAAAAGTCCTATTTCTACACATAAGCGTAATTCTGTGCGGTTCATCGACGTTAGTCATTATATGGGCAAATAAAACTGAACATGTAATTACCTGTATATCTACTCCAGCAATTACACGGTTTCCATTGCTACCTTCCAGATTTCGGGGGCTGTCCTGCGAACGCTCTCGCGGAGGAAGGGCGGTGCACGGTTTTTGCTTGATTAACTTACCGCAGGTTCGCAGTCTCAGTGCTTTAAGTGTCGGAGAAGGAAAGTCAGTCCGGCGAGGTAAGACTGTGCCGAAGGTTGTGGTTTTTATTTTTTGGTGGGGCTGTTCGGATTTACTTATGGGGTTTATTTTTTAAGTTTAATATACCTGTTACCTTATCGATGTGTCTACTTAAAGGTATATTTAAGTATTACATTTTATACGACGATACCACAACTTTGGACGCTGAGGTAGCGGTGTAATAGTCTTAAACTATCGGCAAAAGACGCGATCGTGTTTAAACCCATTATGTTTTCGGTCCTGATAGTTCGGTCTGGTTCTTGGATCCGTAAAGTTGACCACACGCACACACACACACACACACCATGCAGCACAATTCAATTCAGTTTCACTTCGATGCTTTGAACAAAACCCAGACAGTTGACAAGTCCCATGTGCACGGTCGCAGCATTTGTCCTGTGAAGCAGGTGCAACTGATCCATCTTTGTAAGAAACTCTGAATAACAAACCAGGGAGAGTAATGAGGACAGCAGGTTGTGTGACATTATCACAGTCCATCTCCTCTAAAATTTAGATGAACACGTCTATATGCTAAAATGTATTTTAGCAGGCTTACTCCGATGTTTTATCGGTATGGTTGCAATTTCAGTGTATATTTTATGTTCGCCTATACTTCCGAGCATATATTACTGGTTTTCTAAGGGGGAAAGAGTATGTTTAATACGTTTAGGCTGTGTATACACCTGGGGGTCAAACGTATGTGCTATTTGACAACAGCATCACTTCAGACTATCCTCTCTACATAGGAGTATATGTTTTGCCTTTTGCCGTTTCTGGAGGGTAAATAGCGGTTGGGATTTCGGCATACCTTTGCGGGTGATGGCCCTTTAGGGGGTGAAAGACACGAGGAAGTGCTGTATATTCGGGGAAGCGGCAGATCGCAACCCCTTCGTCTTATTTCCAGCGCCGTCGATCCATAGATTTATGATCAGCAGTTTGTGGGTGTGGAAAAGCAGTTGCGGGGCGCTTGCCAGGGAGTCCAATGAGAGCGCCTTTACCGGTAGGAATCTGCGGAGCCGGGCCTGTCCGGACCCGCTCCAGCTCCCGCCCGGACCTGCTCCCGCCAGCGCTGCAACGCTGTGACGGGTGATCCCAGAAAAACACGGAAAAAGGTTCATTCCCTCCGGAGACTGAGATAACAACCACAACCACACACACACATCTACACACACGTATATAAAGTGTGTGTGCAGTTGACCTGATCTCCGGTTCTCACAGACGCTGTTTATATTGCTTAGGGATCCAAGCATCTATGTATTCACTAATTTTTGGTACTTGCTTGCAATGATTATGTCCCATGCATTGCTTTTGCATTATGACCAGTGAGGGAAGACGTTCCAGTTCAGTGTATGACCCGGCCATGCATAGAGCTGAGATGTCAATAGCAATGCTTTCACTATTCTTAAATAAACGTTCACTAACTGTATTGGTCTGTATGATTGATGTGCTGTAGAGAGACGATAAAAAGGGTAATGTCAGTATTTAAACGGGAGAACTTTATGTAAACTTGCACAACCTTGAATATTGGACTTTACACCCATGTGCTGGTAACGTGGTGTCTGCAGTGTGTTGTCTTTAGATATTTGCGAATGATTGTTTGCTGGATGTCTGCAGCTGAAATACACGGAAGCTCAATAGTATGGCTTAAGGGGCTGTGTTTTGTCTTGGCGTCTGTCTTGGGGCCAGACTTTGGGGTGAAAGCATATGTGAGTGGCAGTAATTTACTGTTTGTGTCAGGTGAGGTATTTTCCTCCCCAAGTGCCTGTACTTCAGGGGAGAAGATATAGTTCACTGGAGTCTGGAGTTTCAGAAACCGTGCAGCTGAAATCTTCTTACGGTTTCATCGTTGGCACCCCCTCCCCCACCACTGATTACCAGACTATTAACGTTATACTTAAAAAAAAAAAAAAATCTCTCTTGGATTGACAAAAAAGAGCTCAGGTGGCCCCCATGAGGCTCTGCAGTGGACCGCAGGGGCTGGCTGGCTATTGCATTGAAGCAAGTTTTTTTTTTTTCTAAAATAAGATGCAATAAGACTGTGTTAAATTCATAAAAGGTATGTTTTATTAGCAGTCCCAACTTTGAGGAGCACAGCTTCAGAGGCAATTTGCTTGTAATCCTCCCAACCCTATGGTGTCAAGGAGCTTATCCAGTGGGTGAATTTCTCAAATTCCACTGTGAAGTTCTTACTTCATGATTTAATTTTAAATTACACACTAAATTTCTTTAGCTTTAAGTCATCTAGCCATATGTTATAACGAAGGCCAGCTTTATCTCTTCAACCTGACTTTCAAAATTTGATGGGAAGATAAAATGCCATTGCCTTTTTTCTTTGAAACAAGTTTTTGTAGTTCATAAAGAGGAATTGTGGAGCTGGTCCCCAGGCAGCGTCGATTTTAACAGCTGTTTGTAGTCAAACTTAAACAGGCCCTTCAGTGAGCAGAATCTAAAATGCACGCGTTCCTTTATATCTAGCCGTAAACTTTTGGGCATAATCTTAAGCTCATAAATGATTAAAAGCAAAAATTTGTGGTGGACATTCATAATTTCCATTTCAGTGCTCTCTAGCTTTTCCAAGGAGTGGTATTTTATTTGGCGTGTTAAACACTGGGCATCAGAGTATTTTTCACATTTGTGTTTCGTAATATCTTGTAAATATATCATCCTGTTAGAGTACTTTGAGTAATACGCTACATAGCTGTGGGTAATGGGTATCGTATGTGAAGCACTGTCATCATACTCCCTGCTAACCAGCTGAGTACTTGGTTATGCTCTTCAGGGCTGTAGCTTCAGTAGTTATTTTCTTCATCTTGAAATTTTGGCTTAATCCACTACTGGAGCTCTTGGATGTAAAATCGGTACATTTATGTTGTTTGTTACTTATTCAGGTTATGGACTCGTGTGTAAAATCTGACTGACAATCATTCTGTGAATGTTTTAGACCCCTTACAGCCTTGTAAACATAATCTACGCCTAACATGGTGTTGGGGCGGGCTGTTACTTTTCTTTCATGCTATAGACATTGATAAACACTCCCACTGCCCCAGCCCAGCTTTTCCATATCACTCGATAGGGAAGTCGTTCAAAAGGACAATTTTCTGAGTAGGGGTGGCTGATACGGCAAGAATAATTATATCATCATATTTTTTTTCAAGCAGGATCACGATCAATGATATTATCATGATTTTTGTCATGACTAATTTGCAAGTTACTGAACAGTACAACTAAGCTACTTAAAAAAATAGCCCTATAAGGTAACAAAATCCTAAAAGAGAGACATTCTGCACACACTTTCAGGTGTTTTCCTTTGGGGTGTTGGAGTGGTGAATAAGGTTCTTCGAGCTGCCATCCGACTTGCCAACCTTATTTTTTGCAAATTGTGCAACTAACTTGTTTGTGGCATGTCTGTTTTGGAAAACCCAGACAAGTTCCATATTACTGATTATCAAATTCTTTTTAGTTACCAACTCCTCCTTATAGTCTTAACTCCACCTTGCAGAACAGGGAACTTGCTGTACGCTGGGATGAGCGCGTGAAAGGGAGAGAGGAAGAAATCCAAGGCCCTACCTACTGTTTGCTGCTGCCAGTTAGGTGTTTTGAATCACATGTGGCCCACAAAACAACTTTATATGCGTGTATGAGCCATAGAACTGAACAAACGGTGTGCGCTGCAGTGCGATACTAATGATGTCTCTGTAAAGGCAGAATATGGAGACATTTTAATCGTTCATGATCTAACATCATCAAATCACACACCCATACTTCTAACTACATTCTGATATCTTTAAGGGTTGTTTAGTCTCTTCCCTGTTAAATAATCAAGTGATTCTGCCCATTGCTGTGACCGGTTATAAAGTCATCGAGGGCGCTCCCACTTAATACCTGCAGTCTCTTAAATTGGAATGATCTAATTCCTCTCTTATTTAAGGTGTTTTCTGAGGCGCTAAGAATCTTGAGAGGATGATTTCAGAGGTATCTCCAACTGCAAGCTGCAGGTGTTTAAGTATTAGCCGTAAGGCGTACTTTAAAAACATAATTTACAGAAAACTAATCATGAGGTGTGTAGATTTTTCTTATCAGTAATCATGTGCGTTGAGGAAATTACACTAGTGGTAGTTTGTGAGGGAGACTGTCTGTCTTCAAAGAAACTTCTTTTGCTTGTCTACCCTGCAACGACTTGCAGTGCAGCGCAAATACCAAACACAGTAAGCGGTGACTATGAATAATAATAATAATAATAAGATCGAGCATTCAACCCACATTCTTTTTCAAATTCTGCTGTTGCAGATTAGCATGACCGACATCCTAGGCCTCTGATCAGTCGTTGGGCTCTTACGGCTGGAGCGGGGCCCCTGTAGTACGGTTTTTCCCTACGTTGTGTTTGCACCCTTCCCCTCCCGAAGCACATTGTTGCGTGACACAAATCCCTGACGGTGCAGATTAATGCTCTGTCACTGAGGCGTGTCTGAGTGACGTGTGTGCTGAGGCACTTACCCAATTAATACCCTCAAGAAGAATGCCCCGCAGCTCCATGACATACACAGATATTTCAACGGCCTCTGCCCCTCCCCCCCTTCTTAAGATCGTCCAAAAGGAGAGCCCCCCCCGTGCCACCCGCGGCCAAGAGCTCGGATGGTCGGCAGCCCCCACGAGGATCGCTAGGGTTTCCACAGGCAGCCATGGACCAGAAGGAGAACCTGGGCGACGGGGAGCTGGAGCTGGCTGTGGTTCTGCCAGGAGGGGCGGAGAAGACGGCCGTCGTCAATGGGAGGTGAGGGACGTTTCCGCCGTTTGTATCTTAAAGCGTACAGGAAGTGATGCATGCGCTGGGGGTGCCATTCCGGGCTGGATGTTGAAGGGAAATGGTGTGCTGAAATGCAGGGGAACATGCGTAAAGAAAACACAAGTTACATAGCTCTTTGTATTTATAACTGCTGGAGAAGTAAAGTCATAATGGGCCTTTAGGGTCATCACAAAGAGCTTTATTTGTGGACTCAGTAATTCACTGCCAATTTTTAGCTGCTTTGGATTTATGTCTCATGTAAATCTTTTTCTGCTACTGGCAGATTGGCTGTGTAAATCATTGTTGTTGTATTGCCTTAAGCACTGCAGCAATCTTATTGGTTCCTATTGCCCAGACCTGCATCTGGCCTAAGAAAGACTGACAGTGACACTTGTTCTAACTGGGACTTAGGTCACATGTAATTCTCACACTTTAAGAATATGTTTAAATATGTTTCGTTTCATACTGGCTTTATGGGTTCTTTATGCATAAAGTCGTGTGCAATAGTTTACTGAAGTTTAAGGAGGTTGAGTTCCTTTCCTTGAAATAGTTGTATATACCGTATACACCCTTGTCTTTCTCTACATTTAAGGTACCTATGAAGGTTTACTCATGTTTTCTGGCAGTAGAGTGGTGCAGTGTGATCCTATGTAACTCCCTTTGCCCGCTTTTGCGCCATTAAAATTGTGAATCACAGGATCATGGCGGCACTTAAACACGCCACAATCCAGCCCAGTGTTTCCCAATACAGTTCTCGGGGACCCAGAGACTATCTGTTTTTGCTTCCTCCGAGCTTCCCGCTAGGCAGTCCACAGGGTGTCCTCCCAGGGTGCAAAAATGTGAACAGTTTTGTGGGTCCTCGAGGACCGGATTGGAAAAAGCCGATCTAGCCTACCTGAAACTGAAATCGGAAATGCACCGTGGTGAAATTTTCTATCTTGGCTCCATTTTTCTTGCTGGAGCACCACTGATCTTAAGTGCACGGTAATAACAGGGATCCACTCACCGTTTTATATTTCGAATGTCTATTGCATAAAACCTGGTTTATAGTGCTCCTTGGGACCTGTGTGCTGACATCCCGTAATGGAGTCCAAAGCAATTTATTGTGGATTTTTTTTTTCATCTTCTGTTCTCGTGATTCTATAACTTTCAGGATGCATATTTCATGCCCTCAGAGTGAAATGTTGAAATGCACTAATTACTTCTGCATCCGTAGAAATGTATTTCAAGAATTATTTTGATAAATCAGTTTCTAAGTTGTGTAGTAGTGGATGGGGACCTTTTGTATTGCTTAAGTGCTGATAAAAAACCTTAAATTGATCTAGAACACTGTTCTGAGGGAATGTTTAGTTCAGGTGCCTGTAATCTGGCAGGTGTTTCCTCCATTTTTTGCTTATGACGTTTCGATCAGACCGCCAACCTTTCCCATGATGTCAGGCACTCTACTGTCACTTAAGCTGTGATCTATTCAGCTGCTTTGAAAGCTGGTGTCCTGAGACAGACCTGGGCAGCAGACGTACTTTTGGTTCTGTAAAGTCCCTGAAATCAACCCAGTCGGACGACATTTCTCAGACCTTTTCGACTTTCGTCTGCCAGAATATGTCAAATGACTCACTAAGCCAGCTAACCAGTAACATGGTGCTTTATTCACTGGTCCAAATGCAGGGAGAACAAAGCCATTGTTTTGCTACCAGTACTAAACATTGATGTTGAAAATTTGATTCGATGACAAATACTTTTGTGTGCAGAATGTTATTTTTTATTGAATTTAATACTGATCTCTGGTTTCTGTTGTTATAATTGTTTGGCTTGTTAATTTTGGAAACCTCCATGAAGTTTCAATGGGGTGATACAGGATGTGAAACGAAAACGTATGGCAAAAAGTGGTTTTCATTTCATGATGTGGGTTACTGACTTTTGTTTAGCATTAAGAACCTCTGTGACCTTCTGTGTGTGTTTTCCAGCGAGCCTGTGATGGACCTGTTGGTCACACTGTGCGCACAGTATCGCCTGAACCCCTCCAGCCATACCATCGAGCTCATCTCTGCTAACAGGAACGACATCAAGTTCAAGCCCAACTCTCTGATAGGCTCCTTGGAGCCGGAGAAGATCCTAATAAAACCTAAAGGTGCAGAAGACAGGAACAAAAAGACAGGGCCTCATTTGCCAGAGGTAAAATTCATATTCTTTTTTCTTCTTCCTTTTTGTTGACATGTTTTAAGTCAACACCCAAACTTACTGTTCCTGTTCACATCGCTGAAATTCCAGTGGCTTTAACACACCTTCATTCAAAGTTTGCGATTGAATTATATGTGCAGACTAAAGTGCAGTCTTGTTTGAGCTTAGCTCGTATACTGTTCACTGTCTTGTTTGAGCTTAGCTCGTATACTGTTCACTGTCTTGTTGGAGCTTAGCTCGTATACTTCTTCCCAAGTGCCCTTTCAGCTTTGCTTTTCTGACTTTGTGTTTAATGTCCCATTAGGCTACCGTCCGCCTGATAATAAACCACAAGAAGACACAGAAGACCATTCTGAGGGTCAGTCCCCAAGCTCCTCTAGAGAGCCTCGTACCAGCCATTTGTGAAAAATGTGAATTTAACCCGAAGACCACGCTTTTATTGAGAGACGTGAATTCCGAGGAGCCTCTGGACCTGACAAAGTCTCTAAATGACTATGGCTTGCGGGAACTTTATGCCAGGGACACTAAAGGTAAGAGGAAACGTGCTGAGTGTGCTTTGCTCTTGTGTGCGGAAGCTGGCATCTACAAAGCCTGTATTCAAATGTAATGTATACGCACCCAGCAACCACAATAAATGGTGACAGAATAATTACAAAAAGTCTTCACACCCCTGTTTTGAAACCAGGCGTGCGCTGTTGTCATTTGCACTAACGATTTCATTCAACCCGATCAACGGCACACGAATTAGGCGACACTAAACAAAAGCAAAAAAAGGTATCACTGTTTTAAAATGAAAGGGGTGCGTACAGTACGTGTCTCCTTCCATTGACGTGGAGTAAAGAGGAGTATTATCTGAAACTGAATAGCAGGAAGTCTGAACATGTACGTATTATAATAAACCATATGCTTTATGGAGGGGGGAAATTTTAACAGCATGGATCATGGTTTTTGCTTCACCATTACAAACGTCTTTCAAAGTTGCAAGATTTTTCCTACAATTACTTTGACACTTTATTCCCAGATTCTCCCTCTGTGTCTCTTGTGTATGTATTTGCTGAGTGTTTGTCTGCAATGGTGCGATTCGTTATTTGTTAATCCCGATATGAATTGGGGGGGGCACAGTTGGGGACACCGTTGCCTCGCACCTCCAAAGTTGGGAGTTCTGCCTCTGCTCATGGCACTAATAATCCACAGGTACCACACACGTACTGTTGCTGATATTTCAAGGTGCCGCGTTAAGTGATGCGTGTTAAGTGATGCCCCCTCTCTAAACAGGTGGGGCGAATGCTTCTTTCCCGGGCTCCTTTGTCCATCAGGGTAAGGTTTGAAATGCGATTTGCATGCTATTTTTGCATTCGCTGCAAACGTCGCAATCTGAGCAGTGCGGATGAGCTGTGCTCCGATTATCTCTGTATCTGCGCTGCAGAAGAGGGAAATCCCCCAGCAAAGGGAGGGGCTCTGAAGGAGAGCCGAGGGCTATTCGGCAGCCTGTTCAGGAAAAGCAAGAAAAAGACAGAGCAGGTGAGTCGGGACTTTCAACTTGCGGTCGGAACGTTCGTGTCTCTGTAAGCTTCTTAGGAGAGTGTGTTTCCTGTCCTGAATCATTTTTAAGGCTGTACCCACGAGTGCCGCCACCTCCCCCATCCTGGCCAGGAAGAGGCCGGAGAGCATGACCATAGCCCCCTCATACAGCTCCAGCACCAACGTCTCCAAGAAGAGGCGTGCTCCAGCACCTCCTGCCACACCTGCCAACCTCCCCCTGTCAGAGCTCAGCCAGCAGGAGACCCCCGGCAAACTCGAGGTCCTACCCGAAGACCATCAGGTCTGCTGGGCGCCGCTCCCTCAGCTCCAATGACATCGCAGAGCGGGGGACGGTCAAGCTTTGGTCACGTGATTTTTGAGAAACACTTGTGTCCATTGAGTAAAGGGCTGCACTTAAGCTGCTTCTCAGCCTGCCATAGCCTCAGGACCCACAATTTTCCTTGGGCTTTAAGTGACGGCCCAAATTAGTTTTTATGCTCAGCTACTGAAAGCCAATTTTTTTTTATTTTTATTTTATTTTAATTTTCCCACTCACTCTGCAACCCAATGAAACTGGTCCCAAGACCCATTTTCAGGTTGCGACCTACCAGTTGAGAAAGTGGTTTAAGCAGCATTTATTGTTTGAATATTAATACTCATAATAGCTCTAAGATGCCCCAGCGGCTTACTGGGTTTAAAACCGAAATATCAATTTGCTGAAGCCGTGGCATGGTGATTAACCACTGGTTTTGTAATGAAGCTGAACTCGGGGATATTGTTTGTGTTTCACGTTTAGGAAAGAGGCCGACTCATGCGGGGACTCTCTGAGATTTCCCTGAGGAGCACCAAGAGGAAGGCGCCCCCACCCCCCCGTGCCGTCACTGTAGATGAAACGTCACTGGACGCGAGTATTAAAGGTCTGTTGAGGCTTGTCTGAATTGCATGGCTGTGCGCCATCTCTCTCTGCGTAAACACCATGTGTGTGGTTGGTGACGTCTTCTCATATGATGTCTGTTAAGCCTTCATATATGTAATTTCTTTTTTTTAAAGAAATTTAGCTTAGAACTTTCCATAGCGCTCTGCTCTGTACTCTGCCGAAATGGTTCACTATGGGTTCTAGAGCCTTTATTTCTCTTGGTGTATCGGCGGTGATATAATGCAGCGTTTGTAACTAGGCTGCTGGGAAGTGGCTGTCACATGATCCCTGGGGAGGAGCCGCTTTAAGAACGTTCTCCAAGGCCAGAGGTCTGGCGTCCGTCCTGATTTGCCTTGCGGGGTTTTTCAGAAGCTCGTGCTGATTTGCCGTGTCTGTGAGCACAGGGGAGCGTCTCTCAGTGGGCCTTCGTTCTGGTTATGGGCTTAACCGTATAGCGCTCTGATGACCTGTAGCCCAGAAGGAGCAGAGGCCAGAGGATCAGAGAGGGGCTCAGGCTTCTCCCATGGCGAGAGTGTGTGTGTGTGTGTGTGACTGGAACTGAGCAGTATCCCAGTGGCTCGTGTATTTAATCTGGCCGGTTCCTGCTCCGCCTGCTCCGCTGTTGCCTGGCCTGAAGGACGGGGGGGGGGGGTCGTCATGGCCTCATCGGACTGCTGATGTGAAAGAGCGCCCCCTTAAGTCATTCTTTCATAATTACCCTGTACAGTCTGGAATAGATCAAACAGCAGGGCTGCACTGGCTGTGCACTGCGTTTGTTGGCCAGCGAACATTTCGGGGGGGAATCCCATCACCCCAGTCAGCACAATTTACCCCTTGTCAAAAGTTGTCATGGGGGGGTACACTCGGAAAAACTCATTGTTGGGAACCACCTCCCTCCTGGTTGGCAAAATTTCTCATAGGGGGCCAGTTCAAGTCTGGCCCCACTGATGGTCTGCTGCTTGCTCCAGAGAGGCCTGAGCACACTTCCATACTCTGGAGAGCTCAGTGCAGCAGCTCCTCTCTCTGCCAGAAGGGGCAGCCTCGTGTCAAAGGGCTTCTCGCGAATCCACCGGCTGAGTCGCAGTGCCTGCCAGTAGGGGGAGCCCTTATAAATTTCCATACTGCGTGGACTGGCTCATTTCAGGAAGGGTGACATTCCTCTTAGTTAGTCTTGTCCATCGTCCATGTTCTATAACTGCTTGTCCTATTCAGGGTCCTGTGGTCTTTGAGTCATGCGGAGGAATTGTGCTTTCTTTGCCAGAGGCTCCTCCACGGCTCCTGCCGAAGGTGGTCTTCTGGTGGCTTCTGGGCTCCAGGAGGTGCAGTTCACCTTCCCCCAGCCTAAGCTAATATTAGTGTCCCTGTCTGCCGCAGTCCCATCAGGCAGCCATTCTCACCAAGTAGGAAGGATTGCTTTACTGCCCTGAACTGGTTTCCCTGAGCAATGAATGGACTTCCATGTATCACCGTTGCTAGGTAACCAGCATGCGGATGTGGCCAGGATATCCCATGTCTGGCATTCTGTTCTTTCTTTAGGGGAAGCTGGTTTAACAGTTTGTTTTGCCCTCTAGTGGTTGCTATGAAACAGTGTTCAGTGTTTTTGCTGAGAAGGCAATCCTTCCCTCGGATTTTTGTGTCCATTTCTGCTTTTTTCGTTTTTATTAAAATAAATAAAAATTCTCCCACACAAGTGGGTTTCCTGGTGATCCACTGTTTGGGTTTGATTTAGTACTTTTTTTAGTTTTTTCTTTTCCTCATCCAGGCCCTCAGCTACTCTGCTACCAGCCTAAAAGCTGTAGTACAAAGAGCGACAGACCATTAATGGCGTCTGTGTCTCTGCTCTAATACAAAATTTAAAAATTTCTCCTGGAAGACTGCAGGCGTGTGGCGTGAGGTTTCAGTCAGCGTCCCCATAAAGGCTAACTGCTTCTACAGCTGCTCTGCCCGCTCGACATCATCTAGTCAGGAAATGGCTGCCTGTTATGTGACTGGTAGCACCTGTTTGCTGCCGGCATGAGCAGAGTGTGAAACCCGGGAAGCGACAGGCACACTCTCCCAGACCTCTAAATGCGGAGAAGCCCATCCGGCTACTCGGTTCTGCCAGCTGCACTGGCTCCCAGCCGCCACATCCTCAGCGGCCATGTGTCTCCTTGGTCATTAAGGCACCGCCACATTTGAAAAATTTTGGACCAAATATATTTCACAAAAAAAAAAGTAATGCAGTAACGGTTCATAGAGCATAGTGTAACACAATTCTTCATGCACTGCAAAGTCCAACATTAGAAATAATGTTCAGTGTTTCCCAATTGTCTTGGGACCCACTTCTGGGTTGAGAGCCTCCAGTTGAGCAGTGCCTTGTCTCACCTGTGCCGTCATCCTTATTCATCACGCTTCTCTCTCTGTCTGCAGACTCGCTGGACTGAGGTCCCTCACTCTGCCCAAAGGCCTTCCATCTCCTGCTCTGCTCTGTGTCCCTGTCCCCCCCCCTCCAAAGGCTTCCCCTTTTCACCTGCTGCCCTTCCACTACTTGGTGCTCTGTCTCCTTTTAGACCCCCCCCATTTGATGTGTCCTATTCCCTTTTATTTATGATACTAGATTTTCTTTTCAATCAGCTGCTAATGTTTCTGTCACATTCCCTGAACCTAAGTCTGTGTTTGCATCCGGAAGCCATCAATTATCTGGTAATCAGTGTTAATCGGTAGAGCTGTGCAGATTTATTTAAGGAGAAAACAGAAATTACTACGTTGTTTTAGCCCTTATATTACCTTTTTAACTGGAGAAAAGTAACCTTCAGAGAACTCTTCAATCTGTCCCTCTATATTGGTTAAGTTGATGATGAACGGGTAGGTTTCTATATCCATTCATAAATCCGTCCATCTTTCGATTGCTCATCCTAAATGGGGGGTTCCTGCTTTATTTCCTTATACCTTTAACTTGGAGCATTTGAGTGCATTGTGTTGAATTTGGGCTTGCATAACAAACCCTGTCAGGAACAAGTGTGTGTTTGATCACAAGGCCTGCATTCACACTCCGTACAGTGTGAAAAAGCAAACTGGATAGAGCGAAGACACGTTGCACCAGGATTAGTTCTTACAGAAGAGGCCAATTTCGGCACCTCATAGTAATACCCACAGCTTTGGAGCTGATCTGGTTGTTTGCTTTCTGTCCTCAAAATCCATGTGCTAAGGCCAGGTGTGGTGTGACTAGCTTACTTTACAGACTTGTAATCTTAATTATGCATAAAACAGCCCTGTACTTTGCATCTTTTATAGAGATTATCTGCTTTTCTTTTCAAATTCAGTTTTTATCTTTTTTTTTCTTCCATTTCTCTCTCTCCTGTTTCAAATTCTCCCCAGTTTCTACTTTTTTTTTTTTTTTTTTTTTTTTTCCTGTTGAAGCTTTCTATTTTCCATGTTGGTGGTTTAACTTTTTAGATTTATAAAAATAGTTTGATACTTTTTATTGATGTTAGTCTCTGTAGCAAATGGGTTTTCTCCAGCATTTTAATAATTAAATGATGACCTGTAAACCCTGGTTTCTGTCTGCTTGTGTCTTTCCATATGGAAATTCAGCCCTCTTTGGCTCTGAAAGGCAACTAACTTACTAGTTGCTGACGTGCTCACTCACACATTTGCCTTCCCCAACGTTGGTGCTTTGCTCGATCTGCTGTGGAGCGGAGTTTTATCTCTCCGCTGCAGAGGAGAGCGAAAGATGCAAGGCCGCTAGTGGATCTCTCACTCTGCGTAACAAAATCACAGCTGTCCCTTTTACACTGAGAACAGGAGTAAAGCTTTGCTTTCTAAAGCATGTCGTCTTATGCACCGAAGTGCTCTGTGCAGGAGGCCGCAGGCTGGCTGGCCGTGCGCATCGGCCCCCGAGCTACTGGGACAGGATGCATCTGTACTCGTACTTGTGCAAATGGCAAATTAAAGCATTTATCGCCATTCAAGACACGCCGAGCCGCCTAAGAGGGATAGTGGTGGGGTGTCGTGATGGGCTGACCTAAACCCAGCAGTAATGGTTTGGGAGGAGTTTGACCAGAGAGTGAAAGAAAAGCAGCCAATGAGAGGACAGCTGGGACCGGAACGTGGGGAGGCCATCTCAGGGGTCTGGCGTGGAGGAGACTCCAGGGTCAGCCAATTGCCGGGGCGAATGGGGTTAAGGGCCTTGAAGGGCCCAATGGCAGGATCACTCTACCGACACACAGAGCCACCACATCCCCCCCCCAGTATTTTTTATTTTTTTTTATTCTTCATTAAACACTTTCTTTGCTTAGTGCATACTTCCATTTGTTATTTCATAGTCTTGATGTCTTTATAATTATACTAAAATGAAAGGGAAAAAACACAGAGAATCCTTTCCATGAGTAGGTGTGCCCAGATTATTAACTGGTACTGTAAGAATATGGCAGGATCCAACGTGCTGTCTGACCGTCTGCAAGATCCTGTGACTGGTGGCAGTAATGGTCGTTTTGCATTTTCTTAGGGTTTCTTAAATGTTCCTTCCCCTTTTACTGAGATGAAGTCCATTTCGTCTGTGGAAATTAGACCGTTTTTCATTTTATCTTTTTGCTCCTGATTCCTGCCACTGGCTCAGCGGGAGTGAGCCCCCCCCAGCAACCTGCCCGCATGGCCTCCTCCAGTCCCGACATCGGGGGCGAGACCCACAACGGTGACCGCGGTCCCAGAGAGTCCGCTGATGTCGTGGCGAAATCTGCCCCTGATACCATGTATATCGAGATGCAGGGCTCCAGCCAACTGGAAGGGACGTCACAGAATGGGCCCGGGGGGGCGTCCTCAGATGGCAAGTACGAAATACTGAGAAGGACTTCTGGGATTTCTGCCATGAGGGTGTTGGGGGGAGGTTACATAGTTACTAAAAATAAATAGCTTTTTGATAAATTTAATCAATTCAATAAAATGTTCTGGGGAAAAGCCTTTCGGGTGTTCAGCTTACCAGGTTGCCACCATACCCCCTTCCCAAACCATCTCGCATTTTGATTTTGACAGGGAAGCTGGGATTCCTATGAACCATAAAGAGCACTGCGAAAAAGCACTGAACACCGATGAAGCCGTTAATCCAGAGCTTGAAGTCATGGGTAAATCAACGCCATTGATCCATCCACTTTTATGCAATAATGATGAGACGGTCCGTGTTTGTAATGTTGCGTATATGTGCAAATCTGTCTTGTAAGATGCGTTGCATACAAATTTATGGTTACAATAATCTTATTCTTGTTAAAAAGGTAATATAAGGGCTATTTCTTGGCTAACACTTAAGGCAGTCATATAAATGCATTATGTATACCTTCATAATGCATTATGATGCATTCATAAAGTAATTTAAACAAAGCCATGTTTATTATGCATTATGAATACTCTATGAAGCTCATCGCTATAAATACCTTCATAGTGCATTATAATGGTTAGTATAAGAATTAAGGATGCTTTGTACGGCATTATGCTTTAAGTGGAACTAAAATTTACACCCAATTCTCTAGAGGAAGCTGTGAAAATGGTAGCTTATTGAAAGGGTATTTCATCTTTGTTTATTCCCAGCTGATGACAACAATGAGCAAGAGAAACCATCCCAGGGAAAAATCCTGGAATTGGTTGGCGATGAAAACAAGAGCGTCACTAGAGAACCTATCGACTTCCCCCCCCTCACACCTGAGAGCCCCACACCGCCCTGCCCTAAGCTCCAGCCCACAAGCCAGGCAGTAGGAGTGCAGGTTTTGGATCCATTGAGCTCAGGTACTTCGGAGACTGACCATCCAGGAAGTGTGAAGGCACCTACTTCCTCTTCTTCGGACGCACCACCTCCGACGCCGCCTGAGCTACCAAAAACACCACCTTCGCCTGGCTTCACCTCAATTGACCGGCCCCAGCTGAAGAGGGACATGTCCACGTCTACAGAGGAGGGTGGTCCTGATCCGGTTCAGTTAGGAGCGGCCCATCAGGCCCAAACTATCACTGTGACCAAACAGCCCCTCGTTCACGTCAAGGACTCGAAGCCCTCGATTGAGCTGACGAGGGACTACACGCCCAAGGTAGGCCTGACCAGTTACACCATCGTGCCCTCGAAGTCGGTGGACAAGCTTCGGTTCTTCGAAGTGGAACTGACTCTAGAGGCCCCGGGTCCGGATGTACCTCCAGAGGCCTCAAAGAGTTCATCTGGACATGTAGCCCCTTCCTCAAAGACTACCAAACCTCAAGACTCAGGTGTCAAGCCTGAACTGTACAGGCTCTCTCTCAGGGATAATCTGCAATTGCACAATGGTACTCATAACAATACTGCTAGTAGCCCAAGGTCAACCGCAGAACAAGACGAACCTTTTCCGGAACAACCTCTTCCTCATGTTGAGGGTGCGTCAGCGGACGCGCTACAAGCGGGCAAGAAGAACAAAGTTCCCCCCCCTGTTAGACCAAAGCCAGCTGCTTTCCGCTTGTCGCTGCAGAAACGTGCGCCAGGGTACTACGTAACGTCGGCGGCGGAGAAGGACGCGATCGCCAGCTCTCGCTGCGGCACTGGCGTAGGGGAGCGTCCTGAGAGGCCAGTCTGTGACAATGGCTTCCCCCCTCCTCCGCCTCCAGTGTTTTGGGAAGAGGAGGCAGGAGAAGATCCTCAGGAAATGTCCCCGCAGACATCGGTGCCCAGACTCTCTCGGCAGTCGTCGACTGAGCTGAGCTTGGAGAAACTGAAGTCCTTCGCTGCACCGAAGCCGTTCACCACCGCTGCCCCCTCCCCCTTTGCCCGGGCCGTGGCCATGGCGGTAAAGAGATCAAACTCCCTTAACCAAGGCTCCCTCTCTCCCACCCCGTCATCCCCCACAGACCTGACCTTCGTGGTGGAGCAGAAGGACTCCTCAGGGAACGTGGTAAGTTGGTCTTTGTGGGTTTGGTCTGCGTCGGCGGCCCGTGTGAAGCTTTTGTCCGTGCAAGGTGCTCTGACCTAAAACACAGTATTGGCTTTGTGTCCCTGTGCCATAGGAATGTAGACCTAGGGCATTTTTAGAAGCATGTAAAGTAAAGCAGGAAATGAGGCCAGGCTCTTCAACAATGTGTCCGACGTACAGTATGTTCTCTTCGAGAAACCAATATTTAATGCTTGTGTCACTTTTCACAATAATGACCTTTGTTCAGCTGAGTATGCGACTGTCAAGCAGCAGTGTGTGTGTGTCCATGTCCATGTGTTTTATTTGCTTTATTTGGCACCTTGGATAGAGGTTTGGCATTTCAGCATTAATACAGGCCTTTGTGAATCAGACGTGTAGTTATGCATGTTTTCCATGCAACATTACTCCTCTGGAACTGATTTTTAATGTCCTGAACAAGCTCTCTAGTTCTCATCTATGGTTTACCCTTGCCTTTCTGCAAACACTTCAAACCCTTAATTCCCTCCTCTTAAAGGGGAGCGCCTCTCTGTGGCCAAGCACTGAAAATGCAATGAAGCCTCAGGAAGCAGAAATTCCCGGCCCTGGCTGGAATGGTGAGCCAGCAAACCACCCTGAAATGGCGACGGGTTCTGGGGAAACGTCGGAAAGCCCACTGCAGTTATGAATCCATCGTGCCTTGTGATTTGCCAGCGGTAAGTAGCAGTGGGCATTTGGCTTTGTCGCTGCTCTATACACTGACACATCACTGCCTGTCACACAAGGACGAATCTCACTGGAGTTCTGGGCTCCTGGTCTTTTGCATAAGAGCTGTGTTTGTGTCACGTTCTGAACATGTTCTTTGCATGTTTGCAGGTGCCTGAAACTTCTTAATGGAAATTCTACAGATGCCGAGCCAATGCGAATTGCTTACAGGAATTGCGCATGTAATTGTTGTTTGACCTTGAGCTGACCTCTACCAGGAGGCTGTGTAAATACTCACTCAGGTTGGGTAGACATGCTGAGGTCAGTTTCAAGGTTAACACGCAAGATGAATCCTCGTCTCCAGATAATATATGGATACCTTTTTTTTTTCTCCTTGGTTATGTATTTTGCGTTGTCTATTTATAGTATTCCTTTGGAAATTGCTGGTTTTATCTGAATTATATTAAAGGTTTAATTCTGCAATTTAACATTTTTCGTTTAAATTATTAGCATAAAAATAAGTTGTAATTTTTATAAACAAAAAAGATGAATATTTAGAAGTCAGTCACTGGAGTGACTTGAAGAATTTTTGATCAGATACATATATTTTTATTTTCTTCCTTATTTTACCTTTTGTCTTATGTCATTGCGACATCCAGTGTGACGTGTGAATTTCTTCATAGCTGGACAGATTTGTTTATAGTTTCTTTCTATATCTGTTGTAAATAAGTTCTCGTTCTCTGGTTTGCATTCCCTGCTTGTACTGTTCTCACGAAACCAGCAGAATAAACTGAAACTGGAATGGTGAAAGAGCTGCTCTTATTTTCTATATAAAAAAATATTGATTTTTAAGTCTTCCTATTTTAAGTTTACTCTTTACAATACAGGCAGTTCCCACATTACGAATGAGGCTCGTTCCCAAAGTCTGTCTTTTGAGTTGACTTTGTAAGTTGGATCAATAATACAGTACATAACAATAATGCAACGACAATAAAAATATTCTCTACTGTACCTTGAGTTGACAAACTACTGAAGCATGTATTCCTTATCGCAAACCATTGTATTTTACTCAAATTTTTTAATACAATAGGCTTTATTGCAATTCGCATTCGTAAGTACGACATGTCCAGAAGTCTGACATTATTAACCTGGGGACTCCCTGTATATAATATACAGGCACTGGAACCGGCTGTATATTGTAGACATTTGGCAGTTAAGATAAAACGCCAGTCTGCTTGTGGCATCCATGTATAAGGTGAAGTAAGAGTGAAATCCAATTAAATCTATTAACCATTTCAGAAAGGCAATTAAAATGGCTCTGGACTGGCCTGGAGCATATGTTTTTGATTACAGAGGAGATTAAACACCAGTACTATCAAAGATGTGAAACGCTTGTTAAAATGCTCATCTCAACATGGTTACCTGGATCATGGTTGATTTCAGATCACAAGGAATATCTGAATTCTTTGTTCTACCGCCATCTGCTGCCCAAAGTGTTTATTTTTCTTTATTTTTTCTGTTCCCATGTCCTGAAGTCCGCCAGTGCATTTGCTCACAATTCCTCCCTCAGGAACGGTAACGCAAGGTCTTGTATTCCTTCTGTGTAGGTTCTACCCACTTAACTTAGTCAGAGTCACCCAAGATAGGATGCCAGCCTATTCCACAATACATTTACACACACAATCCCTACGCCATGAGGAGATTTAGTGATGCCGTTTAACCTAATAAATTTAATCTTAGCATGAAAAGAGGAAACCCATGTAGCATGGAAAGAACATATTAATTCTGCATGGACAGATCAGAGATAGGAGTCAACCTTGGCAGCGTGAGGTAACAGCCCTAAGCACTGAGCCAGTTTTTCATATTGTTTTTAGAGATGCAGACGGATTTGACGGATCGGGTGTCGGCCATGCGTGACCGATCCACGTCCTATACTTACTTATTTAGTTTTCGGCAATCAATCGCACGACAGCTCTTTCCCATTTTTCATGTGTTTTCCCCCAAGAGCGCCTGGCTGCAGACACTTCTCTGTTTCCGTGTCATTCAAATCGAACGCAATCGCTGCCCCTCAGTCTTTTTTGCTACTCGGTGGGTGTGAGTACAGTGACTTCCGCCTGCTATTGACGTCATGCGCATTCCCTTCGCAGTACGAGGAGCGACGTGATAAGACGTGACTGAGAGTATTTTATGCTTTTAACAGAAACCAGAAGCACAGCGTTTTGCAATCTATACAAAATAAAGTTTTGAGGTCGGAATAGCGTTTAATGGACAATCCCATTTAAGAAAGCGCACGCAACTGCGACAAAAAAAAACAAAGCAATGGATGATTTGGGCGTCGCTAACTTAATTGGACTGTTTTGCAAACTCGTTGCAGCTTGTGATACAACAGGGGCTGCCATCGCAACAAAAGTGTAACTGTGCTGACGCCAATGGGAGAAAAACTTAAAATTTTAAGCATTCGCCACTTCTGTATATTTACTTTGAAGATATTCATATTGAACTGCAAATGACTCCATCCATCCATCCATTATCCAAACCGCTTATCCTTCTGGGTCGCGGGGGGTCCGGAGCCTATCCCGGAAGCAACGGGCACGAGGCAGGGAACAACCCTGGACAGGGGGCCAGCCCATCGCAGTGCAAATGACTCAAAAACGCTTAAAACAAACGAGGTGGAACAGTACGTTATGTATGTTTGTAGTAGCCTAATTATTTTTTTGTCATACATTTTTTTTCCATCTGTATTTACTAGCTTAAAAAAATAATATATAAAATATAACAAAGTAAAAAGAGCTCTTGTATCGGAATCAGATCAGAACTGAAAAAACGTGGACCGCCCATCTCTAATTGTTTTTTTAATTGCAGTTTTAAACTTCAAAAAGCACAAATCTTGTGCAAATAGTTTTGCACTGTCTCCAGATTGCCCGGTAATTCTTTCATACCCTGTAGGTGGCACTAGTGGCTTTCAGTTTTGTGGTTCATGACAAACAGTTGACACAAACCCATCCACCCCTTTTCACCAACCGTATGTGCAGTTACAGTCCCTACTGTCTGCTGAGAAGGGTACAGCCCAGATACCTACTATCGCTCCCCCAGCGTGACTATAAAGACCACCCAGGTAGCATTCCCATATGGGCCAAGATATGGGGCCCATGAAAATCTGCACCCAAGAATCATATGGGCCCCAGGTGAGCCAGCCCAGAAACCCCAAACGGGTTCGGTATGGCTTATTGCTGGGCCCCATATGGGCCAAATGACCTGGGCCAGCCCATATGGGCAAATGATGTGGGATTTATCTGGGCCCCATATGGGCCACATGACCTGGGCACAATGTAGGCCAGCCCATATGGGCAAGGATGTGGCATTTATCTGGGATATGCAAAATCAACAGTTTGCAAGTCTGATTGCATGT
>JABFEA020000038.1:11394162-11408994 GCA_019775915.2 Cyphomyrus plagiostoma
CAGTGTCTGCTACACCACCCACCTTGGTGTCATCTGCAAATTTCACCAGTTTACTGTATATATTGGTGTCTATATCACTGTTATTTGTTATGTTACGTTGGAGCAACAACACGCAATAATGGTAATAAATACAAAAAGTGCTGTCTATTTAAAATGAATCTCTTTATTTCATAATAAAACACATTTTATGAAAGAGATTCAACACCAAATTCATTTAAAAAAACATTTGTACTGAAAATATAATAAGTTACTGTCAGGTATCATTTTTGTGTAGGTTTGTTACCTATAAGCAACAATGCGCAACAAAGGAACATCATTTTTATGCTTCATTCTCATTCAGCATTCATGTTTTGACATCACACTACTGGATAAAACTAGTTTGTATTGTTTATGAACTAGTACAGAACACACAACAGTAATAACCATTACTTGTTATGTGTTTATTGATACTTCCAGATGTTGATATTTGTTCTGGTCTAAAAAATAACTAATAATACCCTAGTATTGTTTCTAATGGCTGGTTATTACATCATGGAATGCATTATACAATGCAAAAATTACACTGTGGGCTGTGAGCAACTTAACCCTAACACTCAGCACTCAATTACCTGACTGATCGAACCCATCATCACTGTCTCCCTCATTGACAGGCCTTTGCTCCCCATTCTCCTCATCACTACCATTTAACTTCCATCACGTGCTAAAAGTAAAACAGTATCCACTGCCTGACTCTTTCTGCCATAGAATCTCGATGTGTTCATTGTCACTGAAAAGGATAATTACACAAGTATTATATATATCTAGAAATATCGATGGCAAAGTGAACATTTGGAGTACAGACACACACACACAGACACAAGCGCACATGCACATCTGAGCTGACAAAGCTACAAAATCTACACTATGCGTAGATGACTGCCAGTGGCTAAACTGAAAAAAGTATCATAAATATTGTTAACAGTATTTAAACAAGGCGTATACCGACAAATACTTTAATATTTCTTGGTATCCTGCCATCTGTGTGAAATGTATTGTTAACAAGCTTCTCATTCTGCTGCTGCATGTTGTTGCTCTGAGGCAACATAGCGATTTTACAAAAGAAAAAATCTATGAAAACATAACTAACAGAGTGAAATGAAATCAGAACTTACTCAAAATTGTGAAAATATTTTTTATTTTATGGAAATCCTTAAGATAATGTCACTTTTTCAAAGTTTTGCGGAGCTGAAAAGACATGGCTGCCACATGTGAGTGCAGGTGAGGAAAAGAGATTGAAAAAAAGGATGGGACAAGTCATCTGATCAAATGCAAGCACACTATTGGCTTGTTATACTTCCTCCAGGTTACAAATGAGCATTTTTATTGGGGTATGACTTATTGTGCCTAAGAAACTGAGGGAAAATGGGTATGTTACCCTGAAGCAACGCTATGCAATAGAGGGTTAAACTGATCAAGCTGACAGCCCTTGATCTGAGGTACTGAGATTGACTGTTGTTTGTATGTTGCAATTCTATGGGTCACAACCTATCCAATCAGCAACTGGGAAATCTCTGACAGCAGAGCGCCAACTTTAGTAGGTGTGGTAACAGTTCTGCTATTGCTAAATTATTATAAATGGTATAATGGTAAATTATACTTAAATGGTGTTATACTTGCAAATGTTAAAAACAGATTACTTGCTTCAGCTCTGTCTCTTTAAGTCAGAATACGATTAGGTCACCTTCTAACCACCGCTGTAAATTTACACTTAACTATATGATTATATCAGCCTTATTTATAACTTGCAATGTGTAATTTGGCATGCTTGGCTGGATATACATTATTGTAACTATGCCAGGCAAATTCCCCCCTGCTTGTGTGCTAAAAGTTTTCTCTCTGGGAAAAGATGTGGAAAAAAAATAATCCCCATCTCCGTCTTGTGACCTTGTATTAAAAAAAAAAATCTCGATGTAATATAACGCACTGGAAAAGTAAGCAGATGAGTTATAGTGCATTTGAATGCCAAGGATGTGATTTGCCTGAGTGCTTGTTACTGCTGTCAGAACAGAGTATATTCTGTTCAAGAAGACAAAGAGTAACCATTAGGGGTCTGAGGGGGCCTGACAGGATTTGTTTTAAGTAGTCTTTTGCAAACTTTCCTGCTCAGACAGGGGGGGGGGGAGGGGGGGAACTCAGTGGGACTTGAGTACTTAGGAGTTTAAAAATAACAAATCTTCGTTGTAGCAAACTAGGACAATTTGCTCAAATTCCAGCACCACGCAAGTGGAATACTCTCTTGCTGCTTGTTATTAGCTAACGGAAAGAATTTCTGCCTAGAGGCTGGGTCGGTGCTGTATGGGAAGGCCTGAAATCATCCGAGAGGGTTATGAGTGCAAGAAGGTAAGCGCGGAGCAGGGAGGACATGCCAGGTAAAGATGTAGATTGTGAAAAACTAGACAGACAAGGGTGCAGCAATGGTGAACTGTGTCAGGTTTTACAGATGAGATGCTAGTAACAAGAGCATGTAACACAGAATAACTAAATTACCAATATATTTTAAAGGATAAAGCAGTTGCCACTTAAGCCAGTTCAACGTTTTCGTCTGTTTTCTATATTGTATTGGCATCTTTAGTCAGCTCTAGTAGCCTCGTTTTAACAATATTTTTTAATTATGTATTGGTTTACTATAGTCTGTTCTAGTGGCATAATTTTAACTTTCCATACTGTATTGTTTGACATATCTGGTAATCTTATCTTGCCTTTCAGGGCTGTTAATAGGGTTATTAGGGACCTTCCGGTGAGGTTATTTGTTTAGTTGTAGGTACATTTAGATATGGTGAAATCTGACAAGTGTTTGAAGTGGAATAAATGTTTTGTTTGTATTGTGTGTATGTTTCTGTGTATGTGTGTGTGTGTGTGTGTGTGTGTGTAGTCCAGGTATATATTACATTGTGGGGACCAAATGTGATAAAAACCTGTTTATGTTGTGCGGACCATTTTTTTCGGTTCCTACAAGGTAAAATTTTATAAAAATCTAATGCAATCAATAAACTAATGTAAAAAGTCTTGTATTTTGTTTGATTACTTAGGGTTAAGGTTGTCTCTATGTGTGTGTGTGTGTGTGTGTTTCTGCGTGTGTCTATGTCTCTGTGTTTCTGTGTTTGTCTGTGTGTGTGTCCGTGTGTGTGTCTCTGTGTTTCCGCATATGTATGTGTCTGTGTTTCTGCGTGTGTGTGTCTCTGTGTTTCTGCGTGTGTGCGTGTGTATGTGTGTGTCACTGTGTTTCCGCGTGTATGTATGTGTGTGTCACTGTGTTTCCACGCACGTGTGTGTGTGTGTATGTGTGTCTCACTGTGTTTCCGCGTGTATGTATGTGTGTGTCACTGGGTTTCTGTGCACACGCGTGTGTGTGTTTGTGTTTATGTGTGTGTGTGTGTGTGTATGTGTGTCTGCTATCTCCGCTCCCTGGGAGGTATTCTGGCACTTGCCTGCATGCCTCACTGTAGATGCCACATGGCAGTGACCCAGGAAGCCTGTGCAGACCTGGACATTTCCGTCCCCCTTTTCACGGCCGTCATGCTCTTCTAGCTCTATTTAGTAGGAATATCAGTGCATTTTAATCCTGCTAATGGCTTGTTTGGGTTAGAGACAAAGCCTGTGAACAAGCATCTGCTTGTGAATTCTTATGTAATAACTACAATTTCTGCATGTATGTATAATGAATACAGATAAAGTCTTAAGCAGCTGACAGCCAGGTCTATATTCTGCAATATTCCAACACTTTAGAAGGGGACCCATAATTCTTCCAGAGAAACAGAAATATTATTAAAAGGAACAATTACGCATTCACTTCATTCAGGCATTTATCTTTATTACATCGATCCATCGATCCATCAATCCATCCATCCATCCATCTTCTGATTGCTTAGAAACACCAGGCAGAGACCTTCCTGTATGGGATTCTAGCTCACTGCAGGACAGTAACATAGACAGATACACACTTACACAATCAGTCACTGCGAGTAATTCTGAGGCCCCAGGTAACATAACTGCATGTCTTTGGACTGCAGCAGGGAATATGTGTGTCATAAACGGAGCGTGCAGAGCAGGACTGGAAATCCTTGAATGTTTTGTTGCACTTCTGGTCCTTGAACAGACGGAATAACTTCTTACTTTTTTGGAAGTTGCTGTTGTGTACCTGAGCATCCACTGGAAGCCCATCCTAGCTTCCTTCATGTTTAGTTGATTCCTTAACCGCATGTATGTTAGTAATGTGCTATTTGCCTCACTTATATGTCGTTTTGGACGTCTGTGTCTGCTAAATATGTAAATGTGAGGAAACTTGTTGCACAGGAGGTGTAGTGAGGCCGATCCACTGTGCCTCCCCAAAGCATGATTGTGAAACACTGGCAGGAGTATTCAGAAAGCCTTTTTTGGGTAGCCATCGTCAACATCCCTGTTTGGATCGGACCCACAGACTTGGCTCATATGGAGCTGGCCGTCCGACGCTTATCAATCTGGCTCCAGCAATTCCGATCCACTGCAGCTCCTGGCGATAACCGGCACTGTCTTAGAGTCTGCACTCCCCCAAGGAGATGTGCCCAGGCCTCAGATAAACCTTTCAGCTCTGCAGAGGGGTGGGTGGGGCATCGGTGGGGGGCAGTATTACTCCTGCATAAGCAAAGTCGACATTTAACTTCTATATCCACTTCAGTAGACACTTTCCCATGCTGAGTATATAAGGGGGGGGAGGGGGGGGTGTCGTATTTTAATAACATAATGTGGAGCCGATGTATGGTTAATATTAACTTTAGTGATTTCTATGGGAAGTTCTAAAATATATACATTTACCCTACATGACAAATGTATTTACTATATGACAGATTTTAATGGAGAACAGACTGAGAGTCCTAGCCAGACAGGTGGGTTTATGGTCAGGTGATACCAATCTGTCTATGTTAGCAGGGGGTGACCAATGAAGACACTTTATTAATGGAAGACAAATGGTACATGTGAAACATCCAATGCCACATCCATCAAAAGCGTACCCTTAAGTAAACAATTAATGGCACAACAGGTCTTACGCCTATAATTATCACTCTATATGTGCCTTTATGTATATTTATACAGTAAATGAAATATCCCATTTGAAATGTACCAGATAGCTTTTCGATTAACACTAAATTATGTCAGAGGGGGACAGTGTGTGGGGTGCCATGTCTGTAAACGGAAGGTCATTGGTTCTAATGCCTGCACCAAAAACATAACTTCACCTTTGGGCCTTTGAGCGAGGCCCTCATTTGCTTCAGGGACCATCTGACACTCCTTTCTCCTACTGGGATGCTGGGAGGGAGCAAAAACATGGACTGCCTGTGGGTCCCTGAGGACCGGATTTGGAAACATTGAGTTCAAATGTGACAGCAGGACAGAGATATGGAAAGTGTACCTTATGGAAGCACTTCTTTGTGTTTCCATACTCAGAGTCCTGTTTGACATATGGCGTGTGATTCATTTCTCCACAGCTCTCTCAGTCCCACCCATTCCAGCCTCTGTGTCATCGACCCGCCTTTCCTTTGATATAATCTGCACAAGGGTCTTACAACAATAAAACACAGTAAAATACACTCTAACCACATGGTCTACATGGAACACTTCTTGTTCAGGCCCCAGAATCATGTAGAGGTTAATGTTTCTGTTGCAGAGTTTCAGTAAGAGATTAAGAAATCATTTCTGCCCAATTGACTTCTGTATATTTACAAATATTTACAGTTTAGATTACAGTTTATTTACATTGAAATGCGAATGTAAATAGAGATCCATCTCCCTGAGCTTCCGCAGCCTGCCGTCCTTGTCAGAGAAGCTATTTTTAATCATTGTTTTGCTTCTATCAGGATGAAAGGGTGACTCAGAGAGGGAGGCATTTCCAAGGCTGAAGGGGAGGCTCATCACCCGGGCAGCGGGCCGCTGCACACTCCAGTGGACGTCGGCCTGCCCTCTGCAGGTGGCGCTGCCTACGTCGGCCGGAGGACCGTGGCGTAGGTGGCGGGGAGGCAACCGCGTCGTAGCCGACGCCCTACGGACGCAGCTCTGCTTTCCGAGTTTCGAGCGAGAGCCATGAACTTCCGTGCCAGGAGGGTCACCCTGCCGGTAATCACACCACTCACCCTTCAGAAGCGGGTAAGGACGTCCGCCAGTCCACTCTGCCGCCTCTCACCATTTTATTAATCGTCAGCATCCAATATTGCTCTGAACGGACCCACACAAACAGCACAATCAAGACTCCCGTACTGGCTGTTTCCAGTAATCGCTCCTTACCTCTTCACACCAATTGGCTAGGTGTCTTCCGTTGTTTAAATGACAAATGAAAGACATGTGTTTCTTCTTTGCTCATTGATATTCATGTTTCTCTTGGCACTAGAGTGTTGTGAATGAGTTAATATGTTTTAAATATAAGCACATAAAGTCACTGTTATGGCCTGATGTAGTAAAGTATCACTGAGGTGTGGAATAGAAGCCTTTGTTAAAGATGCCCAGCTAGATATTTTACCTTAACCTAGGGAATTATGGGAGGGAGGGGATTTACCGTCCAACCATGACACTACCTGTATGGACAGAATTTAAAACTAGTTTACTGTTAGCCAGAAGCAGGCAGTTAAAGTGATTATTCAGTTGTTTTTTTCTCTGACTTATTCTAATTCAATTCTGATGAAAGATCTTGGCACTGAATTCTTGTGCTCTACTGGTACCTATTTGTGCCACACATGTTCAAATAATGTAACTTTTTTAAATGCAGGGTTCAATGATAGCCATTCTTCAGTAGAGGGGGTAGGAATTTATTATTTTGTGTAATGTTGGTGTGTGTTTGTCCCCCCCCCCCCCCCATAAAGGAGCTGGACTGTCCGTATTCATTTTCTCAGTATCATTATGCTAAGACTCAGTCTTAGCTTTGGTGGAGAACAGATCTCAGGCTCAGTGCCAGTTTTTTTTTTTCTTACATGACGGCAGTTAAACGCTGATGGTTTTCATAGCTTAAGAATTCACTCTGTCAGCAGGTTTTGCTGTCACTCCTAGAACACAGCCAAAAGACACGGGACAGACCTTATATAAATCCATGCTCGTATCCCTCATGAACAGCGCAAACTACTTCATAGGATGAGAAATGACGGTGCGAGCAGTTACTGCAACAGCACGATGGATATCGTCTTTGAGATAAAGCACTTTAGTGGATCAAAGTTCTAAAAGACTTCTGTAATGAAAGATTAAACGCTAAGGAGCAGGTTTACAGGTTTTTGTGGGACAGTTTGTGGCCCAGCAGGTTCTGCCTGGGATTAGGTGCTGATGTCACTGTTGGGAGCAGAACTCCCCACCCTGACCTCTCCGGACCCAGCTGGATGTCGCTTTGGACAAAAGCATCTGCTAAATGCTAATGTATGATTCTTCACATGAGAGAGTGGTGCAGTAAATATTGCAGCGATTGGATTTGAATTGGCCCCAGTGTGACGTACAGGATGATAATGAGGTCAGAGGGTGCAACAGGACCTGGACAGTGTGGGTGCTGAGCCGGCTGATACTGGGACCGTAGTGGATGTGGGGAGGATCATATCTGGGGGAACTGGCCAATTTGAGTATAAACAGGGAAAGTCAGGAACTAGGTTTTGAAATTCCGTGAATTAATCCTGGACATGAAGCACTGAATGGTAGTTAAGGGTATGTCATATGATTACTGTATTGAAATAGACTGGATTTTAAGGTGCTGTTCCTGTAAGTATTGGAGTAGATTATCCTGATGTTCATCTGCTGACAAGCTGTAGCTATGTGGAACCTTATCTCATGTCATACTCATATCTCATACTCAGTATATGAATTTCAAGCTGATAGCAACCAGTCAAACTCTATTAGCTTCGATGACTTCCTTATTGTTGCGCCAGAGTGATGTAGGGATATTATTTTGCATATTATTTCTCTTATCACCTCTTCGGCAGATACATGCTTTGTACGCAGAGAAAACTCCCATGAAAGGAAAAAAAAATCAATAAACCAGCCTGGCGACATTTGTTGGGTGGATGAAAAGTGAGCTTCTTTTTAGCCTGCTACAGTAAATCTCCGGCACTGATTATGATTGAAATAGCTGCTCATTTACCTTGTTTGGGGATGATGTCATGGCCGAGCACTCTCATTGGCCGGTGTCTCCTGAAGGGTGCTAACTTTGTCCAGGCTGGAGAGAGCCGTGACCTCATTTTCCTCCACAAAGGCGAGCTGGCCTGTCCTGTCTGGTGGCTCAGCCTTCAGCTGCAAGAGGAGCAAGAAAAAAAAACAAAAGAAAAGAGAGAGAGAGAGAGAGAGAGAGAGGAGCATGATAGGCAGTCAGACCGTTGATCTTTACTCCCTCTCTTACCCCCCTGTCCCACCCCCGCAAACTCCAAGCAGGGCTGACCCCATGGGTCCTGCATTTACACGCCACTTACCGACCGCTTACAGACTCACTGCCGTGTGAATGGGGGGGGTGGGGGGCAGGCTACCGCTTACATCTCTCACTTTTTCATTAGTACAAGTTTTTTTTTTTTTTTTAAATCTTGCTTGGAGCAAACTCCCATCCTCTACCATTTTGCTTGAGAAGAGCTGGCGGCTGATTGGCCGACAGCCCCCCAGTGACATATATCTGCGGAGTCAGGAAATCGCGGGGCGAGAGGAGCACCTCTTCCTAAATATCGCATTTGAGCTGCGCTGCAGCGAGGCAGCCGGGCTGGCCGCCTCCCAGCAGACACGGCGCACGCAGCCTGAAGCCCCGTGTGTCTGTGTGCAAATTTTGCCTGATAATGTTGTGCACTCAGTCCTATTTGAGCTGCAAAACTAACGCAGATTCACGAATCAGTCCAGCTGCAGGCAGACGGGTAAGTTACATGCCGCCACTTGCTGTGCTCCTCTGTCTCCTTCTCTTCTGTGTCATCTGCTGGGGAAGTCAAAGGCTCCACTTACTGTCTGTCTGTCTTTGGGTGCGAATTTCAAAGAGGCTATTTCTGCCGTAGCTGAACCTCGGTGTTAGCTGACCCGCTCAGACATCTTGAAGAATGTTCTTCGACTCTCTGAGAACATCAAAGTGCTACTTTTTTCTTTTCCCCGGAAATTGAAATCACAGGGTAAGGGCTGTGTGACGCGAATGAAGATATTCTGCGATGACGGAGAGGTTTCCAGCTTCCCTATTTTTAAAGATAAAACCGACTGATTTATGCATATATGATGTATGGATTCCGTCCAATTTCATCCTAAGAAAGTCCATGCAAACTATAGCCCAGGCATTACATATTACATATATGCATAAAGACGCACATATATGTAAGTGGCATTAGAGGGGGAGCAGGGACACAGGAGCTGCAGGGGACAGCTGGGAGTGTATCGCCCTTAATATCTGATTTGGCTTCATTTATCAGTTAGTATACTTTTGTTTTTTAATTATTAAGTTATTCTCTGCGGCATTGACTGGGAGAAAGATTTAGTCAAAACTAAAGTTAAAACTCCTTATGTGCCAGGGCATAACTTTGGGCTAGAGTTAGGCTTATGGTTAGGGTTAGGTTTAGGGTTAGGCTTAGTCTTAGGGTTAGCCTACCCCCCCCCCACATCCCCCCATAATTTATGCCCATGCTTGTGTGTATATGCTTGCAAATGTGTTGCTGGTACGTGTGTAGGCTTTGTTTCAGCACTGGTAGAGACTAAATTAGCCCCAGCCCAAACACACTGAATGCTGCCATGATTTTGGCAAGGAGGTGTCCCTACTCTCCATATCCAAATCTATGCCCTTGATTGCAGGTCATCAAAGTGTTCAGCGATGATAACACAAGTCGAGCGTTGGAGGTCCCCACTGATGTTACCGCCAGAGACGTCTGCCAGCTGTTTGTGCTGAAGAAGCAGTGCGTTGATGACCACAGCTGGACGCTGTTTGAGCAGCTGGCTCACTTGGGCATAGGTAGGGAATGTAAGCCCGGCCTCCTTAGGCATGTGCATGGCAACTATGGTGCGGGAAACAGACCACAAACTCCTGTGAAGAAACTCCTACAGAGTAAAGGTTGATCAAGGCTGATGAAGTGAATCTGAATCACTGCTGAAAGCCTTTAGACTAGCAGCTCAAAGTGTTTACTAGGGTGGTCTGATCTGAAGGTAAAAGAACGAGAACACACTATTTAAAAAAAAAAAAAGAGTTAAGTATTGTTTGCGGTAAATTATACATTTTTGTCACCGAATCATTTATCACTGAAATTAAAACACATTTGAAGTCAGAAGTGTTTTAATGATTCGGGAATATTAAGAACTATGCCTAGAAATAACAGAATTGTAATCATAATATTGAAACATTACAGATAATACATAAGAAATGTAATAATGTATTTTGGGGGGTGTGGGGGAAGTGGGGGACCAGTATGAATATGATTCATTATGAAGATTTTTAGAGGGCGACAATTAAAGAAAAAAAACTTGTGAACACGTAAAAGTTTCAAACATATAAAGGTTACAGCAGTTTCTTTCTTCTATTCATATGCTCAATAAACGTATATAAAAAACTTACTGCGCTGAGAATGATGCTTGTTTCTTTGAACTGCTTCCAACAGCATAGCAAAGGCCTATAACCTGTAGGTACAGATGCTAGTTTGATTATCTTCTGTTTGTCCTCTTGTGATCATGCAGGATCTTGCATTTTATTTATTAGGCACTTAGATTTGTTTGGATAGGGTAAGCGGTTACAGAAAATGGATGGATGGATGGATGGATAGATGGATGCATGGAATTGTTTGGGATATAACATTAGTAATGTCTGTAACAATGTAATTAGTACCAGTACTAAAGAAATGTTGTACTGAACAGCAGTGGTGGAATGTAACAAAGTATTTTACTAGGATACTTTGTTACTGCACTTAAGTACATTTTTACGTATCTGTACTTTACTTAAGTAAAAATAATAATGCATACCTTTTATTTTACTCCATTACATTTTGTGGCAATTATCTGTACTTTGTACTCCACTACATTTCTACAATTTATGCCATTAGTCATTATATTTTATGAACACAATCTCCTCAAAATCTTGCATGAAAAGATAGTTTGTGTTCTGACGTCGTTTGCCATTTCCTACCAGTCAGGTGGGTTTATTAGCTCCAATGATGGCAGAGCGCGTCAGTTAGTGGCACGAGCCGGCAGACTGGCCTGATTTCCAGAAGACGAGACATTCAACATGGCGCCAGCCCACCACTAGTGTTTGGTTACTGTTGTGTTTCCCTTTTACTGCTCTTAACAGATGTGTTGAATAGCTTTGCAAGTACATAAATGATTTAAAGATATATCATGTCCTGATTGGTTTATCTTAATGGTATATTAGTGGGTAATGCCTAGTAGATAACTTGTCATCTACATAAGTCTAAGTTATGGTACACATAGTATTACAGAGTGCGTGCAGAATAAGCACACCAAACATTCCAATACACATATACTGTATAGTTGCTTGTAATTATTATGAGCAATGACATCAGTAGAGGCGTAAGTCAGTATCTACTATTGTTTTACAAAATGGCACACCCCAGATGTTGAGACAAACCATTGTGTGAGTACTTTTACTTAAAAAAATACTTTAAAGTAAATTTAAAAGTAAGTACTTAGTACTTTCACTTAAGTAAGATTGTTGATATAGCACTTCTACTTTTACTTGAGTACGTATTTTGCAGGATATATTTGTACTTTCACTTAAGTAAGATTGTTGATGTAGCACTTCTACTTTTACTTGAGTACGTATTTTGCAGGATATATTTGTACTTTTACTTAAGTACTAAGCTTCTCTACTTCCTCCACCACTGCTGAACAGCTTTCTGAAATGCAGTACCGCAGTACCTTTTCAGTAACTATAGTCATGCTATCGTTGTTATAAAACTAATCTCTGGTCAAGGTATGACCAGGTCAGAAAGTGCAGATCCACTCCAGTATGTGCTCCCAGTTGAGTGATATTCTATCTACAGATCATGCTGGCTGTGGTGCATAGCTTTAAAGCCACTGGGAACTCATGTGGGAACACGCTAAAAAACGATTAAAACTAATGGTTCGAGGCCCAATAAAAAATATTAGCAGAGGCTGTTTGTAATAGCTTATCTTATACACACATCATGTATAAACAGCAGATGGTCTATGGCTCTTTGAAACATTTATTAATCTTTACTGAACTCATGAGAAACAGAGTAAATGCTTAGTTTGTTTGCACGGGGCATATCAGGCCATCTGTATTACGATATCTTTTAATGGATGAGTATTAGCATTAATCATGTCATTACTAATTACAGATTTTAAAACAAGTGTAAATAGTAGTTCACATTATTTTCAGTGCAGGACAAAATTTGTAGTTCTGTTAAGTTTAAAGTTTTTAAGTCTTTCCTGAAGCACACCTGTAACACTGAGCTGAACACTATAGGTTTCTACTGGTTTTGTGACACATAACTAACAAATTAGTAGCCACATGTCTTAAACTAGACATACAGAGTTCTCCAGCTGCTTATAGAGGACGTTTTTTGTTGTACATTTCCTGATTGCTAGATATGCCTATCTACATTGTGTATGAGTCATGAAATACATTTTTAAGATAATGTGACATGCATATTAATTATTGATGCATTTTATGGCATCGCATATTATGATAAGATTGTGTTTAAAGTTTGTCATGCAGCTGTGCTCAGCAAAGAGACACTCGTGTGTTTGTTGATGCCCCAAGACTCCGTGTCACCATGATGATTTACGTAGCTTTCGGCATTGTTTTTTTTTTCCCCCCCAGAATTGTAACATCTACAGTTTGAGTATTTTGACAATTCTAGAGATAGCCTGGCTTTATATCGGCGTTTCTCTGATCCCCAGAACGAACCATTGAGGACCATGAATCAATGATGGAAGTCCAGTCCAGTTGGACTGTGGACAGCAGCAGCCGATTTTGTTTTAGAAAGCATTACGCAAAGTATGAGTTTTTCAAGAAACCCCTGGTAAGAGCCAAATTCCTCCGTGAAGTACTGTGAGTCCTTAAACGAAGCTGTGTAGAAACTGCAGTAACAAATACCGATCCAGGACAAGTATTTTGGATTGTCATTTTATATTACAAATACGAAATGACTGAATAGTTATTAACAATATGAATTCAGTACGTAGCCCTTGTTTACAGCTTGTGTCCATGCTGAGATCTGCATATCCTGTTCGCTTCCTGCTATACACTTTGGGCTAAAAAGCCTCCCTCTCATCTGTGAAGCAGTTGAGTGGGTATTTTTTTGATCTTGTGGTCTAGGGTGCTTTCATTACTGCTGTTACTGAAAGCTGATGCCAACAGGCTGATATCTTTTATTTGGGAAGCCGTACTGTAAAAAAACAACTTAACTGTGAGTGTGATGCTTGTCACTTCAAACCCCATCAGGACTTTTTCCCAGAACACATGGTGTCTGTATCAAGTGAGACAAGTGATACGGTGGCCGATTCTCAGCTGATACAGGTAACTGGTTTAGCTGATTTTATTCTTATTCCTTTTCTTACAATTTCATTCAAGCTTTCACTACCAGTATGAACACACTCTCTCCTTGAACAGATGTTTCTCAACTCCAGCATGTGCTCAGAGGTCTGTGGATACCTCCATGCCAGAGAGCAAGGGAAGAAGTCTTGGAAGAAGTTCTACTTTGTTCTGCGGAGATCTGGCTTGTACTTTTCCAGTAAGGGGATGTCAAAGGTAAGCTGTCATGATATTTGAGGAGCATCTTATGTTCAAGCTGTTCACTGTTTACCTTCTCGCTATGGAGAGCCTGGACCACCGAAGACAACTTAAGAGCAATTTTTCAAAAAAGACTGAAATTTTTGTTGTTTTTTTTAGATGAACCTGCTAATGAGGTAATGTCTTCACGTATTCCAGCACAGAACTGTTGTTAAATTTCAAAAGTTCAGTAAGTGCCCATAAGCTTCCTCAGAAACATATCCCATGGGCTGAGTCACGTTTCTTCACGAACTGATGCTTCCTAAGAAGTAACAGTAAGATAATCGTTGACATTCTGATGCTGGGAAGATTGCTGGGTTGTTAGGGGCGTCGCCGCAGAACTGGTTGGGCCAGATGCTTCTCTGGTCCGTCGGCACGTCGGAGATGGAGCCCTTGGCCACGTCGACAGGCACGACTCATACCTGTGAGACACGCTGCCAGCAGGTTCTCCTCACTGCCGTCGGGAGAACAAAGAGGCAGTTGTTAGGCGCCCAAGGAGGCCCCCGCTGGCCCGCTTACTGTCCCCGTATCCGGACACGGCGTTCTCTCCCAGGCCAGGTGTGCGTGGTTGGTCTGCCCTTTTGGTCCAGTCCGGGGGGTGTCGATCACCCACCCCCCCGTCCTGCACTCCACACCTGCTCGGCAAGGAGAGCGCTGGCGGCGGGGGGGGGATGTGCCAATTGCAGCGTTTACCGCGGTCGCCACAGCGACCCAACAATGCCCGCCTTTATTTCTCTCCACATAGGGCACACACTTGTCCGGGGTCCCCGTGTGTTTGCCTAATCGACGTTCCCTTCATTGTGCTTTGTATCCAGCCCCAAAATTTTCACGCTTAACAGTTGGCTCACAGCGTAGCGGATAAGGGATGTTTGAACTAGATACAGATGAGATAGGTGCTGGCCAAGGGTTTGCCAGACATTTTCCCGGTGCCCGACCACTTCGGCTTCTTCCTCATTCCTTCTGCAGCAGCTCAGCTCCTCAGACCGTGTCCCTGTAGCGATGGACCAGAGCGAGTCTGTGGTTCCCAGCACCGTTCCGCCAGGGGGGGGGGGGGGGGGGGGGGGGGGGGGGGGGGGGGGGGGGGGGGGGGGGGGGGGGGGGGG
>JABFEA020000038.1:11416229-11447710 GCA_019775915.2 Cyphomyrus plagiostoma
CTGCCTATCTCGCCCCTGTGTCTGGAATCATCAGGAAGAATTTTGTACCTTTCCGGGAAGCATTATGGTAAATGGGCAGCATTGCTTCCTCCCCCTCCCACGGCCTGTGGGCTTTTACCACGCCCCCCCCCCCCCCCTCCTGCGGTCTGTGTATGTGTGGAGTATGAATGTCCCTGTATTCCATGCAGGTGTGACTTAATCAGTGGATGGTGTTAGTTGTTCTCCACTAGGGGGCAGTAAATCACAAGAAATCCACCATCATTTCTATGAGCTGCAAAGGTATTATTTTTATCCATTATTTATATTTGTATATGTATAAACTATTTAAAAACTTTTATAGTTTGAGGTAATGCAATTCAAATTTACATGGTTCACAACAATATTTATAATTACATTTTATAACAATGTACAAGACATAATGCGCGCATTGCATTCAAGTATTCATGTTCCAGTCATTATTTTTACGATTGCATTTAATTTACATCAGTTCCTTCAGTTAAGCTTTAATTGAACCATCCAATTCTTAATCTTGGCGAAGCACAGAAAAATTATTCGAATGAAATTACTGAGAGTCACGATTTTTAAAGCTGAAAATCATTTGTGAGCGCACTGTAAATGACTACATGATACATGACTAACAATTGCAACGTGAAGGATGCTGTAGCCCTTTTTGGCTGCGTGGTTAAATGCTACCTTTAGATTCCCACAGAAGCAGCCGTGGCTTTAGGGGAAGATGGCTGCACTTTGAGACAAACTCCCCCTTAATGAATCCTCTCGGCCAGGCAGGCAACAGCCCGTGGACCCCTGGCCGGGGGGGGGGCAGTGTCTGAGCCAACACCTGTTGCCTGGCAACAAGAAGGACGCAGCCTAGAGAGAGAGAGAGAGAGCGAGAGAGAGAGAGAGACACTCTTTCTGCACTCTTGCGAGTGAGACCTTTCGGTGAGAGTGGAGAGACTAGGTTTAGGTTACAAGCACAGTCAGACAACCCCGCTGGCCAACAACAGAGGCTCCTGCTGGGCGGACGGCCCTGCCCCGGGGGCGGCCTGGACAGCCTCACTGCTGTCGTCGTGTCAAATGTCACCACGGCCCCAAAGCGTGGGCTGCAACGGCTGTAAGAAAGGGATATATTACCCCCTCACACACAAAAACTCACGCAGGAAAAAGTGCATTCATACTACTAAAAACCTAAAAATCATAAGATCCAAACCTTTCAGAAGCCGAAAGACAAACAGCTGGGGGATTCGCCAAACTGAATGCCCATAGCTGCCCCCCCCCAATGTCATTGGCACGGATTAAGCGCACAGTCAACAGACTGACACTGTTAGCTGGCGGCTCTGCGCAGTGCGCGAACTCAAAATACACTGACGAGGCTGCTGCTGTATTTTTCTTCGGGTGATGCATGTTTGGCATGTAAAGGACAGCAGCACTGTCACAGGTGATTAACGCGACACACTGGCGACAAGCGCCATGTGCCGAAGGAAAAGAAAAATGATTCCTTAAAGTTAAGCATGTATAATTCAGTCATGTCGTATAAATATAACTACTTGAGTGTGAATGATAAAATGGAATCGTTTAAGTCCTACCTAATTGTAGTCTTGTTTAAATGTTTCTCATCTCCTTAATGACCTATTTTTTAAGCATCCCTATTTAAATCTGGCTACTTGGCCGCCTCATTAATTACAAGGATAGCATCCAGATCAAACAATCAATACAGCTCCCGAGTTTGAATTTTAATAATCAATTGCACAGTGCAATTCCTCATGAAGTCAGATGAGAATCACAGGAGGCTCAGAAAATACGCATCCCTCCATTCTCCTAAAATGCTGTTTGACTTCCTTAGGAGAAACTGTCGTGTATTTTCCCCTGCTTTCCGGAACTAGAAATTTATTTTAGGGGAGGCGGTTAAATAAGTATTTGCCTAGATCATAGCCATTAAAAGTCAATGGCAGTAAAATACTTGCATGTTTGACAGTAAACACCGCAATTTAAAATGAGGGGGGTAGATTCAGAATGATGAGTGGCTTTTAACTTTAAAACAACGTGAGGTGAAAGGTACTGTGTTTCACTGGACGTCCCCAAACTTCTCGCCAGTTGAACGAACAATAAGGCGAGATAATCCCGTAATGTCTCCTAAATCCCCCCCGGTACTCCTAAAGCCGCGGTTACCGCCATTGTCTTCAGATCACTGTATCACATGGGGGGGGGGGTGACCTTGGGAAAGAAACATAAAGTGAATGTCTCCTAAATCTCTTTAAAGTCACACAGAAAAACAAACAAAAAAATCAAAGAGATCAAGTGTGTATGTGTGAGTGTGTATGGGAGCGCGTACGTGCGTGTGCGCGCCCGCGTGCGTGAGGTACTAACACCGGTCACGCATAGGTAAAAAGGCGCAAGCTGTAAATATGGATCAGGCGGATTCCGGTCCAACGATAAATCAAAGATGACAGTCTTCTCCATCGCAATGTTTGTAGTCAGAGATAATGTGAGGCGATAGCGCTGGTGTGTTTAGGGGTTACGATCAATAAGTTTTATGTATTTAAAGTTTATGCTTTTCTTCTCTTTGGAGACCCATGAGCGTGGGGGATAGTAAGAACCGCTTCATACTTTGGTAAGAATGTCTGAACAATTTTTATAGGTAAGGGCAACGTTATTTCTTTTCGAGTATTTTGAAGGTTACATTGCAAACTAAAATATCCTATGTTTAACGATTATCCTGTAGGTCATACTTCACGTATAAAATAGTATAAACAAACTTCGGTTGACCGCTGTTGCACACTATTCCCAGACACTCAAATGATAGCACTGATTTAACAGGAACAGATTAAGCATGTACCCATCAAAAATATTTGCCTTCTACATAAATTACCTGTAGGGAACCCAAGCCATTCTCGTAAACGGTGGTACGCTTATCAAAGCACGGAAACAATAAGTCAGCCTCACCAGCCATTAATTTATTCCCGAAGAGCGAGAAATCGCCCAGACCTGGACTATAGAGAGCATCTTTGAAACGAGTTAACTTCTAATAATGCACACACATACAAACCCGAAAGCATACACCCGAAATCCCAGTTCCGATGAAGGACATGAGCACTGCCCACACACACCCCATGTGTACTGAATGCATTTACATGTTAGATTTACATTGTGCGTGAACATCTTTGGCACCCCGGAGAGGGAGGGTACGGGCTGGAGAATTTCTCTCGAGCAGCATATGTTGGGCTTTAAACACTCAATCGATGAATAACCCAGAGGGTTTTGCGTGTGTGTGTGTGTGTGTGTGTTTATTCTCCGTTTTCTGGACGGGGCAGCGGACTGCGCTGGGAGGGTCTGGCTTCCCAGCAGTGAGAAAAAAAGTACTCAAAAATATTTGCAGGGCTAGAAGGCATTTACAAAATGAAAAACAGCAAAATAATACATTTTGATGCAGATCTGACCTTTTACCGGGCATACGTTACCACTACCTCCGACTCTCACTGGAAATCTGAGAATATTGCTCTTAGGTTGTCAGTATCATGCTTTACTAAGCGTACATATAGTAATTTGATCAAATGCGTGCAATCAAGTAATGTTCCTAAGTTTTGATATGAATGCTAATTCACTGTTATTACGGCTTGTCCATATCAATTTTTTCCCGCCAAATATGTTGTTTCTTGACTTGTTCACAGCAGCAGTCAGTAGTGAGTTGAGAATTTGTCACGACATTTGCAAAAAAATACGTAATCATACAACTTAAAAAAAAATACTTACAATAACACTTTACTTGACAGGGCACAGTTAAGTAACTTAATTAGTAACTCAGTTACTACTCAAGTACAAATCACGAACAAATATAGTAACTCCATGAAATACCTAAACTATTATGACTGATTAATGATGAAGGAACATTGGATCAATACATAACTAACACATAGTTTCTGGTATATTAATACATTATGTAATAGTGTAGTACTACATTATTTGCGTCCCTCGAGTGAAATGTTGCCATATATGCTGATATATTTCTGGTGAAATATACCAAATGATTACACACATCTGGTTATCGCTTGATATTCAAAATACATGTAGTTTAGGTGAGCTTTATATCAGTTGGGATATCAGTCACACACGACATCACACCACAGTTCCGGCAGTTCGGAGAATTCACCTAAACGACATGTCAAGCGATATTCAAGTGGGATATGGAGCTGGTGTATGAATTTGGGTTTGTATGTGTGTGCATTATTACAGGTTAACTCGTTCCAAAGTAGTGTGATAGTGTGTGTGACTGGTATCCCACCTTGGGAGTCCCCTACCTTCTGGCCTGTACTTTCTGTAACAGGCCCCAGACACAGTGACACTGCATTTAATGCTGCTCCTCTGGCCATTGAATAGTCTTATTAGGTTCTTCCTTTGTTAGAAGCTGCGTAGCTCCTGCTCCCAAACTGCATACCTGCCTGCGCATTCACTGGCAGCTCAGCCTGGCTTCACTGATGGCCACTCAGCTCCTGCCATGCGCTGTTTGCCTCTCCTGTACACCAATCTGGACAAAAGTGTCTGCTAAATATGTAAATATGGTTATGGAAAGAATGATCATCATCTAAGGGTATCTAAGCACAAATTTGGACTTGTGAACAAATAGCACTGCAGTGACACTATGGTATCATTATGAATTATGTATTATGAATATGCACCATTTTGTTTGCGGCTCACAAAAGAGGCTTTCTATTCATTACAGTAACATGCCACACATAATCATAGAGAAATAGATGTAATTTATACAGTACTGATGTGAAGTTTAAATAGGAGCCTACATTACTTTTTCGGCACATCTTGGCATACGATCGCTTGGTGTTCGTGCTTAAGAATATTTTTGTTATCTGTTTGAGCTGGTGAAAGAAATAACAATGTCCCCCCTCCCAAACATAAAAGATTTATGTAGACTATGTAGCTAGGAAACACTGAGTCTGCCTGAAGCTCAGAGTGGGTTGTTATTTACCTGGTTTTTTGGCATATTCTGTATTTTCTGACCTATTTTCCCTTCTTCCACACTTGTAGGTTATCATAATGTTTTTATCAGATCTGCAAGCTGATATTCCAACATTAGCTCTGAAGTTAAAGGAGGTACTTAAAAGGGCTTTGGTTCTGCATGGACTGTGATACTGGTAAATTAGGGAATCCAGAACTCCTCACATCCTATGCCCCTGTCCATGCCTCTTTCTCTTTACGTGAAGCACACACCCTTCTGGGGAGAGGTGATTGGCTCCCATTACCACCAGCAAGGCCCCACCCACCCACTCTGACTGGTCAGTCCAAATAACTGCTGCCGGCTGCAGAGCCGCCCACCGAGTGGGCAGAAGGAGGATGACTACGGACAACCGGCGAATGCATTACCCATCCGTGCTGATTGGCAGAAGTTTCCCTGGAGCTACAAGAGGAGGGCTTGAGCTCCAGCAGGGCACTGCTGCAGTTGGAGCAGTGGGGGGTGTCAGGTAACGCTTCACAATGAGTGCCACACTGAGTGAAGTCACAGGTAAATCACAGGTGCCAAGTTTTATTTAAAAACTATATTTTAAAATGATTTTCGGAAATTGCACAGGCAGCAGAGTGGCTCGGTGTTTAGTACCCTTACCTTGCTCCTCTGGGGTAATGGCTTCAGGTTTCTCATGTGTGGAGTTTCCATATTCCCCTCTTGTTTATTTGGGGTCCCTCCTACAGCCCAAAAACATGCATCTAGGCCAGTGTTTCCCAACCCAGTCCTCGGGGCCCCCCAGACAGTCCTCCCAGCTCCCTGGCATGGGAGATACTGGTTTAGATCCAATGAAGTCCCCATAATGTGTACTCTATGATGGATTGGCATCTTGTCAAATTTGCCTTGTGTTTCCTGGGATAGACTCCAGGCACAATGACCCCACAGTGGATAAATGTCTTGCAAGATGGATTGATGGCACCTGAACTAAATATTTACGTTAAGTGGTGAAATTTACATACACTGTTATAGGAAGGTCATCCCATTGAGGGTGTACCCCTGCCTTCTGTCGTGCTGCCTGGGATAGGATCCAGACACCCCACCTCCCCCACCCATGATCCTGACCAGGATAAGTGGTCAGGAGATGGATGGAAGAAGTGAAATTTACTCTGTGTACTGATTATGTTAAGATTGGACATATTCATACATCAACTTGGTTAGTTGGATATTAACTAGATTAGTTTGTATGGAAGCGTATCATACTCATTCATTAAAAAAGTAAGAGCATTAAGTGAATGTAATGCTTTTAATATGTATAATACGAGTTTTGATGATATGCTCTCTTTATAATTATCCCAGTTTATGGGCTTTTTAAGTGCCTGTTTAAATTTATATGTATGACCATTATGTTACACACCAAGGGAATCATTCTGACTGATGTCATTCTCTTGCCTCAGGAAATGTCATTGTTTTTCATACTCATTGTATCTTCATAATGGTGAATTGTTGTTAGAATCTTAACTCATACACAAAGAAACAATATAATTATGATGCACATGCTATTTATCTCTTGTTTTACCTAGTTAAAGATATATACAGTAATACGTTCCAGCACCTAACGTGGATAACAGAAACTGCGGAGAAATTACACACAGTAAGACATTACCAACAGTAAATACAGTAATAATAAAGTATGTTGTACATTATTATACAGGAATGAAAGGGATTCTGACATTTTTGGCCTAATTCTCATAAGACAGTACAGCAAGGAAAAAATATGATGTATTAAGGGATGCAACGAAAGCAATGAAAATCGTGCTTTTCATTCCCATTAAAAGACTAAGGGACGATGAAAAAACATACTGCTACACATTTAACATCTTCTGGGCCGCAGTAAACCGCGGATACTGAAACTGAAAATATGAGGGATTGCTGTAGTAGCAAGAATACATAAAGCCTTGAAGCTTCTACATGCGTAGAATCCATTTTCGAAACTCATGTCTGCGATCATGCGAACGACGTAGCTGCGCGTGGTGTGAGTCTGTGTTCTGTTGTCATTAGGTGATGCCAAGTTGGCGTTGACTCCTGGCGACCACCACAATGGCATTTCTCCAGAACTTTGTCGCTTCGATCTGGTTCTTGAGGCATGTCCATTGAGTCCATCCATCTTGCTGATGCTCCTCTGTCACTCCATCAACATTTCAAAAGTATTATTGTCTTCTTTAATGCACTAGGTATTTTAATAATATACACGTAAAAAAAAATATATGAAAAAAATGACTATTTTTTTACGACTAAAAATGAGTATTTCAGCTGCATTGGTCTACGGAGTTAAAGCTGCTTTGTCGAGTTGAGGTTAATACCAATTACTGCATAGTCAGAGAGGGAAACATTTTCACGCCTTGTAATAATCATATGACAAGGGTTCAGGACTCACCCTGGCAAATGGTGTCATTATGATTCCTTGCTATCTAAGAACAAAATGTTTTGCACATTAAAGGACAGGAAAATGCAATCCCACCCAGAGACAAAGAAGGAATTCTGTGTGAGCTCAGCTATCTTTTACATGGTGTGTTAAATGAACACCAGTTATTTCCATCACATTATATAAACCTACTATGGAAGCTAATTATCTCTACTGTACATATCGCTACAACACTGAAAGACAAATTGGTACCATTTTCATTATGAATCCTATTTTCATCTTCATGAAACATTTCCTCAGTTTTCAGTGAGTTGTCATACAGGGATTAAAATTTTAGGTTTTAAGGCTCTATTTTATGAAATAAGTACGACACAGATAGTGGAGTAATAATCTTCTTGGGAAAGTAAACTGAGCTGAAGGTCCTCCATTCATTCATCCTGAAGTCCTTGATATTATAAGAAACAGGAAGCTCAGATCCAAGCTATAGTTGACCTCCGTTGGCTGGTCATTAACAGACCCATTTAGTAACATAAAAACGTGACGTATGACAGACGTTTCAAGATTTCTTTAGAGCAAATCCTGGACTGCTGAAAGTGGAACGCTAGTTTTTAGAACACATTACAACCAGAACTTACCAATAGCATGTAAAATATAATTTTATATGTTGATTATATAAGGTAGTCAAATACTGAATTAAACATTAACTTAATTTACTCACACTCCTTAATTTGAACAAATTTTTATTTTAAGAAAAATATATCGTACAGTCTGAAATTCTAAATAAAACACATGGAGACACAATATATAATTAAAATACTATAATAATTTAAGGACTGTTTGCTAGTCCATCGTGTCTGAACAGTGGGGCATTGTGGTAGCACTTTAGCCTTCCATATCCAGAATTTATGTGTATAACTTATTTGCAGTTAGATCAATTTGTGTCTTTACCCACAGTGTATGATTATTGCTGTGAGTGTGTAGGTCTATATGCCCTGCACTGGACTGGCATCCCGGCCACGGTCTACACCAGCGTTGCACCCTGTGCTGTCTAGGATAGTTTCCAGGCTCCCAGCATAATCCCCACCAGGATCAGTCTAAGTGATTGGAATGGATATATTATTATCTATTATTATGATCAGCAGGTAACAATATGAGCGGTTGTAATAATTCAATATGAAGAAGAAGCCCACAAACGCTATTTAAATAGCGGCACATATACGTCGAGCGAACACCAATAGACATATTAAATCGTGTATTTCACAACGGGAATACACCTTCTTGCTGTCCGTACTGCTTAGTTTACAATGTGCTGGTAAGGATACAGAGCTGTGGGGACCGGTACAAACTCAGCATTATTGCACTGGATGTACTAATTAGACTTTCCGCTGACTCACAACAGGGTTCCGTCATATGATGCTCATAAAACGAAGTTACACTGCGGCTTACGGAGCACTGCGGCATAAGCAGATACCCGCAGGAGGTAGCTGAGCATCTTACACGCTTATTGCATTTTCCTGGACTGCCGTCCAAGCAGTGCTGCGCTTAGTCTTACAAGATAAATCTGACAGCTGATTTAATTGTTGACAAAGCACAACGATCATCTTTCTTGTTTAGACAAGATCTCCGCAAGATTATCTCTAAATGCTCAGTGAAACGCATGTCTGGCCAGAGACCCTAAATGGGGCTTCCTGACCTACTTAAAATTAAAAGCATTACTTAGACTGAGCTGCTGGATGCCGTTTGGTCACCGAGAGACCTAAAACAGTAAGCTGACGTTTCTCCAAAAAATAGCTATGCAGCTCGGTATCGTTTAAAGTTTTATTTAAGGACTGTCATTAAAAATAAATGCAACATTACACTGGCGGCGAAATATTCTAATTGAAATAAATTGATTTCAATTCTGATGCTTCGGTTTAGGGATTACGTGGCGCCTTGACAATTAACGTTATAGTAATGGCATGTTTAAATGTTAGGCGACGTGAATATCCTCCGTTGCATTTGTATTCATTACAAACATAATGTGGCTGCAGGAGCTAATAGAGTATTGACTTGGGTGACATTATATTGACTTGCATTTTAATTAAATTTAAAAGACTTCGATACTTTTGTGTATGCGATGCACTCACAGTGTAGACAATCGATTGCAGCGGGAACGTAAATGCTTCCACGTTTATATATCTCACCTTTCGGTGTTCTTTTATTTTTTTCATAAAAGATTGCATTTTTAACGCGGATGCATTAATTTGAATTGCGTTTGATTGAATGTTTTCAGAGCGTCGGTGCGACGCCGTACCCACTGTGAGCCTGTTTCATATCAGTGGCAGGAGCTGTCTGTTTTCTTGATTGACAGAAGCCCACATTAAGGGCTTTGGGGGTGGGGGTGCCGGTCCGCGGAGACCTCCCCGCGGGCCGCTAGAGAGGGAGAGCTGATCTCCGGGAGGAGCCTTTTTAACCCCACTCATTGGTATTCTGATGTGTGGGCGACAGGCTCCTCTCTAAATGGCTGAAACCGGGATCCAGACTGGTATCCCCTTGACTCACAGACACATTCAGTGGAGGGCCAACGATATGCAGCACAGAATACACAAACGAAGATCACCCCCAAAACAGCGCGGCTCCTTCGCATGTCACCATTAAGTAACCGAAATGCTGGTATTTTGTTCTCAGCTTTGGCTTAACTTCACAAGCTTTTTTTGCCTGGATAAGTTAGCGTCATTAATTCGATGGCTATTAAAATAAATCTATTACACAACTCTATTGATGGTAAATACATCGTACCCACACCTGTCACTAGCTATGGACATGAGTGCATGGATTCCCCTCCCATTAACATGAACACCGGCAACAACAAAATGTAACGTAACTGGAGGGGTAATACGTTCTTTCATTCTTATTGTTATGTTGTAGGAAAACAACTTCTTTCAACTTTTTCCCAATGGTCCAAGTACTTCCTGCAAACCAATGCCTCTGATTTTAAACAACAGGGCAACCTGCTATGCAGGTACATTATATTGCAAATAATAATATATCTATTTTTTATATCTATTTTTTTTTTTTAAAAAATCGGTCGTTCTATATTATCATAACATACACAATAGAACACAATTGTGTCTACAATTAAAGTTGTCTACAATTACATTATGATAGTTATTTTCTATTTATTAAACAATGCAAATACATGTGCGCCTGTAATAAGAATTTTTGTTTTCTGAAAGTTGTGATGTGAGTTTCCTTGTTCTTTCAAATGCTAATTTATTGCTACTAATTGATTTTGCCAAAAACGCCCCCAACACCTGAATGTGAAATACAGGTTTCATTTGGAAACAGACTGACAAAACAGTAGGATATAAAACCAAATCAACAGGCTTCAATGCAAAGCACATTTTATGAGAAATGCACAAAACATAAAATTCCACATCACTTTGTAATATGTGTAACAAAATGACAAAATGGTTTCTTCCAGCAAGATAAATCTGATTGTGTGGAAATTAAATATAACGGATATCAAATATTTCTTAAATCAAAACTTCGAATGATGCTAATGTATAACCTCTTTCCCAGAATGTAAAACTGTTATGATTATAAACTGTTATAACAAGATTAATACAACATGGATATAAGGATAGCTTACTAGTATTGGATACAGCCTCTAATCATTATTACCAATTCGCTGAGATCATAAATGTATAATTGCAAGGCAAAGATGTTCTGTTTGGAGCAAAAGGGACAGACTATGCACAATGATCACGTTATTGGTAGCTTTGTTGACTGTAAATTAATGTTTGTCTAATTAATCAATGTCTTGGTCATTCAGCTCTTCAAATTAGCATTTCATCTCATTACAGGAGACAAAAAAAATCACACTTCCCATAATTACTACAGGCCATCAGTAAGACAAAAAGAGAAAAAATCCAATTTCTACATTAATATAGAAAAACGTTTTGACCTGACGACAGTGTAGATGTACTGCATTAAATTGTGCTGTAATGTTGACGTTTTTTTTATAACAATGCATGACAGGGAGTCCAACTTCTCTGATATTAAAGTACATTAGATGCATCCAAAACAGTTTTCCCTGGTTTTGCATTTAATCTAATCTCATTAAATCACCCCGGCATGACAGCATCATTCACCATTAACATGTAATACTCCACAGCTGAGTACTGATGAAAGTTACATCTGAAATGCGGGGAGATATGTAACCTTTGTGCCACTGTTCAGCCTTTTATCCTGCAGTTTTGTGTTGAATAGGCTAACTAGCTGTCTCTTTTCTTTCAGAAATACATGACATCTTCCACGTGTATCATGTAGCTTTCAATATTCATTTTGTGGAATGCGGATAATATTAGCACATTGCACAACAATACATGTCCCCGCTTACCATGATGATAGTGTAGTTCATAGATTGATTATGTATCTATTTAGTTTCTTACTTAGTATTAAAAATACTTTAAATGGGTTGCCCGGGAGCAGTGATGCATGGGTACGTTACTGAACCGAGTGTCACCTACTCACCAGAAACAGAAACGTAGAGATGGTGGTTTTTCCCCACGTAATTAAATGCAAGGCTTTAGTAGTAAGTGTGTGACTGCTGGCTGGGGGATCTTCTCCCAAGTGTCCAATTATTGAAGAGGGATCACACAGATATATATCATATATAAATGTATTTTTAAAGAGCATGTTTATTGGAATAAAATAGGCTTTGGCACTCTAAGGCGGGGTTTCCCACCCAGTCCTCAGGGACCACCCTGACGGTCCACATTTTTGCTCCCTCCCAGCTCTCTACCAGACAGTCCACATTTTTGCAGTAGGAAACTGGGAGGGAGCAAAACCATGGACTGACTGGGCATCCCCAGTGACCGGTTTGGGAAACACTGCTCTAAGGCAATGAGTGTGTTTGGATGAGTATATTTTATTACCCTCTGATGGGGGGGGTGCGCATTATCGCCACTGATTTAAGCTTAAATAATGTTTGCAGTAAACTTTTCAGTAGTTCTCTCATAGCAGCCACTGTTTCCAAAGCACTTTGACTAACAGAAACAGGTTTAAAATTCTGTTTCAAGAAAATGCCAAAACGCCAAACCAAACAACTCCCATACATCTTATTAAATGCTAAAACCTTATTACATAATCTGTAAATGAAGCAATATTTATTTTGCCATTTTAAGGGGTATTATGGCCTTAATGAAGCACTTTTGAAGAAGGTCTGGAAAAACTCTGCTAAGTATAGCATTTTTTTGTAAGTACCCGGCAAACAGAATTGAATGTTTTCCTAATAATTAAATTTCTCACTCAGCTGACCAAGCGCATGAAGCTGGCATTGAGCGCTCAGAGGGAGTCACATGGGAGTCAGCGCCAGCGGGCAAAACCACAAACTGCACCTTTCTAAACTCCTTCATTAATAAACCAGCTTTGGCACAGGAAGTGCTCTCCTGCAACATCACTTACAGTGGCGCACACAGTGGAGGGCGGCCATGCTCTGGTGCCACTCCGGAATTATTCCACAGGTTGCCTATGATATACAACCCCCCCCCCCTCTCAGTTTGACTTTGAGGGGGGATAAGAGCTGAGTGAAGAGATGACAGACTAGGTGGGGGGGAAGGGGGGTTCTGGTCAGCCTGGCTCTGTGTGAGCCTGCTGGACCAGGGGACCTTTGGAAATCTTTTTCTCGAGGTGCACATTCGCACAGAAGGAATGTAAGAACATTCCGTCCCCATCTCATGTAAATAGGACCACTGGCCTGCAGCAAAGCAGCCACAATTCCCTGGCCAGAACACAAATCTTGGCCTACAAGACAGTATTCTGTCACCTTAGAAGGTATCCAGCTTGCCAATAGTGATTAGTGTTTTTTAAGCAGCATTTTTATCTTAACAAAAATAAGTTTTTCTGTAGAATAAAAAAATACATAGTTTTATGAGATTTTTTTCTCTTGGATTTACAATGCGAGCAGAACCCAGGTTATGAACAAGACCCCTTCCCTAAGTCTGTCTTTAAGTCAAATTTGTAGGTCAGAAGTCAGAAAAATAATGATACAGCACATAACAACAATAGTAATACAGGACATAATAACAATAATGATTATTCAGATTATTTCACTGCTGTACCTCAAGCCGACAAACTTCTGAAGCTTCACATTGATTTCATGAATGTCAAAAAGCAGTGCCTGCATTCGTTATTACACACCATTGCATTTAACCAGACTTTTTAATGGGCTTTAATGTAGCCCATTCATAAGGGAATGTCTGTAAGTCAGACTTTTTTTTTTTGTACATGGACTGCCTGTAAATATCGCTTTCATATTGAGTGACATCATAGCGTTCAGCTGTAACATGTGCTGCTGAGTGAAGTTTAAATGAACTGTCAAACATGGCATACAGTGCAAACCCCTTCAAGGATGTAGGTCAGGTATCATCTGGCCTCTTGTCGGGGGGTGGAGTCTCTCAACTACAGATTGGGTGCATGGATACGGTGAGATACCAAGAGGAAAGCTCTGACTTGTGTGTGTGTGTCTGTCTGTCTGTCTGTACACAGTGAGTGGCAGTTTGGCACATGCTTAGAGGAAGTGTGTGAGATGCTCAAGCAGGTGTCTTCTAAGATGGCGTCATGGAGATACCTGGAGGATCTAACCTCAACTGCTGAATATTATTGGACTTCTGTGCACACAAATTGGCAGACTGGTGCTTCTGGGATCTTTCGGCTGAAGGGACTGTGCTTGGTGAATTGAACTCACACCTCTAAAGAAACTTCTCCCATCCAGCAAGTGATATTGAGGACGTTGAATGTGAATAGACCAAGGTCAATCTTCCATCACTGCAGCGGCTCCAAAAAGCTGTGACCAGGAGACAGTTGGTGCCTGTCATGGTGGTAACACTAGGAGCCACTGGTGGACACTTGTGGTGAGAGAAGCTGTCAATTGAAAGAGGAGGACTTGAAGGCCATGTTTGAATTGAGGTATCCCGAGACAGCTGAGGGGTTCTGACAGGCAGGAATGGCTTCGGAGATCTGAGTCACCCAGATAAAACCTCATGAATGCGAGGCATTTGGAGAGGCCATGGAGAGAGACTACCAGGTGGTGTAATGCCTCAGGGGGGTGAGGCAGGATCTAGTTTATATGTTCTACTGGTTTGGCAAAGGGCTGACCAACTCTGGGATATTGTTAAATGTCGGATGGTAGGGTTGGTCGGTATCATATAGAGATGACAGGCGAAACATTTGGCTGGGAACGGATGTTTATTTACGCCCACAATTTGTTAAGCAGATTAGTGGTATGGATAAAATATTAATGAGGTGCGTTTTGTCCCTGCTCCGGGACTGCATACTCTAGGGTACTGGAGAGGAGAGTCATAGGTGAACTTCGGGATTAGGAGGAACAATTTAAAACTTTTTTGTGTGGTTGTTGGTATCCTGCAAGGGTGTGTCTGCAAATAAAATTCAGTTTGTGATTTTCATGGACAGGCAATCAAGGCACAGCTGTGACTGGAAGGAAACCCTCTGGTATAGAGGGCTAGTGGCACTATCTTTAGATGTCATACTTTTGGCCTTGTTCAAAGTAGACCTCCAGCCAGGGATGAAAATCATGCCTTTCGATCTCAGACTGAGGAACTCTTTCAGAAAGGAGTGAACCGTTCCCTTCAAATGATTCCGGATCTGTTTCACGAGTGACGGTACGATGGGAATGTGAGATTGACGGGTGGATTGGTGCAGTATCTGCAGGTTCAGGGCCACTGAACAGGTTTGTGGGGGTGAATTGAAAGCAGTTGGCTTTGGAATGTCTGGGGATGCCCTAGAATGAGGCGGAATGCGTGGATGCAGTGAGGAAAATTTCTTGGTGTGCGGCCGTGGTGATTCTCGCCATGAAGATATGCGATATAACAGCGGCATCTGGCCTGTGTTTTTTTCATGGCTAGAGTTACTTTAACACAAACATAAACTGAGGAGCTACCAGGGCGTGGGGTGCGGATGTGGGAGTGAAACATCACGCCGGCTACCGGCTAATTATATCGCCACTGAACTGCAGAACATCGCATTTCCTGGACACTGCTCATCATTCTCAGGTGTCGCGGAGCTGCTGTCAATTTGAGTGATGCTCCCAGAATGTCCGCGAGAAGTGGGACGCCCGCATTGTTTTTGAACGTCGAATGCAGTCCAAGAAAATAGTGCTAACCACTGTGCGCTAAGTGAGGTAGCGGTAGGTAACGAAGCTAATTAATACGGCCGTGTGAAGCTGGCAGTCTGATTGCCGCGATCAACCAGGAACGTCTGAAAGATCAATCTGTTGATCGTGATCAACTAGTTGGTGAAGACTGTCATATACAGTATGCTGACACTATGCATTATACAATATTAATAAGTTAATGATTTTCAATTCTCTTCACAAGCGGACCTGAGAGAATTTGAGCCCCCTTGGTGTTTGTGTAGGTCGCTCCATGTTGTCAGGCTTCTTTCTTTGTTACAAAGACTCACAAGCTGGTAAGCTGATGGTGATTGCATGCGTGTGCAAGCCCTGTGACGAACTGGAATCTTTTTCTGCTTCCTGCCTTGTTCCCTGTGCTGCCTTGTCTCCACCCCCCCCCTCCCCCCATGACCCTGTACTGGATGGGCTGTTTGAGGAAGGATGGATGCAAGTATGAAGAGATTCTCTATGTTTGACTATATGAATAACATTGTTTTTGTTTGCTCTAACTCTGCATTATACGCAAGATTATAAAGAAAACTGCAAACTAATAAGCTGTTATTCACATTATTATAATTTTAATTTCAATGTAGGATAATGGTTAGGATCTTTATAACTTTGTGAGAGGCACAAATATTTAAATGTGATTCTCTGTGTAATATAGCTGTCGCTTAGCTTTTCAGTATTAATCTAACAGCATTTTTTTTCATGCATCACAACACTTGCATTTCTGTCTCCTTCCTCTCATTAGAAATGGATGAAAGTAATCTGGCGCCTCATATATCTGGAATCGCTCTCCAACTTTCCTGATGGAGGGGATTACTGCAAGGATAGCAGGAGCTAGCACAGTACATGTGACAGTGACAATAGGGATTCCCCCCTTTGCCCCCCCCACCATAAATTTCAGCTTCTTGAGAATAACTGATATGCTAATGTAATACTTCCCAGAAACCGCCTTTAAATGTAAAAACTTACAGACTCCACAGCCATCTTGACAGATGTCTCAGACCTGAGTGTGGCCTTATAGTACAGAATACTCCAGTCGTCGAGTATTCGAGCTCATTTTTGACCATTCACTGGCTGTATGGTGCTGCGGCAGATAAAGTTCAGTATACTTACACAAAGGGGTTAGTTTAATGTCAGGGATGGATTTTTTGGCATTTCATAATTTGTTAAGTTTATGATGTAATTTTTTTGTACTGTTCATGTATGAATATTGTCACTCTCCAGTGAAAAACATATACATTTCCAAAAATCCATCATATTAGGAGCATGAAAAAAAATACATTTTCTCAGAAACAGCATTACAAAATAAACCTAAGATAAAATGACGAGAAACCCGTAGCACTACAAATAGAAACCTATCTTTCACAAGTGTCAGTGAATTGTTCAGTGTTTTATATGGATCTACCTGGATTTTTGACAGCAAAGCAAATACAATGATGCTATTTAGCTAGCTAGCTAGCCTTTAACGTTAATTTGTTCAAATAAATATTATAAAGTAATCCGTACCAACTACCATCGGGAATACAAATGTATTATTTACAAACATAGAGTTAAATAGATAACTTCATTAAAAAAATATTTCTTTGGTCAATTCGATGTCAAACGCTATCATTCGATAGAGGAGAGTGAGTATATTCCATAAAAGTCACAATTGTCAAAAAGTGACATATACTCTCTGACCACTTTATTAAGTACATCTATGCAACTGCTACTTGAAGCCAATATCTTATCAACCAATCATATGTCAGCAGCATCATGCAGAAAATGATGCCGATACAGGCCATGAGCTTCAGGTAATGTTCACACCAATCACCAAAATGGAAGAGAAAGGTGATTTAAGTGACTTTGAGTGTGGCGTGGTTGTTGGTGCCAGACGGGCTGGTATGAGTATTTCAGGAACTGCTGATGTACTGGGATTTTCACGCACAACAATCTCTAAGGTTCACAGAGAATGGGGTGAATAAGGAAAAACATCTAGTGAACGACGGTTCGCTGGACGAAGATGCCTTGTTGATGGCAGAGGTCAGAGAAGAATGGCCAGGCTGGTTAAAGCAGATAGAAAGACAACAATAACTCAAATAACCGCTCATTACAACCAAGGTATGCAGAAGATCATTTCTGAATGGTCAGCAATGGAGCCATTCCTGTCAAATAGAAACAGGAAACTGAGGCTACAGTGGGAACAGGCTCACCGAAATTAGACAATGGAAGATTAGAAAAACTTTGCTTGGTCAGATAAATCTTGATATTTGCTTCGAAATTCAGATGGTAGGGTCAGAATTTGGCATAAACATCATGAAACACATTTCTCCATACACTTTGGTCCCCTTAGTACCAATTGAGCATCGTTTAAATAGCACTGTCTGCCTGAGTATTGTTACTGAACATGTCCATCCCTTTATCAGTATAGTTTACCCAGCTTTTAATGGCCGCCTCCAGCAGGATAGAGCACCATGTTACAAAGCTCGCATCATCTTGGGCTGGTGTCTGGAACTGAGCTCAAATGGTTTCCACAGTCACCAGATCTCAATCCAGTACACCTTGGGATGTAGTGGAACAGCAGACTTACATCATGAAGGTGCAGCCGACAGCATCATGTGAACATGGATATCTGAGGAATGTTTCAAGTAGCTTGTTGAATCTGCGTCATGAAGAATTAAGTCAGTTCTGAAGTCAAAACGGTGCGCAACCCAGTACTAGCAAGGTGAACATAATAAAGTGGTTGTTGAATGTATGTGGTTTTCATTGGACGGCAGTAATATGTTTTTATGTACGAGGTACATTTTACTAATGGAAAATTGTCAGTGAAAAAGTCACCAACCTGAAAGAACCACATTTCACTAGACAGAAGCTCTTGGCGTGATATTTTTAATGATTAAATAAACATACATTTTGGGGCATGGTGACTCAGTGGTTGTGGGTTCCATTCCCACCCTTGGTTCTGTGTGTGAGTGGGAGGCTATGATGTACTCGCATTTTCTTTGGCTGCTCTGGAATCCTCCCATGGTTAGAACGGTTAAGAAGATGCAGTTTGGTGGATTGGTGTCTGTAAATAGCCAGTAGCCTGCGAGTGTCCCATGTTGGGCTGGCATCTCGTCCAGGCTGTCTTCTGTCTTCTGTTTCCAGGAGTTGGCACTCTGTGAATCTGTACAACATAATCAGCTAAGGACAGACTGATAGAAAACATTTAAATGCAAATTTTCTTATTTAAATATGACAGATTCAATAAGTTTTTCCCATTTAAAAAATTGCTTTTTAAACTTTTTGTCCTCTGAGTATTTAATAGCTTAAAGGTTAAATGACACAGATGAAAAGTGTGAAAAGTAAAAGAAGAGTGAAATTCCTCTTTCACATTCCTCTTTTTAAATGTTTCCACATGCTATGCTGTGCATCTCTGATATCTTATATATTAAAAGGGTGTTTTTTATTGGATTCTTGCAGGGAAGTTTCCTGTCTTTTGACTGGTCCGTGTTCGTTCTGTGCAGTCTTCCCTTTTGCAGAAGGACGGCCCACAAGTGACACCAGCACTGGTCTCAAAGTGCAGCCCGTCTCCACTGTAGTGGAACCAAAGTGTCAAAATAATGAGCAGGCAGGGAGCATTTTCCAGAAATCTACTGGAGGGGCGGCTGCAGCCTGCTGTTCCCGAGGCCTTGATCCTGCTAGCTAATCCCACCAGGAGCTGACGCCCCCCCTGGTCAACCCCCCCCGATGCTTTGGAACTTGAGGGTGGAGGTTGCCGTGGCGATCAATTGCCAGTCGTTGCCACTCTCTGCCACTTTGTGTCCCCTTACATGTAGGTACGAGCGAGGATCCCCCCGTGCCCCACGAGTGTCCGAGGGAGGATGCCCCCGTGCCCCACGAGTGTCCGAGGGAGGATGCCCCCCGTGCCCCACGAGTGTCTGAGCGAGGATGCCCCCCGTGCCCCACGAGTGTCCGAGGGAGGATGCCCCCGTGCCCCACGAGTGACCTCGGCCTTCATCCAGGACACCTGGGTCTCCACCAAATCCTAAACCCGTAGTTCTGGCCCCCACCGCCTAAGACCGCCAGTTGCAGTACCATTTGGATTCCTCATGGAAGAAAGGGCCACTAGATTACAGTTTAGTGCAATTACGTTAATGAATGAGATGGGAGTGCCAGCGCACAGCCACTGAGCTGTAATGAGACGTTTTTTAAGCTAAATCGATATGCTGATGGGCGACTGCATTGGAAGAGACCCTCGCAAGGGAAGTAAATAGCAGCAGTCATAATTGGTGGTGCGAGGAAACAGTCGGGGGATGTCATTAAAGCATTACCACCTGATGCCGTGATTCGGTGGCGTTATCTGAGAGTCACATTAAACTACAAAAATAACATCCTCTTAAAATTTTGAGCCATGTGGGTCTTTTCCAAAACCAACATTTTTGTCTGGCCTTAATCCTCCAGTCTTTCAATCACTGAAGGACTCCATAGCAGCACTGGCTATTAAATATGAGTTCTGTCTCCACCTTTCATAGCTGTTTATCCAGTTCAGGGTCAGTATGAAGGAAGGAACCTGTGCAAACCTGGGAAGACGCATATGACCATAGGTGGTACTCAAACAAACAACTGTAGGTGTGCGGCGTGGTGTTTTAGGACTAAGATCAGAAGGTTGTCGATTCAAACCCTGCAGTCAAAAAAATCACTTTTGGGCCTTTAACTTGAACAGTTCCAGATATTGACTGGCCCTACTTTCTTAAAAATGTACAGTGCTTTGTATAGAAGTGTCTGTTAAAGACATGTAATGTGATGTTGGGGTGTGAGTCCAAAGTAGCAACCAATGATACAAACCAATGCTGGTTCCCATCCATGACGGATCCCTCCTCTGCTTCCAGTCTACTCTAAGACAATGGCTCCGTTTTCGTCACTGAACCATATGGGTTATATCTAAGCGGAGCTATTGATATCCAATGCTCCCTCGCTTTACACTCTGCTCTCATTTGGCTGTTAAACACACGCCCATTCGTATTGTGTCTTTTCTAGAACTAAGGAATGTTTGTTAATAGTTGAAACAAATGAACAAATGTACACAGGAAACAGATGGTTAGATAAACAATAGCTTAAAATCAGCAAAGGGATCGCTTTCGGTGCATCTTCATTTGTCTGAAGGACAAATGATGAATTGTTTTAAATTGAAACTATTGGGACTTTGAGAAGATTTTTTTTCTTCTGAGAAAATGTATGTTAACGTTTTCTTGATACCCTTTGGAGTCTGGTGATGGAACTGCTCTGAAAACAGTATCTTCTACTTTTGTTTGCAGTCCCTGTTAACCTTTCCATGGGTGTGATTTTTACAGGCTGGTATGCTTATTATTCAGTGATGACATTCCCATGTCTGTTAGACTTTGTATAACCGCGTTAAGCTCTGACATCACTATACGGCTTCCGAGTGGAATCCCACTGCACCGCTGAGAGGAGAAGAGGGCAACAGTTCATTAGGCAGGGGGGTTATAAACAGGGGGGTCAGGAGACACTCTTCCGTATCCCAGGTGCCTTTGCACTTCTGAAGGGATGTCAGGGGCCCGGCCTGTTGCCAGCGCCTGGGACCCGTTTGCTCAGGGAGGCAACGCAGGCTGGAGTCCTCGAATGCCAAGGATCAAACAGAACGGTAGCGGGAGCTGACACCGAAATGCGTGAATGCTAAATCAGGCCACCGCGCCTGCGAGCGTCCGAACTTGACGGCCGCGTGGCTCGGCTCCACGTTGCCCCCCCTGCCCTCCCTCCCCCAGGGACGACCTGCTGGGGAAGAAATGGACAGCAGAAGCGCGTAGAGCTGTCCCTTTGCCTTTCCTTTCTTTCACCGATAAAAAAAACTGCAATAGGCAAGTGTTTTGGACAAACTCGATAGCAAGACTATCAAGCTATTCATTTGAACATTATTTTAAAACCCATGCATTAATTTTTTTGTTTTTTTTTGTGGTTAAGTATATATGCAAAATAAGGTCAGAGTTCGTTCACTGATTTTAAAGAAATCCATTTGTGAAATAGGTGTTATAGAAATACGAAAAAGAGTAGCATTTTAAAAAATTATAGTTTGTGATTTTCTGTTAGCGATCCATCCACGTTTAAAACCGCAGGAATGGACCCCGAAGATAAAGTCTGGAGCGGCGGCGTGGACTTTGAAACCACGTCACACACACAGCGATGGCGACGCCATATGGAGGGTGGCCGATCTCACCTGGCTCTCTGCCAGCCAATCAGAGGGGAGGAAAAAAGCCAACTTAAGAAAAGCGACAGCAACAGAAAACGTTCAGTACAGTACATTAAAACATTATGCAAGTTCACATCTCCCCCTAAAGGTTACAGTGACACCTGTGCTTTGAGAGAATGGGTAAAACGAATAAATTAACCAAAGTATGATACTACGGTGAAAACATGTCAATTTTTACATCAAATTTCCAGATGAAAATACTATAAATGACTTCTGGATCTGGCCAAACAGTACACAGATGCTCTGCAGTTATAAAGCTAGATTTTAAAACTGTCTATTCGTGTCATTTTTTACATGTGTTATAAGAAGCGCCATTAGCGGCTGGAACTGTGCCAAACTCATCGCAAATTAGTGTCAAAGCCAAAATTATTAGCCCTGTTTATTAGAGCAAGGAGGTAGCTTTTTGTTTACTAAGACCAAATCTCTTCTAATTACATTTACCAAGAAATAATTGCAATCCATGGGACCAGAATTATCAGCATGGGGTTAAACAGAGAATGTTCATGTTACGGGGACAAAATTAAATCTTTCAGCCGAGCATAGTGGCAAAGGCGAAACGAGATTAAAGTGAAAAGCAGAGTTCTGGATGAGGCTTAATCACGGAAACGGCTGAAGAGAGAAGCCAGGCAGACTGCACCGTCTGATCTTAATTGGATATTCTGTCCACAAGTGAGGCTTTCCATTCCTGCACATGTGGAATTACCTTTTAATACTCCTGTTTTGCCATCAGCGGAAGTGCAGGAGAAGTGAACAGTACCACAACACATACAGGGTTTAAAGTCGACGCATCGTCACAGCAATATCACAGCTGATCCAAGAACCTCTCCAGACGTTAACAGAATGACAGATGAGTGCTCATACATTTAAAACCAGTCTTCGAAATGAGAAGCTTGGATAATATATACATATTAATATATCTAGATCAAAGACTTGTACAAAATAATAATGTTATGAGAAGGTGCTGCTTGTACGACAAACTCCATCACAAATGAGATACCCTTTAAATACTATGAATAAATATTGTGATTTTTTTTTTCCATTGATTTTCCCATTTTCAAAATATATTTTTATGTATTTCTTACACACACACACACACACACACACACACACACACACAAACCAGTTTAGGCAAGATAAAAGTAAAATAAAATTAATCAAAAGCCCAAGTAAATGCTGTGAGACCAACAGGCATATCCTACAGTGAGTAATATCTCAAGGTTAGTTGGTTTGTAAACGTTCTGACTGAGCAGTGCTCTTGATGAGCTGAATGGCTGCAGTCCTGCCTTAAGTATATCATTCCAATTGGCCCCATCACAAGGACCTACTTAGGAAGCAGCATTTATGACTATATTTTTTACCTCAGATATACATCATATAAAAGAAAGAAATCGAGGGATTAGATTTCACCGGTTCAAGGACATGAAAACTGGCAATCTTGTTACTATTCCCTGAAAAACAAGATTGGGTGTTTTGGTGATCCTTTATAGCCATACAACAAGGCAGGCAAGGTGCTGAATTTTAGCTTAGAAACACAAATGAAGAAAGCGTGAATTGTCCAGACTTACGACAATGAATCTTAGAAACACAATATAAGCAATACAGCACAGATGAATCAGAAGCCATAGCTGAAATTGACAGAAGCTTCTACTCCTTGCTCAGGTTCAGTCTCCATCTCCGGTTTAATTCATAGCATTATAAGCATTGGGAGTTAATATTGGCTCTGCTCCCGTGGCTGATTGACTGGCTCTCTGTGGCCCCCCCCCGCCTTTCCCCCCATCGCACCTGGGGCCCCGGCCGATTTGTGGCCGTCAGTCACAGTTGCCATGGCGCAGGATTGATGGCGGCCATTTGCAGATTGAGCTGTACGCATCATCTGCGTCCGGGACCCCGTGCCGGCCAGATGGACCCGGACCATCCATCCGCCGTCTGCGACACATCTGCCGTGGCGACGCCCGGACCGCTAACAAGTCAGGTGTCGAGCGAGGAGGAAGCAGGAGCGGCGGCCCACGGAGGACCACGCCTGTGCCTCGGCCGGCCGCCTCGCTCCGCTCTCCCGCTCGTCAAAGCCTGACGAAAGCATCACTGGCGTGGAGGTCGGACACGTTGTTATTCCGCTGCCAGACCGCCGTCGCAATCAGACAGCAGGATGTCTGTTTGTCGCAGGATCAGGATGCAGCGTCATTAAAAACAGCATGAATATTTATATATCATTTACACAGTAATACTTAGAACTAAAAAAGGAATACTAATACAATATAACCAAAAATAGCTACTATGTTAAAGTATATAGTTATTTATATAAATTTTCAGTTAGAAGTAAAAAAACTTTTTTAAATACAGTTTTATTGTGCATTTAATTTTCAGTGTGTTACGCATTGTGAACTTGCATTGTACATCAGCAGCTGTAGAGAACAGGACAATATAAATTACGAGAGGATGTAACTTAACATAGATAAAACAAAAAGCTTTTGACAGCTTGCCAATATGGACACAGGAATATGTAACTTTATGATATTGGAAAGTATCACTATTGTTATTAAAAGACAAAAATAGTTCTTATTAACTTGTTCTTTTGCTGCTGTAAAGTGGGAGTGACTGAAATTTTATTGCTAAAGGGACATTAAATCTGGGACAGATTGGAAACAATACTGCTTTTTTAATAAACCCCTGGAATGTGATATTAGCTGAGCTGGATTATTTTGATATTGAGGAATAAAGGCCACCTTGTACCTGTAAATGTCCCCCTCTCAGTTAGTGCCTCCCAAGGCTGTCGTTCCCTCTCTGCACCCCCTGTTAGAAGTGGGAGGGTCATTAACCTCGCCGTGCTGAATAAGGTGAGGTTCTGCGCACATGTGGGTGCAGGTGAGAGGCCACCCCCCAAACGGCATCACGTGGGCCGGGCCTGACCGCGTCACTCACCCTGACAGAGACATCCAAAGCAGCGCTGGATGCTATCGATCTTGGGCGCCGTGGAGACGGACCGGTGGAGCGTTCATACTAGAAACACCTTTTCATCTCCCTTAATCGCGGGATCGATAGCGAGTGTGTATCTTTGATAAAGGGATGTATATTTTTTTTTCTATTGGCATCGACGAGCGCCTGTCCTCTGCCATTTGAGGGAAGACGTCAAGTGAGTCAAGGTGAGTGGCGCGTTGAAGGAGTGACCAGCAGAGGAAGAACCGGCCGTGAACCAGCATTCGGGCTTTCTGATGCCTCCCACATCAGAACAGAGTTATTACAGCCGGGTTTCACTCTCCTCTCCGGCTGTCAGCGCCCGTTCTGGCCCAGCGGACAGATGCCACTCCACTATACCCTCAGCTTCGACGCTGCCAACATGCAGCTCAGACTGTAAAAGGGCAGCAAGCTGGAGGGGGGGGGAGGTACACAACCAGATGGCCTTCGAACCTCCAGAGGTTTCTGCTTCCTCTCCTCTGTTGTCTTCTCATTTTCTCCTCCACTCAGCTTTTTTTTTTAAATTTTATTTCCGTAAGACATTCCTCATATACATCTATTATGCTGGTTTTTATATGTGGCTCAGCAGTGCTGAGAAATGCATTATATAAAAATAAGTTGGAAAAAAGACTAAATAGTCAGTAATAATTAGTGCGAATAACTACACACTCCAAACCTTTCAGAAAGATATGTATCTGTCGTCCAATGTGATTAACACATTTGTTGTGTCAATCTCACAAAGCCAACAATCAATTATGGACATAAAAATTACCATCCCTACGTTTTTACAAAATTACAAACCTTTTCTTACTTTTAGAAAAATATTCTAGCCTACAAAATTCATTAATGATAACGAAGAATCATTTTCGAAACATTTTTTATTGTTGGATTGAGATTTTTGGATTGAATTACAATGCACGCCATTTTCGACCAATCAGGACTTCTGCCACGGCGGCCATACTGTTTCAAGAGCATCTCTATCATATAATTTTCAAAACTTATATTTTCCACTATGACCACATAATGTGAAAATGACACTCATAATTTTACAAGAGTATCACATAATAAGCAAATTACACTCGTCTGGCCAAAACGAGCAGCTACAATGGCCTTTAGTCATTCTGAGCAGCATTTTGTGGTCTTAGACACACTCAACACAGCAAGTTTTAGTTGCTTGCCCATCAATTGAAACAGTACCATTCTATTCCAAGCTGAACGCGTAAATATTTAAGACAAAAAAAATATGCAATGAGATCTATGAAAATTATAGACATTATTTGAAAGAAAAACACAATATGAATCCAGCACCATAATAACAATAATAACACCACAAAAAAAAGTAATATGGAGGCAGACTGACTCAGCTGATGGTGTTATTGCATCACAGCCTCAGGCCTGTGGCTTTAAATTCAGCCCCAGCTCAGTCAGTATGGACGCCAACCTCCTCCTGAGCACATGGGACCCCTCTGTATTCCCAGGGTCTTCCTACACTATCAAAAGGCATGAGGTTCTGGTCACGGATGGATCTACTGGCAGGAGGCTTTGGAGTGCACGGTCAAGTAAGTGATTAATGAAAACTAGCAAATAAAATATATTATAACCCACTGCAGCAGCACTTTGTGGAATTCTAATTGAAATTAGTATGTTATAAAGAAGAACATGGGGATTTCCCCACGCACCGTGCTCTGTGACTCCTCCTGTAATACTTTGTAAAGACCATTCTGCAGCTCTGGCGTTTCAGGTTATTAGTGGGAGGTTAACAGTATGGACATGTACCATTATGACAGTAAGCTGTGCGGTACTGTGCCCATCGCCTGCACAAAGGATCATGTCGGGCATCGCTGCCCAAGTCTTAATGCATTTACCCTTTTTACTAAGTCTCTCAATTTTAGACCCTTGTCACTCCGAAGGAGGAAAATGGAGGTATAGCGTTCAAGGCTAGATATTTTGTTATTTTTCTTTTTGTTTCATTCCATTGATGGAAATCCAGTGACAGAAGCTGGCAGGTGGGATGGCCTGTCGGCACCATTTGAGTGTAAAAATGATATTCTGTCACAAATGTGTTCACTCACTTCGATCTTTCAAATCATCCATTAAGGCTTGTTTAGTCAATGCTGAAACATTTATTTTCTCCATGTTTACCAGCAAGTGAAAGGAATTGAATTATACTTTTGTAGCATGATGCTAATGTCAATAACGAACATCAGTAAACTTGACACTTGCAGGATATTTAAGCTTGGATTTCAGTGGAACATTTCATGCCATGAAACTTCATAATTTGGGTACCAGTTTGGGGGCAGTGCGATGGCTGAGAGGGTAGCACTGCTGCCTCACACCGGCAGGGGGGCAGATTGAATCCCTTCCTCTATGGATGTGGAGTTTGCTTGTCCTTCCTGTGCTGAATAGTTTTCCAGCTGCGGTCCAAAGACAAGCCGCTAGGCAAGCTGACATCTAGAATTACCCAGAATGAGTGTGTGCCTGGCATCCTCCAAAGTGTCCCCTGCCTCATGCTCTGTGCTGCCCAGGGTAGATTCTGGGCCCTCGGCTGTACTTTTTGGAAGCTGGAAGGATTTTATTTAATTCTATTTCATGTCCTATTTAAGATTTTTCAGGTACTCCCAAGTTTTCCAAAATTCTTCACAATTTTCTGTTGCGTGAAAACATTTCAGATGGCGTTCATGAATATACAGGGTACATGTTATGTTCAATGAGCATTCAATTAGAAAGACTCTTAGCTTGTCACGTGAAACCCCTGACCTCGCAGTTCCCCGACATAGAACTGGCAAAGAGCGCCAGTCTGACAAAAGTCCGTTTGAGGTTCTAAAAGGAGTACCGTATTTCAAAGGTCTGATCGCATAACACCTGAATACGTCAGGCAGGTCTCTCTCAGCTCCTAGGCACCCCTCTTAGGAGTGGCTGTTTATTCTTGGGATAAATGACCAAAATTAATATATTCCCCGTTCCTCTGAAATGAAGCACCTTTTCCGGGTGACTTGCAACAGTCTCACTGATCATACAGATGAAAGCAACATTCAGCCGTTAGTTTTTCCCTTAGCACCAAAGAAGTCCGCCATTCATCCCATTAAACCAAGTGAGCCGCAGTGCCGTAGGAACATCGCGGTCACCCTGCACGGCTGGTTGCTGCCTTCTAGAATATTCTTCCTGCCGTACATAAAAAAACGGATGTGTTGTCTCATTTATTTCACATCAAGAGGAGGTGCTGCATTTGATGGCAGAGCCCTCAAGGCATCTCAGGAATCAGAGCAGGTACACACACACACCTCTGATGATCCTGAAAGCTGTGGCCATCTTGCTTTCCTCAAAGGAGCCCCCACCAGCGCCCCCTAGCTCGCATTACCATCGGTTTGATTCAGAGTCATTCTGACAGAATGGACTTAAAAAACATTCTTGAAGAACAACTATAACATCCTCTACCGTTTGTTGTCAAGGGCACTGTTTATTTCATCTTATGAAAGTATGAAGGGCAGACTATATGCCAGACTAGTCTCGCCTGGTTCAAAGATACCGCTGTTAACCCTTTAAATGCCTGCCCTCACCGGACATTTATACCTGTTTGTGAGATCCTTAAAAATGAAATGTCATCCCTATCATTGATTTCATGTGCAGGGATCATCTAGCTTGAATTTATTTTTTCCTGTAAACCGTTATGCCGAAATGTGTTTATGTATGTTTTTATATATAATTCTATCCATCTTCCAGCTCTTTTTCCCTGCTCGGTCACTGGGGGCTGGAGCCTATCCCAAACAGCTAAGGGCACAAGGAGTGGCTACACCTGACCGATCAGTCGCAGGCTACATGCATATACAAGCAATGCTGAACATGTAGACAGACATTATAATCACAGTGCGGTTTTGCACTGTGGGAGAAAAACCCGTTGTGACAAGGGGAGAGCTTGTGAATTCAAAATACCTAAATATTCAAATTTGCAATATATAATCAGATGCTTAATAATGATGAAAATCTTCTTCCTCACGTAACACTGTCATACACATAACCACTTTTTGTTTTTACACGTGCTGCGCCAAATTCGTCAAATATGAAATCTTTTTCTACCTAACCTGGTCTTGTAACTGTTCTATTCCTCACTATAACATTAAATTTCCACTTTCCCTAATTACTGTAATGATTAAACTTCCAAACATCATTTAAATGCAGAAAGGCATGTCGGGCTACCAGTCCTGCAAGCGAACACACATGCTTTATAGGTGCTGTGGAATTCTGGGATGTGCTTTATGCAAATGGCTTCTCCTAGTCCCCTCACTGATTGCTCAGATCTGTGGCTCATTGCTTCACTACATGATGCCTGAAGACGTTTCTGGTCACACAACATGTAACTGGGGCACAGATATCCTGCATATGGCAGAAACTGGAAACTCACCAGTTTCCCTAGCGAGGCACCATCACTCTTGAAATATGGAACGTGACTCAATCCAAATACACCCTGGTCTGAAGACATAAGACTCTGTCCAGGAAGCAGCACAGAAAATTCAAGGAGTATTTTATTTTTAGTCTGCCTTCAGTCATGTTTGTTTTTGACTGGGAAAATAAAAATTACATTACTCGTGATGACTTCTTCATAGGAGTGGCAGTACCTCACTGTACGAGGTCCTGGAACTATAAAAGGTTCTGCCACTTAACACCTGAAAAGCAGACAAATTTCAAAAGTGTGTTGAAGCGTTTTAAAAGGCAGTACATGTTGAGAAAATTACATGTATGTCCCTAACTGGTCATTTCTAGGCAAAAACAATGTCTGGTAGGTTAATTTCACGACTCTTACCCAAATTGTCTTACACCTATGCCAAAATATGAAGATGCAGTAACCCATGCGTATAATAATTAACTGCATTGATCAAGAGTATGTGTAGGCTTTTGTCTTGTGGTTGGATAATCCATAGATTTACAAACATACATACATGAAACATGCTCTTGTTTAGGTGACAGAACATTACTGGACACCCTGACTGGGAAACTTTGAGTTTGAAGAATTGAACCAGTCCTGGGAAATCCAGGTTCAAAGCAAATTTTTCACTGTCACTTAGCGATGGAGAATAATTAATTTATAAAGATATCATGCTGGTACCTAAGCAGACATTTCAGTGTTTCTGGTTAAGGAGGCCTAATACATTTTGTGCTTGACATTACGCAGTTATTATGGGGCGATGGAAGGTGGGATAGTTTTATGAACAAGATTAAAGGGCATTTGGACTTTTGGAATACAAGGACAAGAACTTCCACGTGATGCTCCAAACAGGAAGAGGAATCAAATGCTCTTACTCTATAGCACAATGAAGTACTCTTTTCCACACTTAAATAAGACAGAAATACATCAAAAAATAACTTTGAATGCCAGTTGAAAAAGGGAAATGCAATCTTATTTCCAAATAAATAAATTACCAAATAAAAATTAGTACTGACTTAGTGGACTGGGAATTGCTAGACTTAATGAAGGTAAGTAATGTAGAGTGAAAATGTTTTGTTATGATCATGCTTTAAAACGTGAAGAGCCAACTAAAACACCACTAAGTGTTACTGTGAATTGCATTTAATGATTATGCACGGTGGTCTTCCCTGAATCCTGTTAAGTTTAACATAAATCCATCACATTTTCGGTCACATGGGATTCAAGTAGGAGGCGGGCGGTAATTACTGTACGTCTGGGCAGCGCGCCTCGTAAATTCATCTTTAAGCTCGTCATTGTTAACAAAAATTCGCGGAAATTACTTACGGCTTTCAAACACCCCACCAATTAACCTCTCGGAAAAGGGGGGACGGTGATAAGACCCCATCTTCTAAAAACACCTCGGTTTTGCTCGGCCGTCCTGCCTGTGAAGGGAAACGGCGTCGTTTTAATGGACACTTTTCGCTGAATTACTCACCTGAGTTCTGTGTCTTTGCTATTTATTATTGCGGCCCAGCTTACGTCTCAAAAATTCTGTTTTTACGGCGAATAGAATCAGTTGTAAAATTTAGATGAATATAAAATTATCCTACATTGGAGCACTTTCAACGTGTGTACATGTGCATCATACCGCTTAAACGTAATACAGCCGCTGTGCATTTCACAAATATATATTAGATTAACTACTGCCACTTAGTTTTTTTTAGGCCAAAATAGCTATGGAATGGTTACAATGCGTAGCTCCCCGGAACACGTGCCTATTGAGCAGCTATACTTGGACCGTCCATTACCGCTTCCACATTCACGGGGTGGCCGCTCCGGGCAGTGGATCCCGGGTGTCATGGTTTTTCCCAGAAGTAGGGGGGCTGTTGTTCCCCTGCCTGACGAGAACACCGGCTTGGCGGTCTCAGAACTAGGCGAGAAGCAAGCGCCCCTGAGCCACCGCCGCATCAGCCGAGCATCGGGAGCGACCCCTCCGCGTTTCGCGTCGCGACGAAGGTGATAACGAGCACTCTGAAGTGGACAGCGGATGGGATGTCCCGCACATCTGGCGGCCCGATCCCCTTCAGGGAGCGGGGGTTGCGGGACTAACCCGGCGATCCATCACGGCAGCAGGTGCTGTCTTAACTTGGTGATAGCAAGACCTGGGAGATAGAGAGATAGGGAGGTCATGCAAAGCCCCCGCAGCTCTTGCTGGCGCACATCCAGGCCTCACTACTACTGTCCTTCACCTCTTTGGCACAAGCTGAAGTCTACAATGTCTTTTTCTTTTTTTTTTTTTGGGGGGGGGGGGGGGGGTAATGGTATGGTGGGGCAGATATTTGGGAAAGAGCA